>NW_004624844.1:2686074-2728386 GCF_000247695.1 Heterocephalus glaber | reverse complement strand
TACCTTGGTCTGGTGGTCTGGTGTCCTCTGCGTCTTTGTAGTGTGGAATCAGGTGGCTGCCTGTCTGCAGCGGGGTGATTCGGTGTCTTCTGCGCTACTCAGGACCTCGGTAGGGCGTGCACAGACCTTCCTGTCTGCAGTGGGCTGATTCGGCGTGTGTTCTGCGCGACTGGGGACCTCTGTAGGGTGTGGGCAGACCTTCCTGTCTGCAGCGGGGTGATTTGGCGTCTTCGGCGCGACTCAGGACCTCGGTAGGGCGTGCACAGACCTGCCTGTCTGCAGTGGGCTGATTCGCCCAGGAAGTGAGGTTAAAGAAAGAAGAGAGATAATCTGCTGCAATTTTGCCTCCCAGAGAGTGGACACTAGACTATGAACGCCAAGACGGTGAGACCCAAGTCCTTCCTGTTCACTACTGTATGCATGGTGAAGAGCACAGTACCTGGCCCATGGTAGTGATAATATATATTTGTTAAATAAAGAAGGTAAATATTGCTATTTTGGCGTTTCTACTTCTAGAATTTTTCACATGTAAATGATCTTGAGAGAGTATGCTGTATACATTCTGAATCTTGGAAAACTATTGAATTTAAACATTAATCTTGGGTTAAAAACACATTTCCTCTGGGTGTGGTGGCACATGCCTATAATCCCAGCACGTGGGAAGCTGATGCAGGAGGATCACAGCAAGTTCGAGGCCAGCCTGGGCTAAATAGTGAGTTCAAGCCCAGCCTGAACTACATAGCAAGACTTTGTCTCAATAAATAAATACATACATGCATACATACATAAACATTTCTTTGATATTACAAGATTTTGTAGATTCATAAAGTAGGAGTACTGAAGATAGCTCAAATGACTTAATCTAAACTCTCACTTTTTATATACAAGAGAAAGTACAAGATTAGTGATGAGATTTGTTCAAAGTGGTGGCCAAAGTCATTCTAAAATCCAGGCCTATGAACTGTAGATAGAATTCTTTTTGCCATATACAGCAATCCTCCTTACCTGAGGTTATACTCCAAACCCCCAGTGGATGCTGAAATCATGGATCGTTCTGAGCCCTGTATCTACTCTGTTTTCCCTGTACATGCATACACTTGATAAAGTTTAATTTACAAATTAGACAAAGTAAGAGAGTCTCAATTACTAATAATAAAATAGAACAACTACAACAATATGGCTTCATAAAAATTATATGAATGTGGTCTTTTTTGAGTCAAGACTAATATTAATATTTTTGGACCTCAGTTTAATATGGATAACTGAAACCAGAGAGAGCAAAACCACAGATAAGGTGGGAGATATTGTAATATGATTCTTTCATCTCCACTGTATCTTATTCTGAGCTTTTTGAGATTGACAATTCATGCTCATTCTTTTTTTTTGGTACCAGGATCGAATTTGGGACCTTGAACTTGCAAGGCAAGTGGTAGAACCACTGAGCTAAATCCCTGGCCCTATTCCTTTATTTTTATGTTTTCCTTTGACTGCTTCTCATTCTCTTTGATAAAAATTCAAAAGATCTTTGTCAAATTCTTTGTGAAGATATTTGGTGCTGATTCCGTATGACATAAACTATATTTGTTTTAATATTTAACATTCATTTTAGGCTTTGTACATATTTATTATAATTTGATTCATACATGTTTTGAAAACCCCAATGGTGCTTCCACTGCCAAAAAAAGAAAAAAAAAATCTATAATTGAAGTAAGTTGCTGTCTTTAAGTAAAGACATTTCCTTTCAACTAAACACCAGTTGATAATAAGGATTTGTTTTCCTTGTAAATATCTTCATTTTTCATGTACACTCTTTGTTGTACTATTTACCTTATTTGACACAACATGATTTTAACTGGGTTTTAATGGTCAAGATCCATGAAGGTGGGTAGTTACAAATATACGTAATATTTCTTATCAAAATACTAGTAACTCAATCTATTTAAATGGTAGTCATTAATAGGTAACATTGTATCAAAATCATAAGTATTGTATATTTTGACTATCACTGTACAATAGGATTAGGTATAATTGGAATATCCTAAATAATAATGCAACAGTTCTGTATCGTTTTCAACTTCCCTTTCATCCCAGTTAAAAATGATTTTCCAGGGCTGGGGATTTAGCTCAGTGGTTCCGGTGCCTGCCTCGCAAGTGCAAGGTCCTGAGTTCGATCCCTGGTACCAAAAAAAAAAAAAGAGTTTCCAAAGCTGGAGATTTCCAATCACCTGTTATGGAAAGCGTACCTAGAAATATATAAGCCATAGTAACTCCTTTGCCTTTCTGTTTCATTCAGTTTTTCTAGACTTTTTGAATATGAAAAAAATTAAATCTTACCAATCCTCTTCCACCTATTCTTTTCACCATCAGGTTCTTTTTCTCTCATCTTTAATCTACTAACCCAAAATTATAGCTGTGGGGAAAAGTTTGTGGCCCTTCCTAACAAAATGAAGAAAACCAAAAAGACTAGAAAACAAACACTGGCTTTTGGTTAAGAAGCAAATCTAAAGAGCTGCATCAAAGATAGATCTTTCGCAGATGGGAAGAGAACAGAGAGATGGAGGGACAGGAGAGGAAGGTGATGGGAATTGGAAGGCAAACAATTAAGATAGTATGTACAAACTCCTCATGAGGAATGTAATCACTATATACAGCAAACATGTACTAATAAAACACTAACAGCATTTTTTAAAAGCAGCAAATGGAGTGCCTGAAGAAAAGCAGAGGGAGGGAGTGGAAACAGGAGAGAAAGAGTAAAGTATACAGATACTGAGGAGTCACAAGATGACCTTTTCCTTCCCTCCCTCCCTCCCTCCTTCCCTCTCTCCCTCCTTCCCTCTCTCCATCCCTCCCTTCTTTCTTTTCTCTCTCCCCTCCTTCCTTCCTTCCTGCCTGCCTTCCTGCCTTCTTTCCTGGCTTCCTTCTTTTCTTCCTCCCTCCTTCCCTCCCTCCTTCCCTCTCTCCATCCCTCCCTTCTTTTCTTTCTCCCTCCCTCTTCCTTCCTTCCTTCCTTCCTTCCTGCCTGCCTGCCTTCCTTCCTGCCTTCCTTCTTTTCTTCCTCCCTCCTTCCCTCCCTCCCCCTCGTTCTCCCTATCCTTATAAGTAAAGGTGGAACAAGAGCTGTAAAGGAGTGATTTCTTCTCCTCTCTCAGCCTTCCCGTTACCAGCCAGGCTCAGCTCATCTGTTCTCCTCCAGCCGGGAACTATTTGCAGTAGTGCTTCATGCTTAGCATTCCCTCTAATCACTATCCATCTGTTTCCATTAAGGCTATGAGCCATTTGTCTCATTTAAATATCTTGTTCCTTTTTCTAAACACTTCAAACCAAATTCTGACCTCAAAAATGTGCATAATATTTCCTAAGATTTCCATAATTGAGGACAGTATCATTTGCTACTTTTGAAAGAATATTATTTAGTATCTCTCACACTATATCAAATATGCAATTTTTATTACTCTGGTAATACGGTAGTAAGAAAAGCTAGAGCGTTAAGCTTACTCTCTTTTAATGTATTCCATAATTTAAGGACAGTTGTATTTCACTTTGATCAAACCTCAAGATAAACATCTTACCATATTTTTTGGGATTTCAGATTTTAGGAAATGATGAAACAATACCAATCAGCAAGTGGAAGTATCAGAGTAGACCTAGAGAGTTCCCCTAGTAATCTAAAATAATATTTTAATAATAGCCCTAGCCCCTAATTTCATTTTGTTCTATATGAAATAAAGGTCTCAATAAAATGTTATAAGCAGATTTCAGTACCCATTTACTGCAATGGACATAGTTAACTTGCTTTTCTGGAGGTAACTTACTTGGTGTGAAACACTTCATCCAAACAACAAGGACACCCCTCCCTCCTCACACACATAAACACATTTATTAGAGAATACTTGCTTTATATTGGCTGCTGTGGGGTTTTTTAGTGTGAAATCAATAGTGTAAGAATCTCCAAAGTATCTCCTGGAAATTTGCTTGCCCACTGCCCACTGCCCACTGTAATCTTGGATTACACTGTAATCTGTGTAAAGTGTGAAAAGCCACCGGAAAGAAAATTAAATATTGTTTTCATATCATGAGCTTGGCTCTTGCAAATTTATTTTTAGAGCCTTTTCCATTATCTCATCTTTCCAGGAGGTCGCTTTTGGACCCTTCTGGCATTTCTTCTACTCCCTCTTGAGTATCCTCCCTTATATACATCTGACACATTCTTCCTGTTGTAACTTTGCTCATGGAGTCCTTTTCTAATGAAGTATCTGCTGATCACTTTTCCAAAAGACCAGCAATTTAAGATCCAGGCCAATGAGTCACCTTCCCCTATCAAGTTACTTTATTCCTTGGCTGTGATTTTAGTCTTTGCAGTTCAAAGAAGTGGGTATAATTTCTGCATACCTTTTTCAGTTTTCCCATTCCTAATTTAGCTTTGTATGCACTTTTTGGGGGGTTGAGACTGGATCCTGCCATGTATGTAGTTCAGACTGCCTTTAAACTCACTATTTATCCCAGGCTGGCCGGAAACTGATAACCATCCTCCTGCCTCAGTCTCCTGAGTACTGGGATTACAGGCATGTGCCACCAGGCCCAGCGTCATATTTCAGTTGTTTATGTGTAATTGTTGTCTAGTTGTTACTTCAACTAGACAATTTTCTTGTTGCCTCATACTCATATATATTCCCATATTCAGGAAGTTTTAGCAAGGTTTTGGAATTTGTCTAGATACTTCTTTTATGAGAAGAGTCTTGCTTGCTTTTGAATTTGTTTATACCCTCTAATTTAATTATGAGGATGTCTTCAGGATCCACTTATGAGATTGCTTTATAGTTGAGAATATTGTGGGTAAGGATTTTCTGTATTTCATTAAGTAAATATATAGGATAGTGTCTGAGATAGTTCTTCCTATAATAATATTTATCTTAAAATCAATAGTATTATAGAAAGACAACAGAACCCACTCATCTTCTCTTGCCTCCCAGTATTTGAATTTGCTATGCAGATTTCTACTTTATTCCTACTTAGCTAAAAACTGGAAAGAAGGGAACCTGGTCAGAGACTCGTTATCCCCAATATGCAGTCAGGCTATGCGGGGTCATAGCCAAATAATGTAAAGCTTTGCTTGGTTTCCTCCTGGCCCTTCTCCCCTCTCTGACCATTAATCTTGATATATCAACTTCATTGGATTAAGCAATGCCCAGAAATTAGTACAGCATGCTCCTGCGTGTGTCTCAGGGAGCATAGAGGTGCAACCCTGAGTATATCTGGTCCCCTTTCTCTCTGGCACTGTTCTGCTCTCTCCCCAGTCACTATGAACTAAGCAGCTTTTCCTCACCAAGCCCTTTGCCATGATGTTCCTGCCTTGAGCCCACTGACTATGCACTGAATTCCCACAAATCACAAGTGAAATTAAACCTTTGTGCCTTTAAATTGTAAGAGTTGGGAATTGTGTTCAGCAATGGGAAAGTTGACTAATACACCCTCCAATCTTACAGCCTTTTATACCTTGTTCTTAATTCTTTTCTTGGTCTTCAAATATGCCTTTTTCCCCCATCCATCTTCTCCTGCAAAGGCTGGACTGGAGAGAAGCTCTTACACAGAGGAATGGCCATTGGTAGCTGGATTCTGGGTAGGAAACTGACAGAAGCTGACAGCCATCTTTCATCTTCACTTTGTCCTGCTTTATTTACCTTGTCATGAACCTGCTTAATCTTTTATTTTCTGTCTCGATCGATCTTTAACTCCCTTCTATCCACCTTCAGCCAAAAAGAAGGGTAATTTTCCTACCTTTACTTCTTAAAGTTTAAATCAAGTCCATTTTATGTCTTAGTCATTTTTTTCAGGTACTATTGGTATCTGATTTAATTGGTTGACACAAGTTAATCTCAGAATTTACTTGTAGATTTTTTTTTTGTAATTGTTTGGCTAGTGCTCAAGTCTTAATTTTCCTGGCAGTAAGTTTCTGAAAGAAAACTCTTGATTGTCAGTGTGATGCATGAAGACCTCTTAGGATCTATACACAATATTTGGCAGGTAGAATACATAAACTGCTTGAAGATCTTCTCTACCTTCCAATCAGCCCTCAGCTTCTGATAATATAAGTTGGGTGTTGAGGGGATCACATGTAAGGTGCTTATCATTGATAGCCTATGAATGGATATTTTAGCATGTGTTTATGAATATTTATTTCTGCTTTTTAAATACTTTGGATTTTTATATTGAAACTCCAGTTAAAGGAAATATGGGGCCCTTTTCAATTTATTTGTGAAAATCATCTCATTCAATGCTTTTAATATTTTAATTTGTATTCATTGACTTTTATTTTTGATA
Organism: Heterocephalus glaber; assembly: GCF_000247695.1. Next base: position 2,722,068 of record NW_004624844.1, on the reverse strand, counting down.
CCAAATCTAACATGAAACATCCCATACTAATACTTTCACCACCCCAAACTTCCATTCTTTAAAGTTTCAAAATCTGACTCCTCATCCATAGAGCTTCTCTTGTTCTTTATTCTAATATCTATAATCAGAGACTCCACCACTAAAGAATAATGAACAAATTATGCAACATAAATGGCTTAAACAATTCTCCAGCCCTTTTCCTAATTCATTTGAAAATAAGTGATAATTTGGCACAAATGTTTTGGCCATTCTTTCCTCTCAATAAATTTAAAATAGTACGAGGACTAAGATGGAGTCACCTTGCCACTATCTATTTGACCAGTGTGATTGTTAATCTTAGTTGTCAACTTGATTAGATTGAAACACCTTGAAAATTAGTAAGGCACAGTTCTGGGTGGATCTCTGAAGTTGTTGCCTGAGACTACTGGCATGTAGGTCATCACTGGCAGGGGATAGACTACTTGTCCTGAATGGGGCCCACTATCCAATAAGACTGAGATGCCACATGGAACAAAAAGCTGAGGAAGAGAAGGCTTGTTTGTATTAGAATCTTCTTAAGCAAATGTGTTTTTTGCTGATGCTGTTGCCCATGGACATCAGTCTCCGATTCTTCAGCCTTTGAACACAGATTTGCTCCAGCAGCTTTCCGGGAGTGAGGTCCTACAACTTTAGCCTCAGGCTAGGGCTGCAGCATTGGTCCCTCTTGCTCTAAGGCTTCCAGCTTCTTGGATGGAGCAGCTACTGGTTTCCTTATTTCTCCGTATAAAGACTATTGTGGGACTATCCAGCCTCTGATTGTTTAAACCCTCTCACAAATCCCCTCTTATAAGTATTCTATTGGATCTGCTCCTCTGGATAGCCCTGGCTAATACAGCTAGGACTCTTGCTATTTCTTCCTCAATAGGCAAATGGCACCCTGTTCTGCATGGTTTTGGCTTCTTGTAGAATTAGTTTTGCTGAACTTTGATGCTATGAGCTCAGCCAGCTTACGAGGTGTTATAAGAAAAGGCCTATGACATATTGCTACTGCAGAGGTGTTGTCAGTGATGCGTGTACTATATCAGAGAGGGTACCTTTTTGAAGATTCATGGGAGAGATGTCTCAGAGATCTCAGCACCAGAACTAACCACACTCCTGGGCCTATGGACACTGTATATCATAAACCAGCATGTCTTTTTTCTTAGAGCTAAATTTGTATGACTTCTCTGGCATGTGCATTCTAACTTTTCTTTAGGCTTTATCTTATTTTTTTTCTATACTAATTTTTCTTTATCTCAATTTCCTTGCCTAATTTTTTAGTGTAATGCTGTACCTATTTATAGCAAGATATTGTGATTCTGTTTGGGGAGAGAGGGCTAAACAAGTAACCCAGTAAAATCATCTCGCTTATTATTTTCCCAAAACAACACTATACATAGACTTTTAAGTAGATATCTCAATCTGAGCAGAAAACTTCAGTGTAGAAATGATGAATGAACATTGAAGAATCACCCAGATTATGTTTATAATTTAAATCTTTAAATCCTTTTGTTAATTTAAATTTTTTGTTAATGATAAAATAATAACTTTATAGGTAACACTAAAATTTTCCAAAAAAAGTTATCTTTCAATATTTAGTCTCAGCTTGTTCTTAAATTATTATTATTTAACTATTCTTAAAAATCATTCCTCTAAGCTTACCTGAAATTTATCATTTAGAAATGTATAGTTTTATATTTGTCAAATTTAAAATGACACAATTCATTCATTCTCATACTATTTAATATCATGCATGTACACTATAATTGCTATTGCATTCTACAGACATCTTGACCATCTTCCAGGTACCCTTGTGGCTTTCTGCATTGATTCAGGGTGTGGGTTATTTATAGCCATATGCACAGTATTAGGAATCTTCTGCTCCTAAATGTAAAGCTTAAAATATTAGCAACACCACAGCTAAATCTCCTTTTAATGGAAGACTAGACAGAAATAAAATATATCTGATAGATTTCTAGAAGGAAGACTATAAGTGCCATGCAATATATGTGCAGCATGGCTTCCCATGCCAGGAGATCTGGCAACTTCCAATTAGCTGTCTTTAGAAGGATTATCTAGCAAATGTGCTCAAGTCATTTGGTATTTGGAAACAATCACTCTTCAATTTACTATTGATTATCATCATACAGTAGTCTTGATAATGAGAAGCTTGTTTTATTTCTATTGACTATAGTCTTTAGAAAAGTTTCATACACCTATAAGTGGGCAACTAGAAATTAAGAATTAAATTTTTAAGATGGTAATGATCATGACAAGGTCAAAATGTTTAGCACTTTGTAGGTTAAAGTGCTTTCTAATATTATTTCATTGATTCCTCAAAATATTGTTTCAAATTCATACATGAAGAAACTGGGCAATATTTCCTCCAAGGCCAAAAAACCAGGAAATAGAGCAGCAAGGATGTGAACAGAAGCCCTCTGACTTCAGGATTGTGTTCTGTATCCCAACTACATATTAACTGTAGTACCCAGCATTGCTCTGGAGCATTATTAACTGTTGTTAAGTAACAGTCAATGTATAATGAAAACTGTAAATATTAATGTGGAATTTTAATAATCTTTTATAATTGTAATAATTAACATAAGGCTTAATAATTAATTTCAAAAATGTATGTTAAAACCTCTTCAGAGAACACACTTATTGTTCGTCTAGCTGAAGCATATGCAAAGATCCCTGCTGCTATTTACTTCGTTCATTCAATATAGAATTACCCCTTCTAGAAGCAGTTCATTGCAGATTAATTTCTGAAATTTAGCGCATCTTTTCTTGTCTTTTATTAATAATTACTTAAAAGTAAAAGGATCATTTGAGAGAATCAGTAATATCTAAAGGATAAAATATTAATTTCTTTTAAAAACAGAACCAATTGAAAATCCCAACTTTATTTTTTTAACTGCCTGGGCAATGACTCTGAAGAAATGGAAAAGAGCTATGGGGTTGAGGAGACAAGGAGGCGAGGGAGGGGGAGTGGAAAGGATTACAGTGAGACGTGTATAGTACCAGTTCTCCCATGATGACAGTGTTTATTATGTACCGTGAACATCACCAATTTTTAAAAAGAGGGAAGAAAAGGAATGCAGGCCAGGGAAGAGTGGTAAGGAGCTACACAAAGACAAGCCCAGCCCTAAGGCTCCGGTCCAAGGACACCGGACAATGGAGGAGAGGGACAGAGAAAGAAACAGCCAGTGTGTTTAAAGAGTGGTTACACTGAGCAAACGAGTAAATTGTTTAAACAAATAAATAATAGCGGAGGATTAAATAAATAAATAAACCTGCCTGCATGATGAATATCACTCTATTAATACTGGCTTTAGCATAACCTCACCATTAGAATAGCTCCCCACTTAGTACTAATATGCAATTAGGTGTTGAAAACTATTAAGTCTTCTTGGGACCATATTGGAAAGAACTGATTATTTGCTGCAAAAATCTGTATGTGTGGCATTATTCCTCACTAGGGGCTGTACATCTTTTTTGTCACATTTTGCTTTCTTCTAAATGGCAGTCATACAAATTTTTTGTTGCTTCCCAGGAATGCCTTCAAAGGGAAAAAAACAAAACCAAACCAAAAATCTCAGTTTTTATTTTAAAGTAATCATAGATTTACAGAAAGTTGAAAGTAATAAAAAAGGATCTATGTACCCTTTTCTCTCATCTGATGGACCCTCTTACATAATGATAATACAACATCAAAGACAACCTTTAGACAATGGGTGTGTTTGAATCTGTCATTTTATCATGGGTGTAGACTCACAGTAGTCATCCATACAGTCAACATAGAGAATTAAAACAGCTGTGGTATGTACATGTAACTGCTCCCCAAGGTGACTGTAAACTCCATGAACTGCAAACATGCATTAATAAAATAAAAATGAAAAAATTAAAAAATAAATAAAAGCAAAACCCATAAGGATAAAAAAGAAAAAAAGAGATACCTTCACCACAAAGTTCTCCCTCAAGCTACCTTTCTACGGCCACATTCGGGTTCCTTCCCAACATTACCCTAAGCACTGGAAGCCAGTAATTGGTTTTCTGTCTCCGTAATATTATCATTTCAAGAGTGTTATACAAGTGGACTCATCATATTTCTGTCCTCTTGGGATTTTTTGGACTTGTCATAATGTTCTTGTGATCCATCCAAGCTGTTGAATGTGTCAATAGCTCAATCCTTTTTATTCCTGAGTAATGTTTCAGGTTTTAGCTATTGCAGATAAAAGTGCTAATAATGTTTCATTTCTCCGGGATAAATGCCCAGGAGTGCAATTCTTGGGTGGTAGGGTGTTTGTTCACTTATCTTAAGAAACATCCAATCTCTTTTCCACATGGCAGTATATTCCCATCAGCAACTTATAAGTGATCAAGTTTCTTTGTATTTTTGCTAGGATTTGGTATTGTCACTTTAACAAAACATTCAGCATGCTAAAAGCTATTTAATGATACCTCACCCTGGTCTTAATTTACAGTCCCCTAGCAGTTAGTGACACTAAACATCTTTTAATTTGCTTACTTTCCATTCTTCTATCCTCATCAGGAACTGTCCCTTCATGGTTTTCTTTTTTCCCCATTTTCTAATTGGATTAGTTGTTTTTTACTATTCAGTTGTAAGATATTTAGATGAATACCTTGTCTGTTTGCAAATATTTCCTGCCACTCTGTATCTCATCTTTTCATTCTCATAACAGACTTTCATAGATCAAGATTTTAAATTCAATAAGGTACATTTATTGATTTTTTTGACTTTTTAGATTATGTTTTTAGTGTCATATCTATAAACTCTTCATCACATTCTAGAGCCTGAGAATTTTCTCCTGTGTTATCTACTAAAAGTTTTATATTTTATTTTTATGTCTGACTTATTGCAATTTAATCTTTGTAAAAGACGTGAGGTTGAGGTAGAGGTTTATATTATTTTGCCTATCTGTATTCAGTTGCTCCAGCACCATTTGTGGAAAAGGCTGTCCTTCCTCCTTTAAATTGTTTTTGCACTTCGGTCAAAACACAGCTCCCCATTTGGCCTCTGTTGATCCCTCCATGGATGGGAGAAGAGGGGCATCTCTTCGCTGCTTCCCACAGAACCTCCACTGGAACTGTTGAGGTTGGCCACATTACCACAAAAAGATAGTTCAAGTCCTGACTTTCCCTGATGCCTCCTGACCTCACCCCACCGGGAGTAAAAATGATGTCTTTTACCACTGGAAGAGAGTGGAGGTTCAAGTCCCTCTGTCCTCTTCCAGGGTCCTCATTATCACTGGTAAGGGATGAGTCACAGCTTTTCACTCTGCTTTCCTGATACCATCCCAGAGTGGGGCTTGTGCTACGCCTTACCTCTTAGCAAGGGCCCCCAAACTGCACTCTCCACTCTGCCTTCACTTGTAGGGGAGATAGCCTGGATTTTATATGGTGTTTGGGTACAGCAGAGTGATTATTGTCAAAATTTCCTCTCTTGCTAAATTGCCTCTTTCCTGGCCCATCAGTAAGAGACAGCAGGCTTCCCATGGGCTTGTTGTTGTTGTTGCCGTTGTTGTTTTGTCTCTCTGTCCACTAACACTTTTAGATTGCTGGATTCTTCATTACCCACTGTGGGATGCATGAGACAAGAAGAAAATCCAAGGATCTAGCACAATGCAATTTCTTGGGTTCTGAGTCCCCTACCTTGCCTATTTTCTTCATTTCACCTTTCAGACTCTTCTTATGTTTGTATTATATATAATGGCTAGGATTTTAGTTGCTGTAGTAGGAAGAGTAGGATAAAGTACATCTACTCCATTCTCCAAGAACAGAGGGTAATGACACCTCATTATAGTTTACATGAACCTAACTTCCAATCTGACAAACATCTGCCTGCAGTTTTTGAGAGATGTGGTGATAAACAGAAGATAAATTTTACTTACATATATAATAATGATAAAAGTTTTCTGACCCTTTCCATATTCTATGGCACTTAAGAATTCTATATCACAAAAATGTTAATATTCTTTTACTATTGATTAGACTAACTTAGAGAGGCTAAGAAACCTGGGGACTTAGCTCAGTGGTGGAGCACTTGCCAGGAGCAAGGGTAAGGCCCTGGGTTCGATCTCCAATACCACAAAATACCAAAAAAAAGAGAGGCTAAAAATTTGCCTTTTGTTATTTTGGTCTTCCTGTTCTCAGAAGTGGTACATTTTAACTATAATGCCAATTATTTATCTATATTTCTGAAGTTTCTTAGAATAATGCGGTGAAAAAGTTGTATTAGGAGTCAAGAGATAGTTATTTCAATATAAATTTATATGACATTAATTCACTGAATTTGTGCATGTATTTCCAACTCCAGCTCTAAATTTTCTCAACTGTTTAATGAAGAATTAATTTTGATTTATAAAATATTTTCTTGGCTAATAATTTTATAAATATCTAACGATTCCAAGGAAAATGACATTTGAAATTTCAAGATGGTAGGAAAATTCTGAGTAGTCTGTAGAGCTCGATCTGCAAGAGTGTAAGTAGTGGTGGCAAAGCCAAGTGGGAATGAAACACGTAGACTGTTTTAGAACTCTCATCTTTATCGTTAATATTTATCACCAGATGTACATTTTAAAACACCTGTCTCTAGATACATGGATTATGTGAATCATGGAGTAGATCCATGAGCCTTTGAGAAACAGGACTGAAATGACAAGCCGTGAAAAAACTTTGTCATTGGCTCCTGATGTAGGATGCGCATGTGGATGCACATCCTGGAAATCCACTGCTCCTATTGTTTAACAGGGTTATTATACACTCGAATGCTTTGTTAAGTGGTGAACATCAATGGTAACTGCCCAGGTTGAAGCTCGCCTATGAAACTTCCCTGATGATTGTTCCATTATCTTGTGCCAATCATTTTTATTTTCTCTGCTTTGCATTTCAGCCTGTTTGTATTATTTTATGTTCCAAACTTGCTTAAATTTTTGAAAGGAAGAACATATTGCCATGTGAAGAGATAATGGTTCTGTACATCTGCTGAGAGCTCTTGTTCTCACATGGCAACTTCATATGTACAAAAAAAATTCAGCGTAAATTCTATGCTTTTTTTCCTGTAGTTCTCTCAGCTGTTATCTTTTTTAAAAACTGTATTATATAAATGTCTAGCAAAGAACAAAATGATTTTAAACAGGTGTTTAATGTGATTTCCTAATCCTTTGTCAAACATCTACAGCTTGCCTGGATGGATGGTAGGTGCTGGAGGGGATACTAATGTAGAAGCATAAATGGCTTCTCTAGGGAGCTGCATCCTGAAGAGAAAGCAGTATGTGTGGAATAATTTTTCCAAAAGTTTTTTACAGTATCATATCCAATTGTTTGACAAAGTATTTTCTTTAGAATATAAATTTTATTAGATAAGTAGATTAAACAAATTTAACAAGTTTCTTTGCTGCAAGAATTCCCCAAACCTTTAACATATCCCTCTATATTACTAATCTTCAAGGAGAGAACTTAATAAGTGCCATTTCTCAACCACATTTATCCTTTGAAATTTTTTCCTTCATAGTGAACATGGATGAATTAATAGTCCGTGAACTGGATTTTGGATAATGGTGCCACAAACAAATACAATGCCCAGAGCCACAATGCAGATCAGTGTAAAGGGGGATTCATCAAGAAGTTTCATAGGGAAAATGAGGTTAGCTAACACTTGACGGAACTTCAAGTTGTTCCAGATTTGTAGATTCTCCATTTGTATACATCCTTTATATATGAAAAAGAAAAGGTTGATGGTTATATGATGCCTTATTCTTTTTCCTTTTCTTCCCTTCTCTGCTAACTGATCCCAGTGCTGATATTCAGTCCACTCTGGTCCAATTCCAAGAAAGCAGTTGTCAAAGGAATTAATCAAAAATGAAAGAAAGCAATGTGTACAAAAATATTTATAAGCACTATTTTAAGAAGTGAAAAAAAGGAAAACACTGTAAGATCATAGATTTAGAAGTCCACTGTGGAATACTGCAAAGGCATTGGAAAAGATAAACACCGTACATGGACAAAGTTATTACAAAGAATCGTGTGTTAATGTAAATTGAAAAATCTAAATCCAACAACTATATGTATAATTCATATCTCTCTCTTTTTTTTTTGGTGGAACTAGGGATGGAACTCAGGACCTTGCATTTTCCAGGCAGGCATGGCGCCACTGAGCTACATCCCCAGGCCAATAATTCATATCTATTTTTGTTTTGGTACTGGGGATTGAACTCAGGACCTTGCCCTTGTGAGGTAGGTGCAGCTCCACTGAGCTAAATCCCCAGCCCCAATTCATATCTAAATTGAGGGAGCTCCAAAAGGTAAGCTGCAAATAAAGTTGGGTACATAGTCCCTTTTGGCATACTTTTTTGTTGTTCTAGATGAAAAATGTTAGCAAGTTTACTTCCTTGTCTCAGGTTGGGTTTTCAGGAAGTAGATACTTAGGCGGGGGGATTTGAAGGACAAAATGTGAAAGAAAGGGAGGAAGAAGTTGAATTTGATGTAGGTCAACAAATCTTTGACCAATCTAGCAGGAGCTATGAAGGAAATATTTCTCTCTAGAGATTTTGCTGTTTCTGTATTTGTCTTGGGCCAAAATGCTGGGGACTTGAAAGCCCTGCCATGCTCATTATAGATTTGGGCAGCCAGAGTGTGATCTCAAGAAGGTTACTCTTTATAGCTGAAGGATATTCCAGACGTGTTGATGATGACTGCTCCTCTGATCACTGGACAGCAAGTCCTTCCTTGAAGGTGTTTTGGTAGAGCATCACTGAGGATACACAGAATCCAGTACCAAACTGTAGACCTGCATTCAAATGATTTGCAAGAAAAGTCATGTCTTAAGAGACAACCAAGATATTTATTCATTTTGGAGCAATTTTAGTTCAAATTGGCAAGTTGTTCTTTAGTGTTCCAGATTGGAGTTGCTGTAAACTAGACCAAGCACCAGATGCTAAGCAAAGTGCTGAAGATAAAACTGATACTGAACATTGATGGCTGGGGAGTGTCCAGCGCGGCTGAAACAGTAACAGTCACACATTTTTGATCCTTGACAAAATAACTGGTTTATTTGGGAGGAGAGATGATCTTCACTCATGTTTTTATTGGTTTGCCAGGTTACTCTCTGGGCAGCTACCTCTTTCACAGAATGCAGAGAATTTCCCTAATTTCAAAGTTAATCCAAAAATCCATAATAAGAAAAACATCAAAATTTTAAATAAAGACAGATTAATAATAATAAGTCATGTTAATAATAGTTATATTAACAGCAAATGGAAAAAAAGAACAGTAGCACTGATTCTATTTTTTCATTTAAAAATTTGATATTCATCATTGTTTTACACTATTTGATTTTTAAAAAATACTATATTTGGATTCTATTTGTCTTGATTATTTAATTTTTTGGCCTTAAATTTTGTGCCTGAGGTGAGAACCTCCCTCACTTTACCTTAACCAGAGGCATGGTAATTACAAAAGATATATTTGTCCAGAGTTCCTTAGCATTTTTGGTGAGCAGGTTGGTCTAATAAAAATTACTCCTCCATTTCTTGAAATGGAATTCAAAAAATTCAGAGGAAGTAGTATTTATTTATTTATTTATTTAGGTACTGGGGATCGAACTCTGGACCTTGAACTTGTGAGGCAGGCGGCAGAACCACTGAGCTAAATCCCTGGCCAAAGGAAGTAGTATTTATGAGAAGAGGCAAAGTATCCCAAAGGCCCTGTACAGTTCCCCTTATACATAAAATGGAAATCTTTCAGTAACTTTGAGGGCTCATCAATTCTGCCTGGCTAATTTAAGATCATTCTCACCCCTTGGACAGTCATTATCTAGACTCCTAACTCCCCAGTGGGTATTAAATATTTAATTTCTTCCAGAAGTTAAAAAAGAAAATGGCCAGCTGGGTGTGGTGGTGTATACCTGTAATCTCAGCACTTGAGAAGCTGAGGCAGGAGGATTGCCATGAGTTTGAGGCCAGGCTGGGCTACTAGTGAGTTCAAGGCCAGCCTGAACTACAGAGTGAGACATTGTCACAAACAAACAAACAAAAAACCTCAGAAAGAAAGTGGCACTATGGGGTAAGAAAAGTATACCCAGTGTGTGTCTATTTTATTTCCTCTTAATTTTAGTATTCATTGTGTTGAAGAGTAGAATCTTGACCACGTAAATTATGTCACCAAGTACTATAATTGCAATTTTCCATAATCATACTTAATAGTATACTTTATAACCCAAATAATATCCTAAAGAGGTCCATCTATTATGTATAATGCTGTTTTGCCATCTTTACCTAGACTGTAAAAGATACATTTGAATTGTAATACAAACTCTGGGAGAGGAACAAGAGAGCACACATATAACTACAAAGAACAATGGCTATTTACCACTTTCTCAAATTGCATTTTTATTTTTCCTTTGCCAGGAATCAAACCCAGGACCTTGCACACGCCAGGCAAGTGTTCTATCTCTTGGCTCATCCCAAACTGACATTTTTTAAAAATGAGAAACAGATATACAATGAAACCCTGTAACCTAAATGTATACCACAGTCTTGGAATGAATGATCTCCTTTTTAATTGGGGCTTAAATATAACTAGGCCTTCATGAGGCTTGCTTCTTCTCTCCTACTGTGTCCAAAATAAGCCCATGTGATATACCATTAAACAGAAGTCTTGGCAAACAAGGAAAAACACTACTAAAGTTTACTGAAGGCACTAAGGTGGATATTAAGCAGGCATCCCATGAGAAAATATATTTTTCTTTACCTATCTTCCTCCAAATCTCCAGCTTTACTTCAGTGCCATGTTGTTTCTGCCACTTCCTGTAGAAACCCACTACTTCTATGTCACATTTTCCTTGGTTTCTTCTATGTTAATCCTCACTTCTCTCCTTCCTTCACATTCTTCTTTCCTCTGTTAACAACACCAGGGCCTTTTATTTTCTTCCTTCTCTTCTCTCCATACTTCTTTCTGTTATAGAACAAAGTCACTCTAGTAAACCAGCTTCTTTAGTTTTATTATGTGGGAAAACAACCAGTACTGCCATTGAGAATCAACATAATAAAATAGAGTTGATCAACTAAAATTCCTTTTTTCACTGCCAGGGGAAGAGGAGAGACAGGGAATATTTGGTTTCATGTTTTGATCTCTTCTATCACATAATTTATTTTTGGTGATTATTATCTTGTTTTGTATAATTTGGTCAGGCCCAAGCATATAGAATGTATTGAGATATTTACAGGTGATTGCACATTTACAGTCTATATAGAATTCTACTCAAACAAACATGAGCACACAGTGTTTTTATGCCACATGCACACTGTGTTAATTATATGTAGATGTAAAATAGACCCTGATTTTTTATCATCCTTTTTTCACAAACACTGGACAAAGTTAAATCTGACACCAAAGAAGCTGATATGACATGTTAATTTCTTTTTTTATCATGAGATTTGACATGACTGATTATCACGTCAAACTTCGGCCTTCCGCAAATAGGGGCTTGAGATATTTCTAAGTGCTCCTTTGGGGCTGTAGTCAGGCAAACTGTAGTTAAGAGGATGAATTTATAGGATACTTGTCAAGCACTTCTGTCAGGACCATACCAACATCCAGCAGAACAGGTTTAAAAAATCCATCAAACCACCATCCCAGAAAGAAGCACAAAGTCAGGAGAAGGAAAGTAACATTCTACGTGGGCAAGCATTTTAGGAGAAATCAAAAGTAAGAACTTTCGAATTTTTTTTTTTTAGTTTTTACTTTAGTTTTACTGTCAAGCTTTGTATCAGTCAGTGTAGAAATAATCATGAGGTAGGAACTGCAACCAAAATTTGAGCAGGAAAACTTAAATAATTATCAACTAGATCCAGCTTGGTTAACTACTAAAAGAAAAAGTTAAGAAATCTAGCAACTGTGAACAAATCTACCTCTAGGACTTAAGGAAAAGAGACAAGAAAGGAACCCGAAGACAAGACAGGATCTTTCCCTGCAGGAACCTTTGTGATGCAGTGTGGAGGAAACATGGACGGTGGTCACCCACTGTCGCAGAAACTGGAGAAATGCCATAGCAGAGGGAAAGGACACCCACCAACCATGTGCTCTCCAGGGCTTGGAAAACTGTGCCCTCTTCGCTACAGCCTTCCAGTCTCTGCAGTGCCCCTTGTTAGCAGAACCGAACACTGAGCCAGCTGGAAAAGGAAAAATGGGGTTTGCAGGGCCAAGTTCTTGAATCAGAAGGCAGGGCAAAAAGGATATGTGGAGAGGAGAGGGGATAACGACTAGCTCAGACCTCTTTGTGGTTGTCATTTAAGAAGTTCTGCCACTAACTAATATTATTACATTTCTAGCACTTTTAATTTGGATCAGGGAAGCTTGAATGATGGATGTAACTTGAGAACATAATATTTAGTGAAATCAGACACGCAAGCTTATATATAGCATGTTTTTTTCCATATGAGAATCACACATACTATATATTATATATATTTATATTTATATTTATATGTATAATATATAATATATTCATACTTTCCTATTTATCTCTCTTCTATTTTGCTAGATAAATAGGAAGTAGGAAGAAATTAAAATACTTCCTTATATTACCTATTCTGTTGTTTCAAAAGTATTTTAATTTACATGTTAATTTGTTTTATTTATACTACTAGTTTATAGTAGTCAGTTGAAAAGAAACTTTTGCGTTACTGTTTGTTTCTTCTTTTTTAAGAATCTTTTTGGTCTTTGTCTTGTACTTTGAGTAACTGCTTTGAAGATAACAATAGAGTGTATTAACTATTATTATTTTCTTACAATTTTGTTATGAAATTTTGTTTTATTTTTCCATAAAACAAAATACATCAGTGAGAGTCCAGATCAACTTTCCTAAACTTACAGTAAGTTTTAGGTAACATGAATGACTCAAAAGAGAAGGTGTTGTTTGTATGCATTCTAAAATCAAAGAAAGTTGAGCATGAGAAAATTCTTCAGAGGCCACTTGGCCTGGGTTTGCAGTGTTTATGGGGGTTCTGACCACAGTTCAGTTCGAGTACTTCTAGCAACCAGGGTTAGTTCACACTGTTAAGTCCCTTTCTTACCTAGAAAATTCTAATATTCTTTTTCTCCTGTTCCCAAATCTATTTTTTTTCTGAGAAAAAGAAAGAGCAGATTTTACCTGCTATTGGCTCCTGTTCTGTCCTCACTGGAATGTACTGAAATCTTCCGTGATAACCATTATGACAGCCCTCCCAGTACTTGAAGGCTCTGTCTTATCTTGTCTCTGTTAAGTATTCTTCACCTGGCAAATTTCTCTACTCACATCGTTGAGGTTGTGCTCCTAAAAACCTCCTTTCTTCTCCACACTCCTTCTAAAAGGCAGTGTTCTGAAAGGGGCATCCTCACCTACACACTCTAAGACTGAGGCCAACAATGGTGGATACTGGGCTTTTAGGGTCTGGATATCACCCTCCACCCACTTCATGAAGAAAACCTGCCCTCCCCTCTTAAAAAAGAATAATGTCCATTGGATTGTTTTTATCTAGGAAAAAATATAACGACTCTTGTTCCAAGAATAACACCCAGTACTAAAAGGTTTCTCACTTCCTTTCAGACAGACTTTCCAATTGGAAGGTCAGGAATAGTCGTGGGCAGATTGTCTTGATGCTTCAAGCTCTGCTTAAGCTTTTACCATTGACCTTATAACCAGAGAAAGTTGAGTTTACATCTACCTACAAAGCCGAAAGTAAAAGTTGGGTATTATGCAAAATTACTTTTAAATTATTCTTCAGGGAGGGCTCATGACAGATTTGTTCCTTCCATATTACCTGATACAATGTGAGCCATGCCAGCCCCAAATTAAGCCTTTACAAAGCAGTATTTTGCAATCAGTCCTGCTTCCTTTGATTTGCCTGCTCTGAGATCCAGAATCATGATTGCAGTTAATATGCACGATCCAAGAAGTGATGGTATCTACTGTTTTTGAAGGCAAGACAATTATCCATCAGAAAATATCACATTTAAGATGTATTTTATTTTATGTGGTTATTTTATAAGTGAGTGAAATAGTCATTTTACTACATGAAAATATGAATGTAAGTACCTACAATATGGGCTGGATATCCTTTCCACAGGATGTTCTTTCCTCAGATATCTGTGTGATTAGTACTCCTGTCCATCTAGTCTTGCCTCAGATTTCACCTCTTCAACGAGGCCTGGCTTGAAGAACTTCTTGATAACGCAAACTGCTCCTCTCCCTTCTGCCAGCCCTATTGTCCCTTTCCTGCTGTCTTCTCTTTTTTTCCTGAGCGCTTGCTAACATACGCTATCATTTACATTTTTATTATGTTTAATCCTGAATGCTAATCTTTTCTCCCTTTACTCTCCCATCTTCTTTCCTCACACCACATAAATTCCTGGAGAATAGAATTTTTGTCTCCTTTCATTGCTTCACTGATGTAACACAATAAATATTTGTTAAATTAACGACATCAACTTTCAGCTCCTTTTTACAAGTTAACAGTTGTTATTGCACACAAGACTATATTCTTCATTCTGGCTAGGTTGAATTTTCTTTAATTCTACAATTTCTCTTTTGTGCACTCCATAGTATTTTTACTCTTACAGGCTGCCCTGGTTGGAGTTTGGTTATTTTAGCTCATTCTCAAGCTCTGTACATTTAAAGTACAGCTTGCAACTGATTGAACCAGAGGCTCTGCTTGCCTTGAAAGGCTCCAAAAAATGCAGGGAACTGGGTCTGTTTGCTGCCCCATGGCTCATTCTAACAGAATCAATTCCATCCTTTCTTTTTCCATTGGTGTCCCAGAAGTGTTATACTTCTAAATTGTCTACTTTTGTGAGAAGAGTAACTTTCTGGATGGAAGCTGCAGTGGCACTCATTTATAACATGCAGGACTGTGTTACTTCCTCTGTTGCACCATTAGATAATTTCTTTTATGCAAGGGGCATTACTTCTTAACCATTTCCTCTCTGAAATCTGACCAGTACTCAACCATTTTGCATAAAACCTTTCCTCATTAGTCACATGGCTGACATCTCCCTCCATCCTTCAGATCATAAATACAATTTATCAGGAAATCTTTCTTGGACCATTTAAGATGGGTAATTACCCTTTATACAAATACACTGTGCCCTAGTTTTATGTTCCAGGTTTGAGGATAATACCAGACAGCAGTCATTCAATAAATAAATGGATGTGTGGGCATACTGGTACGTTGTCAACTTTTAATATCCATTCAATATATATGAGTTGAAATAAACTGCTGCTTATTTAGATGTGAGTCTTTATGTAATAAAGACTGTAATACTACTTTCCCTAGTCATTCTTCTATTTAATAACTTATTAACAGATGTTCTTTTGATTAGACAACCAGGATAAGGCTGGGACTATTTAGCTGTCAGCATTCATAACTCTGCTTATGGTCATATTTGATATCTTTACTAAAATGTGGCCCCAGAAATTTGATAGTATATATCATCACATATCTATGGAATATCTCTTTTAAATACTTTACCATACATATAGAAAATAAATTCTACAATTTATATAGAAGAGTGATCAAATGTGAACATATTCAACACAAAACCATTCTAACATATATAAACACTGGTAGTTTACATAACTTCAATAAAATCTCTAAAAGTTAAATAGTGTGTTTTACAAGTTATATTAAAAGGCATACTTTTCATAATTTATATTTTACAAAGTAATGATAATGAAGTGTGTGCCAAGTCTCTACATGCTTTATCTCTTTTAACTTCAATTCTGTGAATTCATCACTGTCATTTTTTTCCATCTTACAGATAAGAGAACTGAGGTTTAGTGGTTAAATAACTCACCAAGGTCATACAACAAGAAGCAGCAGAATTGTGAAAGAACCATTAATCTTAGCCACTTTGCCCTACTCCTGCAGAGGACTATTTAAGTGATTACTTCCTGGTACCATTGCTTATGGAGTAAGATATTTTAGTAGCTGCAATGCAAAACCAGCATGAAATGAATCAGGAAAGAGAAGTGCTATTTTTTTTCTGTTTATGGTTATTTTTAAATATGAAGGTTACAGATCTCCAAAAAGAGTCAGAAAATAGATTTTTCTCATAATTTGAGAAAAGTATCCACATTCCCCTTTGGACACTGAGGTTGAATGGAACAATTCAGAAACACTTTTGTAGGTTTTTGTTCATTAAATTCTCCAATCTTGAACATCTACCCCTTTGTACCATCTCAAGTCAAGGTTATAGAATGTTTATTCTGTAGTCCAGAAAACCCCATACTCTACTTTCATGGGACTAATTCATTTTTATAGTAGTTCACCAGAGGTCTTAACCTGAGAACTAACATTATAAAGATAGGATTTCTAAGGTAATTATATCTGACAGATAGCCAAAAATGTGAGACAGACATTGAAAAATTATAACTTGAAACCCAGAACTAATACTCCATCATTTCTTACTTTGATTAGTTTAGTTTGACACTTTTCAAAGCAAAAATCTAAGCTATTGAAGTGATTTGTGCTTCATTTCAGTTTGAAAATGCTTATTTTTCCATAGAAAGTTTTGAAGCTTTGACTTGATTGACAGCCAGTTGATTTTTATATGAGAAAAGAAGAGACAATGAGATAAATTATAGTTTTATGTCTTTCTGCTTTGAGGAACAAACACTGGTAACTGAAGTATGTTCTGATCTAACAGTAATTTTTGGTGAAATGGTCAAATTTTGGTCAAATGGATTTTTTTATTTGTGGCAGCCAACATGAACATAGTATTTTATGAGTTATCAAAAGACCAGAGAAAATTAATTGCTTTGAATCAATTCCTGGTCTAAATGAATTTGGAATGGTTCTGCATCTGTACAGGCAGCTTTGGGAAAAGTGATCATCAAATGGTTAAATAGTAAGGCCTGAGGCCCCTGAGCTTTGATAATGTTGGGGAGGGGAATCATAAGAGTCTAAACCAGAGGATCCCAAAGTCCAAGGCTTATGTATGATAAGGGACCCTTATTATTATTATCCATGTCACATCAGGCCTAGAAGCTGTCCTGCTCTTATCTTTCCAAAAGTTAAAGGGAGATATAATATTCCTCCAGCTGCTACATTGAGCCTTAGAAAAGAACTGTACAAAGCTATAAACACAGAGGGGTTATCCCCATGAAGTTGGCAACTGCAGTAACCATTTTACTCTGTTATCCTACATTGTAGGTCAAGGCTGAGAATGAAATAAAAGAGAGAAGTGTACTTTTTTCAGGCAGACTTTTGCTTATGCAAACAAGTTCAGAAAAATTACAACTGCTTTGTTCTCAGAAATATAACTGATTATCTGTACCAAAAGAGTGGACTTGGAGCAGATGCAAAAGAGGAGTTAAACAGTTTCTTCATTTAATATTGGAAGGCCCGATAAAAAAGAGTTATTCTGAAGCTGACAGGAATGAGTTGCTCTAGGGATGATGCACAGGCAAGGGAAGATGTCAGTGAGAGCTCATTTCAGACCTGGGCATTTAGTGTCTTGCTGTCTCCTAATGAGGATGGGGGGATGGATTAATCAATCAATACCAAAACAATACTGTTGAGTTTAGAAGCTTAGTGCACTATGAAGTGTGATTGAAAAATACAGTGGGTGTTTAAATTTTAAAAATTATTACAGTCAAAGTCTCATTGCCATTAATCTCTTTCAGAGTACTTTTCCTAACTTTAAACACACTTAGCCCATCATTCTTGCCACTTTTTGAAGCAGTTCTAGGGTTTTTTCATGTCTTTAGTTGTACTGTCATGGCTGCCTTGATGTACCGAATCCATCCAAAACGTTTACTTTGCATGGTCATTTTGATCATGGGGAAGAGCCAGAAGTTGCACAGTGCCAGTTCTATTGGATAAGGTGGATGAGGACACATCATAGTATTTTTATAACCTGGCCTTACCATTGGATGGCACTTAGCAGCAGAATTCATTGTATTTTTCATCATACCTCATAAAGACAGGAAGGAGGACTTTCAGAACTGCTTCAGAAAGTGGCAAGAATGATGGGATAAGTTTTTGATGTGAGGGGGAGGATTTTTAAGGGGATTAATAGCAATGTGTCATTTACTGTAATAAAAGTTTTAAACATTCACCATATTTTTAGCTCACCCTTATATAATTACCTCTTAAGAAAACAATATATACTAGTAGTTCTTAATACACAGTATTTGGTCTATTCATTCTCATTGGAACTTTGGGTGTCTTGATAGAGTTCAAACTCAGATTGAGGGTTCCAAGTTATCTGTGACAATACATAAAGAAGTTTAGGTATTGCCATATTAACAATATTTAGAAAAGTTAAAGCATTTTAAACAATGTTAAGTATTGTTAAAGATACATGTTTGAACTGGATGGACCTTGAGATAGTGCTTAAAGTGAACAAAATTGATATCTTGCCTAAATATTGCAGAATAGTGTGGGAATAAAGTCTCTTCCTATCACTGTGTTACAAGTTACACAAATAACTACTGTGTTTTGAGGCACAATGCTAGTCAAAGGGGGAGGAGGCAGCTTCTCTGCAGATGCAAACTAAACTGCCAGTTGTTCAAGGGGAGTTACTGGACCACCTGCTTCTTACTCAATAACAAAACACAAGGCTTCTCTTGCTGTAACTGAGGACAGCACTCAATTGGTGCCAACAGCAGTTTGCATTTTCCCCCTTGACATGGAGATGATTTTATAGATTGCACACAATCACATAGATATTTTAAAAGCACTTGGAAAGAGGAAGACATTGTATTTTGTACCATGCTATTTGTGCAATCATTTGCACTGTGCACGATCAGATACATGAACAGTACAAGATAAAACAAATAGAAAACAATTGTGTACTATTTCCATATTGAAATATCAAAGTATAAGACACATGGAGCTTGTTCTGTGTCAAGAGAAGTTTCTTACAATTTGAGCTCATGTAAAGGCATTGCTGGCTGGATTTGAACAATTTGATTAAAAGAGAAGTCTTCCAATAAGAACTCAGTAATTCCTCTATAGCAGATAAAGTTTTATTTACTAGAGCTGTCAGAATTCAAATACTAAACTGCAGTCATAATTGATGTGCCACTTTATAAATAGCATAAATCAATTGAAAAATGAATTACTCATGGTTTGTGATCAAAATAAAATAACAATGATAAACTCATCACAAAACTGTCTAGAAATGGGAAAAATGTGACAAGGGCAAAATATTGGAATCAGATTATGCAAAAAGCAAAGCTATGACTTTGGAAGTAGAAAACGTGAATGTTACATGAAATAATAACTCTACAGTTGCTCTAAAATAAAATATGTGAATGTTTTGAATCACTTGAAATAAAACACATCTAAAGTATGTTCACCTTTAATACATAAATGGTTGAAATGACACAGTGAAGATACAGTAATATAATTTATTGGATAAATATTTTTAAATGTCATTTCTAAGATGGTTCAAAGCATGCTTTGCTTTTTATTTAAAATATTTTGAAAATAGCATTTTGCTAATGTTTAAAATTCTAAGTTAAATTATGAGATTCCTAGTTAAGTATTATGAAAAGTGCTTCTTATCTTGAAATACAGAGTGTGTGTACCTTGTTCAATTATGTCTGTACATATATATACAGTGTTGGGAGAAAAATACTAAGATCCAAAAGAGTGTACCAGTTCATAAATCTAGAATAAATTGATTTTATTATCTAGCAAAGCATAGAATGCATGCATGTAGTCAGCAAATGGCTATGAAGCTACTGCAGATACTCAGTTTGTGTCAGGAGTTACATTGAACTTACTCTGACATGCTGTTCTTTCATAATTGTCTTTCTGGCTTACACTGAGATTTTGTTTTTTCTAGGTAATTCCTTGCCAGTACCTCCCAAAGTTGTCCCTGACAGAGTATTTTGTACATATGATTAGTCATGTCCTTCAGCATTCCTCAGTGAGGTTATATTAAGTTCAGTTTTTCCACAACAGGTAATCACCAATGTTTCAGTTATCTGCTCAATCTTGTATATTTATTCTTGCATCCTTCCTGGAATCCCATACAATGCCAGCCACATATTAACACTGGATAAATAGATGTTGAAATGCAACAAGAGTCTCATTCACAAACAATAGATTCAGCAAGGTAGAGTCAAAAATTCCCTGTTTCCCTAGACTTAATGCTTTCCCCTTTTAGAGCCTTTTCCCCTTTAAGTGTGTCAGAGTGCACACTGTAAGCTGCCTTGAGATGTTGTGTTCTCATCCCTCTTTCTAGCTCACTCAAGTGATGGTAGTTACTGGAAGGACTCACACATCTTGGATGAAGAAGAAAAATTAGAATGGCAGGGGGAGTCTTGCACTGATAGCCATTAGCCCTCTTCCTCTTCCCCCTCATATCTTTTTTTTTTTTCTGGTACCGGGGATTGAACTCAGGACCTTGCACTTGTGAGGCAGGCACTGGAACCACTGAGCTAAACCCCTGGCCCATTCCCCCTTATATCTTGTGTCTCCCCACATTCTTACTTTTAGGACTTTGTAGTAGGGGCTTCTGCAAAATGCCCATAGGGCAAGTGGAGTCCCCTACACCTCCTGTAAGAGGTTACTGCATAAGACATGCCCATGCATTTGAAGGGAGAACACTGAAAGCATTTTCCAAAAGAAATTCTATCCCATTTTATGATCAGCAGCAACAGCATTGTTTCTATGATGGTTTAATAACACTATAGAGAAAAATAAAGAATTGTGACTCATCTCTGAAAATTACTGATATCTCAAAAAGTGCTTTTAATTAGTGTGTTTTTAAAAAAAAATGTGGAAAAGCTTTTGAATCTTCCCAAACAGACAAAGCTCTGAAGTTGATCTGTTAATAAGGGAAAGGTTTTAGTGTATTCTCTGGTATGCCACTCAGATTCTACCATCAGGACCCATGGTTTTATTTTCAGCTGCTGGCTGTGTTGGCTCATGGCTTAGACGGGGTTTCTTCCCCAGAAATTTCCTTCTTCCTAAAGGAAGCCGACTCTCTTATTATATCTAACATGACCCTTCCTCCCTGGGGTCAGTCCTCTTCCAGCAATTTGTCAGTGGGGTTGAGGGCTTGGCCAGCTGTTTCACTGGGGCAACTCTGATGGGCTTTCCCAGATCTAGGGCTCCCTGCCCAGCATTTGTTGGAAATGCTTCTCAGCTTAACTCCTTTCTCTGCCCAATCATGTTGCCTTTACTCTTGTGAGTTTTGTTTCCCCAAACTCTACCCCACAAATTTCTTCCACACAGTTTTTCATCCCGCAGGGAACCCAATTTAAAACAGAAAAAAATATATTACCATGATCAACTCAAGGCTACTGAAAATAATCTCCCCAAACTCCTAATACTTCCCCTTCATACCTATTATGGTGAGTATATAAGCATTTACATGATTTTTATTCAAACAATCTGCAAACATGGTTTATAAAGTCAGCAGTACTGCAATATCTACAATGAAAATGTCAGTGCCCTGTGCCATGACTCTCAAAAGGGCTTGATTGCAATTTCATGAATTTTTTAGTGAAGGTGGTTATTTATTGATATTGTACTTTAAAGGATTGAGATTTAGATTTCTTTTACATACTCCTCCATATTCCCTGCTATCATTCTCTCACTAGCCAATTTGAAAAATAAATAGGTATTATTTGGGAATCATTAGTATACACCACTCTCAGAATAATCTTTGTTACTGAACCCCAGAGTGTATTTTGGTTATATTTTCTTTCCCTTCTTAGCACATTGCTTTTCTTAAGGTTAATCATTTCATTTTATTTCTAAAATTTGGTTTGTTCCGTTTTCTGGTACCTGTAGCTATTGCATCCCAAACTTTATGTGAAGTGCCTCTCGGTATGGTGAAGCCCTGTCATGATGCTCCTGGTTCTTCTGCTCCACTCTAAACCATCTGCTCTGTAGGCCTGAGTGCAGCTGTCAACTTCTTCTCATCACTGCCCAAAGGATTTGCTGTTCTCCAGGGTTGTATATTTTGCATTGCATTCCTTCTTTTCTTCTGAGCTTATTTCCTTTGTTTCACTGGAGCACTTTCTCAGTACTTTCTTGAAAATGAGAGTATCTTTGAGATCAATTGCTAGGATGGGGAATTCCTGAACTTGTTTTTATTCTGGTGTCATGTTTGCCTGATAGTTTGGTTGAATATAGGTTGTGAATAGTTTTTTCGCACAATGTGAATGTAATTCTCATTATTGTCTTGCAAATTATAATGCCTTATTGTTTGTTTGTTTGGGGTGGAGTCTCACTATGTTGTCCAAGCTGGCCGCCAATTTCTGGGTTCCAGTGATCTTCTACGTCAGCCTCCTTAGCATCTAGGACTGCAGGTGTTTTTCATGTGCCCAGCTGGATTCTTTATTATTTGGTTGTGACCTTTTTTGTTTGTTTGCCTGCTTTTTTCCCTCTTATATATCTTCTTCTGTAACTCTTTTCTTTTATTCTTGATATTTTAAAATTTAATAATGGGTCTTGTTATGGATCAGTTTTTAATTCATTGGAAAATGAACTCCCTGAGTTCTTCCAAACTGAAAAGTCATATGAAAACTCAATTCTGGGGAAATTTTTTATATTATTTTATTTAATAATTTCTTTTTTCTTTACTCTTTATTTCATTTGTTCTGGAGTTTTTAGACATCTTGTATCTCTTGAAATGATTCCCTTATTTAAAAGTATTTCTTCTAATATTTTCTTTGTCTTTGTGACCTTTGTTTCACTTTACAGTAATTTGTTGAATTTTAGCTTCCAAACTTGGTGAATTCTGTGAACCATATTTTTCATTTTCAAAGTCTCTCTCTTTCTTTTCTCCCTGCCTGGATGTTATTCCTAGTTTGCTTCTTTGTTTTGTTTTCTAAGTAGAATTCTCTTCTTGTTTTATTAATGCCATGTCTGTTACCTTTTAGAAGATTTACTATAGTTACAGGATATACAAACTAGACAACGAGAGTTCTGGGAGCTGGAGAAGGGGTTGAGCACACTGGATGTTATTTGCTCCCTTTGTTATTCTTGTTGTTTCCCAGTAGAGCTGGGACTAAAGAAGTCTAATTATTCTAAATACACTTTGACCAATCCATTTGTCTTCAGCCTCACCTATACATCTTATGTTAGAGACTGCTGATGACTCTTAAGGAGTTTCTGTGGAATTCAAAGGTCTGAACCAGTCTACCTTTTAACTACCTTCTCCTGCTGCCCCCAGCATTCTCCTGTCCTCCGTACCCAGGCACTCAGCAGATATGAAGGCTGAAACCTAAGCCAGTTTCTGAAACCCATCTACTTTTGTTGTCTCGATTTTTGAAATCTGTACCATTTGTTATATATTCTTTTTTTTAAAACTGTCACTACAGTGGCCTTTTTGGAGGGAGCAGAACTATACTATTGTATTCAATCTGTCATAGCTAACTGGAAGTATGTAATTATTTGTTTAATTCTGTCTTCCTGTTCTACATCTGCCTGGCTGAACATTTAATTTCTAGGAATAGGGCAATGGCTAACACACTGAAAGGGCTCAAAACCTCTTTATTAAATCACATAGATGGAAATTTACTTTGGTGTATGTGTAGATGTTATTAAACTAAAACCCAACTTAAATTATGAATAATTTAGTAATGATGAGAGGCAATTTTTCAAAAGTTCAGCAAAGTCTGTTAAACAGAGCTTTGGGGATGTACTGGTGTGATCAGCTAAGACAAGTCTGATGATCAATTCCAAAATGAACATTGAATTTGTATTATACTGGAATGGAACAAACATTTCATCTTTTTTCTTCAACTTTTTAAAAAAGACAGTTCATGTCTTGAGGAGAATTCAGATGTTGCCAATGCCTTGGTAGATAATTAAGCATTGATTTGAACTATATAAGATGACTTAAGAAAAGCATTGATTAAAGAAAGCATTATATTTAGATGTTCTATTTTCTTACGGTATTTATCTTCAATTTTACCAGAGTATTTTCATATACTATTTCCATAACTAGAAAATTAACTTTGTAACATTTTTCTTCAATACTTAACAATTTAAAGGCTACACATGTAAGTTAGAAGATGGTCTTGCATGATAAATAGGGAATGACATTTTAAAAGTTGTAGTTTGCTTTACTTTTTTGGGTAAAATTACAAGCAGTCTCTTTAGGGAGACAGGTTTTAAGTGACATATATAGATAATTCATCAGGGTAAAAATTCAGTTATATGATAGTGTTCATATGGTGTGTTTATCTTCAAAAATATAAAATTGTACTGTTACAAAGTTAGCCTGCCACACGCCATACTCTGCCATGCGCATGCAGCCGGTAAACAAGAATAATCACCAAAACCTGTCACTGCCTTCAGAGAAAGTGAGACATTGTTCCTGCAGTGACACAATGTTAGTAAATAAAAATGAACTCTAAACTTTTGCTAGCATTTTTTTGCCATTTCTTAAAATTCAATATATGACCTGAAGAAAGATCTTTGTTTTAGAAACATATTTCTAAATCTTGAGGAATTGTTTCCACTACTGGCAATTAAAATGACTATTAAATAGTTTTGTTTGATCATGAGAAGTTACTCTCATTTTAACAATCTTTTGTGTAGCTGGGTGTAGTGGTACACACCTATAATTCCAGCACTGGAAAGGCTGAGGCAGGAGGATCACCATGAATCTGAGGCCAGCCTGGGCTACAGAGTGAGTTCAAGGCCAGCCTGAACTACATCGTGAGACCCTGTCTTAAAATAAAAAAACAAAAGTTTTTGGATAGATTCAACTAAACTTTTCCCTCTTTTCTACTTATGTACACTATTTTGTTCTGTTGCTGACTTTTTAAAAAATTCTGTTTATTCTGAGCCATTTTATTAAAATGGTAATTTAAAAATTTGTTTTTATTTGAATCTTATTAAAACCCTTTAAGCTCTGCACATTAGAATAGAAGTTGATTCAAATGATCATATTTTAAAACTCTTAAGACCATGTCAGTAATCAAGTAGGTTACTGCACAAAATTAATTTTGTAATGTATCTGTTTTTAATGTAGATGTGTGCATGTGGTTTATAATGACATCTTAGCGATAAAATATTCTTTTCTGTAATCTTTTTTTTTTCTAAAAATGGCAGGAAAACTAGGCATTGCGAAAAATTATTTAAACAAAGTTCCCACATTACTATTCACAATGCAAGAGGATTCCATTTTTAGAATCTAGCTTGGAACACTGCCATGGATCCTAGAACGGGAATGGGATACATCAAAAATCTTGACCTTGAATATCAATAACTTCTCTTTAAAATGAAAGTTATTATGTTCTTTGGCAAGTGGCCTTCAGGGTCATTTTATTACTTTATAGACTATTGTACTTTGCCCTGCCTCTAAATACCTTTTTACCTAGCTCTATTCATTGTGTCCTAATTTTTAAAATAGCTATGTCTATTAAAAGGAATTTCTACACACTCTGTATCACAAGGTTTGTTTATCCAACAAATATTTAATCTCTACTGGATACTATTTTAGGTGCTGGAAATACCTAGCAACAAACAAATCAGGCAAAAATCCATGCCCTTATATTCTGTTATACCCTATCATTATATTCTTGTTATAGGCTATAATTCTAATGGAGAAGAGGGAAGATCTGTAGCAAACAAGATATATAAAAGTCCTGAAGAAGAAAACCATAGGGGAAAATGGGAGTAGCTGTTGAATTTTTGGTGGGGCGACTCAGAAGGAAATGCTTATGTGAGGAGGTTGTGTGACTGGAGGCAGAACATTTCAGATAGGGAAACAACAAGCAAAAAAAATTCTAAGGCTGGGGGGGAGGGTGCTGTTGTTCACAGGGTAAGCCCACTGTGGCACTGAGTAGATGCCCTGTCAGAGACAAAGTCTGACAGATAGCAAATATAGGTGGGAAGAAGGTGCAGAACTTGTGCATCTTTGTAGGTCCAACAGATGCACTATCAGTGAAATAGAAAGCTGTTGTCAGATTTTGAGCAAAGAAAGGAGGTGTTCTGATGTATTTTAACTGGACTGCATTAGCTGCTAAATTGAGGGTAGCATTAAAGGAACCCATGCTGAAGCAGTGACCAGACAGATGAATGCACTAATCCAGAGGGAAATTGGTGATTTGAATTTGCATGGAGTCAATAGAGATCGTGGGCAGAAGGTAGTTTTTAAAGCTAGAACCAAGGGGATTTGCTAATAAATGGAGGGTGTTGGATGTGAAAAAAAAAAAGAAGGAGAAGTGAAGAAAAATTCTTAGTTTTGGCTCAAGCAACTGAAAACATTGTAGAGATTCCATGAACAAAAATAAGATGTGAAAGCTAGTGGAGTGGCTTTACTGGGGGTTCAAGAAAAACTGATTCCAAGAGTTGAGTCCTGGCTGCTTTAGGTTTGAGATGCCCATTGGACATTCAAATGAGACCTGAGTGGGAAGTTGGATATGTGTCTGAAATTCAGGAGAAATAGTAGCATATAACTTTGGAATTACTGATATACACATGGGGTTAAAAACCATGAGGTTGATGATCCATTTTATGCAAATCATGATAGTTTTCTGCCATTACAAGGAGGTTCATCATATCAGATTTTAAAGCCATGCTATTTTTAAGGTAGTGCTATTTTGGGACAATGTTAAAGTCTTTGGTCTCTGTAGGACTCCAGATTTCTCCACACTTAAAAGAGTTTCAGTCATAAGTGTTTGATATACAAAACATTAAAAAACCTTGTTTTTAATTAAAATTAAACTTTTTAATTAAAAAAGAAGTATGAAAAATTGTATGCATTATGCATTGTATACTCAGAATACTATAAAATATGTAGGCACAATGTGAAGGGAACTGAAAATTTTAATAGTGATTGATGTGTTGGGAAAATGGATAAAATTCTCCAACTTTTTAAAACTTTTATTGATTCTCCATATTTTTCCGCACAAATATAAATTACTTTTCATATGAAAAAACATAAAGAGTATGCCCCCAAACCATGCAAAAATTTAAAATCTTCTTCCTACATGCTGATTAGTTAATGCTTGGACACAGATCAGAGCACAGTAATGGCAGTGAATATTCTCCCTTCATTGTCTTTCATTATATGTGGTATGATATAAAAACCATAGAAAACAAAGAGGAAGGGTATTTACCTACCCCACTTAAATATCATATGAAAGTATTTGGCCCATTGACAGTTTATCAATACCTGTGTGCTGGCTTCCTAGAGGAAACCAAGAAGAAAACAGACTTCATATTCAGCTTAATTTATGAAGCTCACTATACTTGGGCTGCCCATTATTTCTAACATATTGATGCAATTTCCAGCTCCCTTTTTGGTCTCTGATCTTCTTCTCTGGCACACAAGCTCCCTTGGGGACTTCTTTTTTAACACAAACTTTCACCACGGGTTTTTTTTTTTTCACCTTGTTCTTCCGGACACTCTGAAGGGTTTTGATTCTTCAAGGTTTATTTCAAAGTACTTGAAAGAGGGACCTCCTGAAGTGGAGTAAAATAGATTTAACAATACCAACCTACCTCATAAGGCTGCTGTGAGGAATAATAATATAAAGAACTACAAAGCACTTTGTAAATATAAAGTTCTATACAAACGCTTAATAATAATTACTGGGTACAGTACAATGTGGTCTTTTGTGTATTTATAGAAGTGCCAATGAGTAGGATAAGTTTCCCTCCTCCAGTCATTTTTTTTGAATTTTTATAATAAAAGTGTTTCATTTTAACTCTTATACAGAACATCCCTGTGCCCCAGGCCTTGGATGCGTTCCCAAGTCAGAACTGAAACAATGTGAGGCTGTGGGAAAAGAGGCAGGATGTCCCGGGTGCAGCTCTCTTGATGTTTGAAGATGTGGTAGCACAGCAGGGTAATCAGAGATACCATAACCCTGTGTTATTTTTTGTTTCTGAATGGACAGATTTATCTTCTCTCCTTTGGCAATACATTTATGGTGTGCAGAGCAGTGGCCTCTGCAGAGCAATGTTAAGGTTTGCTTAAATTGTGCAACCTCACCTCTGCTTTTGATGATGCAAGAGAATCAACCTCATGTTTTACATTTCCACCCATTGATACTGGCTTCAACAGCTTCACATTTCTTAGGTTCTTAATGGTTTCTTATTATCCCTTTAATTCAGTGGATATCTACAGCGCTAACCTACTTGTCTGTTTCCTCATTAGCAGCCAACACTTCTCCATATATAATTCCTCCAGTGTTTTAAGAGTACCCAGGACCAACTTAGAGACTATTTTTGGTTACTAGGGTCCTTATGAATTTTTTTATGTTCAAAATATTTGAATTGAAAAGTCTTCTTATAATTTTTAAGATAAAACTTTACTTAAATTATCTCCATCATAGTCCCCTGTTGTAGTGCCTGAAAGGTTTTTCAAAGCAACAAGATCCCTCTCAGATTAAGATGTCTGGAAACTGACAGAAGGTCTGTTTATTCTCTGGTCCAGCAAAAGGGAAGTCTTTGGTGTATGAGGCAGATTCGATTGAGGGTGGAGAATCTACACTCTTCTGATTCTTAAAAAGAAAAGATTTATATCTGATCAGATGTTTATTCTTCAGCAAACATTTATTTGACTTGACTAAAAGTATTGTGCATGGTGCTGGGAAAAAGCTCATGATAAAAAAGGTACAGTGTTACTCTGCTCAAACCATGATGGTTGAGTCAGACATACAAGCATGCAATTGGAATAAGATGGATTAGATATTACAATGGGGTTATTGCACAAGGTGTGATAGCCACTGAGAAGGAGGATATACTTTATCTGAGGGAGTAAAAGTTTTCACAAGTAAGGTAACATTTTACCTGGCTCTCAGAAAATGATTGAAAGCTGTCCAACTATTTGAGGAGTTTGGTGAATAGTAAATGATATATGAGCAAATTAGCATACAGGAAGCAAATTGGCAAACAGGAAATGAAAGTGGCTAGAGAATTGATTGGAGGTGGAGTGGTAGAAGGCAAAAAGAGAAGGATTGGCTGGGGCCATGATGAGAGGAGCCATGCATGATATTCTATATGCAGTAGGGGTGGGGGCTAGCTAAAGTTAGCATGATTATGTTTATGTTTTAAGACAACTCCAATAAGGTATGAAGAACACTCTTAGGAAACCACTGAAGTGATTCTTTAGAAATAAACGGTGTGAGTAATAACAATGACTTTTCCTGAAACAAGCCTGCAAATTCTTCTGGGCAGACTCCATACACTCATCTCTGGATGTAGCAGTTGCTTCCAATGCCCACTTCCCAGCATTGTCCTTAGGAGAACCTTCTAATATCTGAAAAGTCTATGGCTTCTTTCTAAGAAATCTTTAGCTTTGGTAAGTCACAGTATTTCTGGAAGAGTGGTAAATGAAACCTCTAGAACTTTTAGTAGCATGCTAATGGTCAGGTATCTCCAAGATAAATATGATTCTTTTTTGTTGTTTCCATTTAATCATGCAAGTATCTTTTTCTTCCACTTGGAGAATGATCCTTAAATATACACAACAGATTTTTTTACACTTTTCAATTAGCCTAATCATACTACAATTTCACTTGACTATAAATATAGCAACAGCAATTATACTTTATGCTTAATTGCTAATTGCCTATAACCTAAGGATTACTTATTTTTGTAAACCACGAGCTCAGGTTTATAAGGTATCATGTTCAATCCATAATGGCCCCTGCCAATAACATGAATCTCAGCCTCTTCTTACGAGTTTAGATCAACTGTCTGTATCCATGAAGTATCTTGTTGCCTTCTTATTTAAAATTCTGCTCTTGAGTTATGTTTCTGCTCACTCATTAATTTCTCATCCAGAAGTGCCATGTGATTTTCTAAATCAACTTTATTGAAAAGTAACTTAGAGTGAAATGTACACATTTTAAGTGTATAGCTCCAAGAGTTTTTAGAAGTATAGATACTTTCAAATAGTTACCACCAACCCATTCAAGATAGAATGCTTCCATCACCCTACAAAGTTCCCTTGTGTCCCTTTGCAGTCAAACCCCTTTGCTCTTCCTCCCCGGGGAACCGCTAATCTGATTTCTGTCCGTGTGTATTTTTGACTGTTTTAGGACTTCTTACAAATGAACTCATCCAGTTTGCTCTCTTTTATATTATACTTGTTTTGCAATTCATCCACACTGTTGCATGTGGCAGTAATTTGAGCCTTTCATTAGTGAGTACCATTCTAACAGTATGAATAATGAAGTCTGCCACAATTTGCTTATTCATTCACCTGTTTGCAGACACTTGAATTGTTTCTAGTTCTGCCCATTATGCATAACATTGCTTTCAATATCAATGTATTGAAGTATTTTTTGAGGAAATATGCTTCTGTTCTTCCACAAAAATACAAAAGAGTGAAATCAATGGTTTTGTGGTAGGTGTATATCTAACTTTACATGAAACTGCCAAACAGTCCTCCAAAGTGGTTGTACCATTTTACACTCTTGTAAGTAACGTGTGAGAATTTTCATCCTGTTATTGGATGTTTTAAAATTTTATTTGCTCTAATGTGTGTGTAGTGGAATTTCATTGTGATTTCCTTGATGACTAATAAAGTTAAACATCTTGGCATGTGCTTATTATCTATTCATGTCTCTCTAAGCTTTTGCCTCATTTTTTAAATGAGTCATCATTCTTTTATTTAGTTTGAGGGGTTTTTTTTGTTTATTTTGGATTTAAGCCTTTCATCAAAGGCATATCCTGTGAATATTTTTTCCCATCTATGCCTTGCTTTTTCATTTTCTTAACAGTGTCTTTCAAAGAGCATATTTAAATTATGATGAAGTCCAATTTATCAGTTTTTTAAATCAGTTTTTCTTTCATGACTTGTACTTTTTGTGTCTTGCTTAAGAAATAATTGTCTGTGCTTATAAAAATGGCCTCAGTGTTTTATTCTAAAAGCTTTATACATTTGGATTTATAACCTATTTAAAATTAATTTTTGTGTATGAGTGAAGTTTTAAAAAATGTAGATATTCAATTATTTCAGCATGATTTGTAAAGATTTTTCCTTCTCTTATTGAATTGACTTGTCATTCTGCTGTAAATCAATTAGCAATATGTTCAGTTCTGTTGCAAAACTTTATATTCTGTTGCTTTGATCTATATATCTACATATATTAATACCACAGTCATAATTATTGAAATTTTGTCCTAAGTTTTACCACCAAGTAATATATGTTTTTCAATGTGGTTCTTTTTCAAAATTGTTTAGGTAATTGTAGATCCTTTCACATATATACATATATATATACATATATATATATACACATATATATGTATATATATGTATATATATTTAATCAGCTTGTCAGTGTTTCCAAAAGTCCTACTGGAGTTTTATTAGTATTGCATGACTGTATGGATGAATTTGAGGAAAATATACTTCTTAATATGATTGATCCATGGTACCACTTAAACATGGTATAACTCTTATTTATATATAATTTCTTTAATATACCTCAATAATGTTTTGTTATCTTCAATACAGAGGTTTTGTATATCTTTCATTAAATCAGTGCCTATGCATTTGATATTTTTAGTTGATATGAAAACTATATTTAAAAAATTTCAATTCCAACTTTTTTTGCTAGCATGTAGAAATACAACTGACTTTTGGATAGTGGCCTTTTATCTTGAAACTTTGATAAATTATTTTATTGATTGCTATACTTTTCTTACAGATTCCTTAGCATCTTGTCATCTGAAAATGGAGCATTTTACTTCTTCCTTTCTCATCTGGGCATATTTTATTTCTTCATATTGCTTTATTGAGTTGGTTATGGTATCCAGCACAATACTGTGTGCGGATGCTAAGAGTACACATCCTTGTCTGCAATGCCATGAAAGAAAACAAACGTGATGAAATCTATTCATTATAATATTTTTGTTGATGTCATTTATCAAACTGAGATCTTCCTGTAAATTACTTGTTTTCTGGAAGTTTTAATTTTTTATCAAGAATGAGTGTGAAATTTGTCATAGTTTTTTTATGCATTGAGATAATTTTGTAGCTTTTCTCCTTTATTCTTTAATAGGGTCAATTACATTGACTTCAGTTTTGAACAAACCTTGCATTCTCAGAGTAAATCTCACTTAATTAGAAGGCCTTATTTTGTGGGTATTAGTGGGCTCAGTTTTCAAGTAATTTTGATTATTTTAGGCTATTGATGATTAATTTTTGTTTGTTTTAATATATTTATCAGGTTTTTATATAACAGTTCTGGTTAGCTTCACAGAGTGAGATGGGAACTGTTTTGTCTCCTATTTTTTGCAAGAATTTGTGTAAGATTGCTAGTTTCCTTAAATGTTTGATGTATCTAAGAGTTAGATCACGTGGACCTGGTGCCTTTTCTTTTTGGGGGGAAGGCTTTGATTATAGATTTAATATCTTTAATAGAGTCAAGAATGTTCAGTTTTTCTTTCTTCTTGCATCAGATTTTGTGTTTTCTTAAAAATCTTGACATTTCATAAATATTTTCAAGTTAATTGGCATAAATTTATTTGTAATATCCCTTTAGTATTTTTCTAAGGTGTATTTGACCTATAGTGGCATCCTTTATATCATTCCTGGTGTTAGTAATTTGTGACTTCTTTAGTTTTTTATTCTTAATTAATTTTGCTCTAATATCAATTTTATTAATCTTTTCAATGCAACATTAAGTTTTGTTAGTTTTCTCTTTTCTATTTTAATTGACACCTGCAATAAAAATACGCAAATTTTTTGCCTATTATTTTTTCCTTTACTGATCTTTGTTTTATAGATTCTTGAATACAAATGTATATCCCTGATTAAAAATATTTCTTCTCTTCTACTATAGTCATTTAAAACTATAAATTACATCTAAGCACTATTTCAGCTAAATCCCTCAAACTTTAATATATTTTACTTTTATTAATATTTAGTTAGAAGTATTTTTTAACTTTCCTTGTGTTTTTTTTTTCTGGACTCCCTATATTATTCAGAAATGTATTTAATTTTCCAACTGTTTGGTAATTTTAGAATGTCTTGTTATTGACTTTCAATTTGATTTTAGTCAGAGAATATATTCCAAGGCTTGAGTCCTTTTGAAACTTGTTGAGACTTATTTTTTGGCCTTTCACATGGCCTATCTTGGTGAATATTCCATATGACTCTGAATGGCAGTTTTCAGAATATGTATTCTGAAACTTCTGGGTGTAGATTTCTTTTTTTTTTTTTTTTTTTGAGGTATTGGGGATTGAACTCAGGACCTTGTGCTTGCAAAGGCAGAAATGGAACCACTGAGCTAAATCCCTGACCCATGGGTATAGATTCTTTAACTGTCAATTATATTTAGTGGATGGATATTGTATTTCAAACATTATATCTGGACTGATTTTTCTTTCTATATGTATTTTTTCAATTGCCAAACGAGGAATATTTTAATCTTCAAGTGTAATTATATGTTTGACAAATTTTCTCTCTACTTGCCGCAGGTTTTACTTCATGAGCATTTTATCAAGCACATAAAATGTAGGATTCTTGTGTTATTGGGGCATTACCTCTTAATATAGATGTACCTACTTTCATATGCTTATTATTTGCATGGCATATCTATTTCCATTCTTTAACTTACTTGTGCCATCATATTTAGTGTGAATCTCTTATGGAAGACATGATTGGTTTTATTCTGTTTTTTTTTTTTTTTTTTTTTTTTTTGGTACCGGAGATCGAACTCAGGTCCTTGCGCTTGTGCAGCAGGTGGAGGAACCACTGAGCTAAATCCCCCGCCCTTTATTCTGTTTTTTAATTGAAATATTAACTCACATTTATTTTTTGTTTGTTTTTTATTTATTTATTTATTTTTCGATTTCACTTACATTTAACATAGTTATTGATGTTTGTATTTAGTCTTCCAGGGCCTAGTTCTTTTTCCATTTCTCTTTAGTTTTTATTCCTTTGTTGTTTATTTTCTGCCTTATTTTTGGTTATGAGTGTACTTTCAGTATTTCAATTGCTATGATCTGAATGTTTGTGTTCTTTCAAAATTTGTATGTTGAAATCCTAATCTCCAAGGTAACAGTATTGGATAGTAATCTGTCTTTGGAGGGTTGATAAGATCATGAGAACAGAAACCTCATCGGCAAAATGAATGCCTTTATAAAAGAGGCACAAAATGTTGTCTTTCCCCTTCTAACTTGTAAAAAAACAAGCAGAAGGATCTGTCCAAGAACGAGACCCTCACTAGAGACTGAAGCTGCCAGTGTGTTGATCTTAGATTTCCCAGCCTTCAGATATGTGAGAAATAAATTTCTGCTGTTTATAAGCTACCCTATTTAGGGTGTTTTGTTATATCAGCCTGAATGAACCAAAGTATCATTTTATTTCTCTGTTAGTTTCTAAGGTATACTCTTTTCACTATATTTATTGGTTGTTCTAAAGTTAGTGATACGCATCCTTGACACATTGAAATCTATTTGCACTCGTATAGTACCATTCCCCACCTCACAACTGTCACTTCCCACTTCCCACTCAACAACTTTGAGAGTTATAGCAATATAATTCCATTTACTTTCCCTATCATTTGCGCTATTCTTGTAACGTGGATTATGTTTCATGTTATTAATCTCACCTTTCACTATTACTAGTTTTGCTCCAAACTATCAGTTTATCTTTTAAGAAAATTACATGAAGAAAAAACAGTATTTTATATTTATCTTTTATTTATCTTTTATGGATCTTATTCTTTCTTGTTGATATAAATGTCCATCTGGTATCATTTATGTTCAGTCTGAAGGATACCTTTTACTATTTTGTTTTTAACACAGGTCTGCTGGCAACAAATTTATGTAGCATTTATCTAAAATTTCCTTCATTTCATCCACATTTTTGAAGATGATTTTCTTTGTATGTAGATTTTTAAGGACTTTTTATTTTAGTATGTTAAAGACTTCCTTCATCTTCAGACCTTTATTGTTTCTGCGAAATTAGTTGTCATTCATATTGTTGTTCACCTTTCAGCACCCTTTTATCTCTAGCTGCTTTCAAGATTTTCTTTTTATATCTGGTTCTCAGAATATTGACCACGATACTTCAGGTGTGGTTTTACTTGAATTTATTTAGCTTGTAGCTTGACTGAGTTTCAGTGATCTATTCATAGATTTTTTGTGGAAAATTTCTGCAGAAATTTACTATAGTTCTTTGAATTAAGGCAGTGCTTCCAAACAAGGTATGTCAACCTGAAAATATGTGCATCAAGCATTATGCTAACTCAATTCAGTAGCTTTCTCCCATAAGCAGGCACCTGGATAAATGGTACTAAGATAAATCTTGATGTTGGGAAGACAAAAGACAATCTCTGAATGTGAAGTACTGTTAGATGGTTCATTCAATAAAGGATGCCAAGAAGTAGCAGGCCAGACTACGGACACCTTGGTAGAGCTGAGGCAAGAAAAGCCATAGTATGAAATATTAAGCAGCACTAAAAAAGAACAAAATCTGAATGCTGTCTAGTTAATGTAAGCTTTGTTTGTTTGAATAAAATCATGAATTTATTTGGGGTTGTGTCATGATTTTTCAGGCAGGCATCATTAGTCAGTGTCCTGACTGGGTGCTTAGTCAAGGTTCTTGAGTGTGACATGATGAAGTGCTTGTTGGGTAATTACACTTGTTAAATAAGGGGAGTATTCATTGTGGGTAGGGTGTGGAGGAACTGCAAGAGATATTGTAGTACTCTGGGACTAGTAACATTGGTTCACAGCCAAGGCAAGAGGGGATAAGGAAGAGGAACAGTATCTGCAGCCCCAGATTACTGCCTACCTGGGAAGATGATGTGAGAAAAGACTAGCTCTTGAAAACTGGAGACAGGGAAGTATGGCCTGAGAGGGTTGCCTCAAGGGAGCTGTGAGTTTAGGAGGAAGGATCAGAAAATCTATGGTCTAAATACCATGACTCTCCTGCTGCAGACAGGCAGGTCTGCCCATGCCCTACCGAGGTCCCTAGTCACACAGAAGACGCCGAATCAGACTGCTGCAGACAGGCAGGTCTGTG
>NW_004624844.1:2613807-2683329 GCF_000247695.1 Heterocephalus glaber | reverse complement strand
AGAAAAGGCCCAAATCCATGCAATTAGGAATGAAAAGGGTGAAATTACAACAGACCCAGCAGAAATCCAGAGGATCATCAATACTGATGGGTGGAGATTGGAAAGGGTATCTATCTATAGGGGCAATTAAAAGATATTCTGCCTTGAAAAAAGGAAGGGAACCATATATGCGTGTCTGTCTTTATGTGTGTCTGTGAATTGCTTCAAATTCCAGAAAATTGAGTAGAGAGAGAAAGAGAGAGAGAGAGTAGGGAAGGGGGTGGGGAGAGGAAGAGAGAGAACTATGTATTCCTATATACCAGGGCCTGCTTTGAGCTCTTTATATAATTATAATTATTTTATTCCATAAAAGCCTTATATTATTATGATGGAAAGGAAAAAAGGAAACATTTTACAGAGGAATTAGCCTTCTCAAGGTCACACACCCAGTAAGTGAAATAAACCTGTGGCGTTTAAATTCTTAACCAGTACTTGATTCTACTTATTACTAAACTTGAACAAAGACTGTTCAAATGCATTTTTTTGTGCTAAATGACTAAATGGCTATTATGTAATATAAAAGAATGATAGGTACATCAATCATAGTTTTATTTCTGAAACTTAGAAAATACTCTATAGAGGCTTTCACAAGGATAATAAAAAATAATGTAAACAATATTTGGAATTTCCATTAAACCGAGAGTTAAACCATTAATTAGTTCTTCTTCCTATATAGGATGGCAAAGATTACTACAGTTGGTTTATTCATTAAAATGAGTTAGTTTAAAAAAATGAGTTAGTTTATTACTTTTATATTAGTCACAGGCCTTGTGAGTGATGTTAAATCTAAACATGCCGGTTTTAGCATTGTCTCCAAAGTAATTAGCGTGGTATTTAGGGAAAAAATGCCTGGATATCTCTGCCTTCACAATTAGTATTCTTGATATATAATCATTCTTTAAGAATCTGCTGAAATTTGAAAAAAAAAACCTCATTCCTTTTCAAAGAAAGATAGCCAAATTAATCTGACAAATGTTGAACACATTCAGCCAACTGTTTAATGAAATTTGGAGATACAGGGTCTTTAGGAAAAGATTTCTTGCATGGCATTGCAGAACTGGCATGGGAAAAACAGGAAGACAACCCCTCTATCCAATTTCTATTGAGCTTTGTAAAAGGCATTCAATTATGAAGGCATTCTTTCTCTAATCTGCTACTTTCTTGTGCATTTTATCCTCCTCTGAGTATTTTTATTTTTGTTCATACTAAGAGCTTCTACTAAGGTGTCTTTAGTGAGAGCTTTCTTGAGCATATTTTATTGGCACCTTGAGATGCTGTAACACAACCTATGCCCACAACTCCACTGAATATGATATTCTTGGGAATCTTTGGAATAATAATTTATACTTATAAGGTTATGAAATACCAATGATTCACAAAAATAGTCATAAAATAGTTATAGAAGATTTAGAAATAGAATATTGAAAAGCATGTTCATAAGAACAATAAGGTGAAAAATCAATATAGAAACAATCAGGATTTTTATTTTTCACCAGAGTACTAAGGGCACATTGCCATAGAAATTAATCTACACAATCTTCATTGCTTATAATATCCTGACTTATAAGTGCAAGTTCTCAGAGATTTAAGAAAATTTCAGTTCCTTAGACAAAATATTAGCCAAAGCAGACTCTTGTCATCAATACATAGATGTGCTGTCTAAAAGCTGACAAATGCTTTTTTGAGTGAACGGCCAATCATGAGTTCAAGAGAGAAATCCCCAGAAATGAAGAGGAACCATAAAGTCAAAATGAATGGACGTGGAAGCCAAATGGCTAGGTGTTATCAGAACAAAACCAAACACCACTTTGGGGTGAGGCATGAGGCTGGGTTGGATGAAAAGCTTATTGGTCTCATGCTTGAGGGAAAAGAAGTCAAGTTTGAAGGCTTCCTGAAGTCAGAGAGCAAGAGTTGAAATGCTAGCACAGAGCAATAGTTCATGAAAGAACTATCCTAACTGATAATGGTGCTCAGAAGTACTTCACACTTTGGTGTGGGTATGACAGAAGAGTTTACCTCTTCCTCCAAGGGGGAAAAAGTCACTCCCACAAACTGGATCTTACAAGGGCACTGCAAATTTTGGACCAGACACATTACAGATGGGAAATACTTACAAAATAGGGGAATGAACAGAAGCTGGGCACCTAGCATAATGCTGTCTCCAGTTTTTCTAAGCACCTACCATGCCCTGTTTATGAATGAGAATACAAATAGTGGAGCAGAAAATATCAACTCATAAAATCCTTGCCGTCATAGAACTCACAGGTTCGTAGTCGGAGGCTCAGTTACAAATAGAGACAAATACAAAATAAATCATGTAATGACAAGTGCTATAAAGAAAAAGAAAGTTAAATCAAATCAAGATAGAGGAGTCCATTTTATGTAGAGCTCTATGGAGGCCTTTACTGCATACTTGATAGTTATACAGAGCCCTAAAAAGTTGGAGCAAATCATGCAGATAGATGAGACAAAATACAGTAGACAGAAGGAACAGCAGGACAGCACTTTCTGAGGCCAGGGTTCTCTTGATCATTTGGAAACATAGCAAGGAGACAAGTGAGCAGGAGAAATGCTACAGGAGATACATCTACCTGCTGAGGTTGTGAGGACAGTTTATGCAGAATGTCATGTCCACACTTGGGACTTTGGATTTCAGTTTTAGCAATATGACTCCATTTAGAAGGATTAATACTGCAAAAACACCACAGGAAAGACAAAAGCAAGAAGATTGGTAAGAAGGCTGCAGCAAAATCATCACTACCATGTCAAATCCAACAGGAATAAAAAAATAATAATAGTGCAACCTAATTGACTGATGAATATAAGAAAAAAATTGGAGAAATAAACCATATTAGCAAAACAAAGAATTAAAGACATCATCATAATAGTTTCCAAAGAAACAATAGTTATAATTTAATAAATATTATGTGTAAACTCCCTGTAAGCTAAGAATAGTACTATCTTAACTGGATGAAGGACAACTACCAACATCTACAAATATTTACAAGCAAAACACTTAGGATCAGTTTCACTGAAATCAAGGCAAGAATACATACTGTCATCACTATTTAATATTTTATTGAAGAATCTAGCTGGTGTATTAAAACCAGAAAAAATTTTAAACTAGCATAATGAACAGGAAGGAACTAAGTTAGTTTGATTTGTAGGTGATGGGATATACATTAAATCTAAAAAAATTTGCAGATAAATAAGAATATAAAGCATTCTTGAATACCAAAAAAACCAC
This sequence comes from Heterocephalus glaber, assembly GCF_000247695.1. The sequence continues at coordinate 2,680,043 of NW_004624844.1, read as the reverse complement.
ATAGAAATAATTATATGCATCAGCAGTAAGAAATACATAATCTTATGGAAAATATTAAAAAATATAAATATACAGAAACTTTAAGAACTATGAACAAGAGCCCAGCACCAAGGAGTAGAACTGCACCCAGCACAGAGGAAGTGATCCTTCCAGGCCACTGTACCATCACCCCCAGTGCTGAGGAGGTGAGCCAGGCAGGCTCCAGCAACAACCACCCCCCCTGCCATTTCCCCCCTTGAAATGAGAAGACATGTAAACAAGTCTCAAAACCAGACTTCCAGATCACCTAAAGCAACCCAAATGGGAAACGAGATAGAACACTCTGATACTCAACCACCTAGACTCTCTGAACTGGCAACGAAAGAGGATCTGGAAAAAATGAAATCAGAAATAATTTCTCAGATAACAGCAGAGATTTTGCCCATAGTGCAAGACATGATTAATAAATCTAGAGAGGACACAGATAAAAAAATAGAGGAGCTGAGGAACATGATGGAATTCCAACATAGGAAACAAAAGGAATCCATAAAACAGATCCAAACAGATTTCCAGGAGATCAAAAATTCTATTGCAAGTTTATGCAGCAGAATGAGCCAATGTGAGGACAGGATTTTCAGATATAGAAGATAAGATTGCAATTAATGACCAGGAAAAAAAAATTCTTTAAAATAGTAAGGGACCATGAGAAATCAATCCAGCAGCTGCTAGATGATGCAAAGAAGAATAACATAAGACTGATAGGAGTCAATGAAGAAACAGAAGAGAGTGCAGATGACATAAAAAACTGTCCACAGAAGTGATAGCAGAAAACTTCCCAAGCAGGGGAAAAGAACTTGACATACAGATAAGTGAGGCATATAGGACTCCAAATAGCCTTGATCAAAAAAAAAATCTACACATAGGCATATAATAGTTAAGATTCCAGAAACCTAACAGAAGAACAAAGTTCTACAAGCAGTTAGAGAAAAGAAACAAATCTCATACAAAGAAAAACCCATCAGAATCACAGCAGACTTCTCAATGCAAACCCTCAAGGCAAGAAGAGCTTGGAGTGACATATTTCAAGCCCTAAAGGAAAATAGCCTCCAACCCAGATTGATGTACCCTGCAAAACTATCTTTCAAAATTAGTGGAGAAATACGAAATTTTTATGACAAAGAGCACCTTAGGAACTTCATGAATGCCAAAGCAGCACTCCAAAAAAATTTTAGACAATATCCAAGGAAAAGACAATGAGGATCACAACCCCAGGAAGCCCAGCAAAATGAATCCATCAGGCACGATAAGAAATTAAACGCAAAGGGGGAAAATCCAACAAAAAGAAAAAGTCATGACAATGATAAGTCAATACATATCAGTTATAACCATCAATGTTAATGGTCTCAATTCACCAATAAAAAGAAATAGACTGGCAGAATGGGTCAAGAAGCATGATCCAACAATATGCTACATAGAAGAAACACAATTAATTCAAAAAGAAACTCATAGACTGAAAGTTAAAGGGTGGAAAACAATACTCCATGTGATGGGAACCCGAAAAAAAGCAGGAGTAGCTATCCTCTTTGCAGATCAAGTGGATTTCAAACCAACACTGGTTAAGAAAGACAAAGAAGGGCACTATATCGGTGTAAAAGGAACAATTCAAGAGGAAGAGATGACAATCATAAACATATATGCACCAAACACTAGTGCACCCAACTATATAAAACAAATACTAATGGACATGAAAAATCAAATAAGCAATGATAAAATAGTAGTGGAGGACCTCAATACCCCACTGTCACAAATAGATAGATACACTAGACAAAAAATAAGCAACAAAATACTAGAAATCAATCAAACTCTTGAACAAATGAATTTAACAGATGTTTACAGAGTGTTTCACCTCACAAAATCAGAATAGACATTCTTTTCAGCTTCACATGGGTTGTTCTCCAAAATAGACAACACACTCACTCATAGAACATGTTTAAGTGCAATGGAATTGAAGTTATCCCCTGTATATTATCAGATCATACTGCAATGAAATTGGAGATAAATAGCAAAAGAAACTGCAAGAATTTCATAAACACATGGAAACTGAACAACACACAGAGACAACCCATGACATGGGAAAAAATTTTCACCTGCTGTTCCTCAGTCAAAGGCCTACTATCTTGAATCTATAAAGAACTTAAAAAATTGGACTTCCCACATTTAAAGACCCAATCCAAAAATGTGCATCTGAAGTGAACAGACATTTTTCAGGCAAAAAAGTAGAAATAGCAAATAAACATATGAAAAAATGTTAAACATCACCAGTCATTTGAGAGACGCAAATGAAAATAACACTGAAATTCCACCTCACCCCAGAAAGAATGGCTGCCATCATGAAATGAACCAATAACAAATGCTGATGGGGCTGTGGGGAAAGAGGAACCCTGCTCCACTGCTGGTGGGAGTGTAGACTGGTGCAACCACTGTGGCAATCATTATGGAGATACCTCAAAAAACTAGGACTGGAAGTCCCATTTGACCCCACTATTCCCCTGCTGGGTATCTTCCCAAAAGAGTTAAAAGAATCATACCACAGTGATATATGCACACTCATGTTCATAAACAGCACAATTTGTAATAGGTAAAACTTGGAAGCAGCCCAATTGCCCATTAACTGGAGAGTGGATAAAGAAAGTGTGTTTTTTTAAAATAATGGAGTACTACTCAGCCATCAAAAATGATAAATTAATGACATTTATAGCTAAATAGATGCACATTGAGGCAATACTCTTAAGTGAAATAAGTAGGACACACATGTGTAAATACTGAATAGTTTCTCTAGTGTGAGAAACTGAAAGTGTAAATAAGAACTAAAAGGTATAATAAATAATGGGAAATAGAAAAGGGGCAAAGGGAAAGTGGAAGTGGGAGGGGTAGAGGAAAGTAAGGAAGGGAATGGAATTAATATGAGCAAATGAAAAAATGGAAACAAAGTCTTTGTGAATAGGGAGGGATGGAAGGGTTGAAGGGAGGGCAGGGGAAGGGGAAAAATAAGAACCAAGAGAGATTATGTAAAGGTGCAAATTTCCAATGATGAATGTCATTACATTATACCTAAAATGTACCAGTAAAATTAATTTAAAGAAAAGGAACTATGTACAAGGATTCTACAACTGAAATTACAAAATATTTTGAATGACATTAAAAAATGAGGAATTGTCATGATTATAAATGAAAAGAATGAAATCTTAAAAGGTGTTGAATTTCCCTCTATCTATAAGTGTCATACAGTTCAAATAAAATTCTTAGCAGCATTTTATATGGAACAAGAGAAACTGATCCTGAATCTATATGTAGAGTACGGAAGATAGTGGTCCAAATACATTGTCCAAAATAATTCTTAAAAAAATAAAAAGGGGGGCATCCATCTCCTCACATATATTATGTTAACATAAACTTCTAATAATTGAAACAGTGTGGTATAGACCTAATGCCAAGCATTTATGAGAATTTAGAACAAAATAGAGCAATCATTAGAGTTTGGATGAATAGTGTTAATAAATAAATGATATTAGATAAATTGGTCTTTCATAGAGAAAAATATTGGCTGTTAAATGCACAGTATTCATTTCTTTGTCCTTTGTATTTAGTAATATGCTATAAGTAGCTTCTAAAGTTGTCTTCTCTTTCCACATAAGCACTGTTTTCTTTGAAGCAGAAATTTACCTCAACTGAAGTTTTCCAATCTTTTATAACCACAGTTTTAAAGCAGAATTTTATCAAAATTGAGTAAGATATTATTAGTACTGTAGAAGTGTCTGACTTGAAGTAGTACCAAGTTTTGGAAAATTAAACAAACCAGATTTCAATTTTCCATATTATTTTATTACAATTTCAATGTGGAGCTTCCTTTTGATGTCTTATATATTTGTCTCAGGTCATGCAATATCTGAATACCTGAAAAGAGAAGGGAAATATTTAAAAACAACATGGTAATTTATTTCAAAACCCAATTCACCCCGGGCATGGTGGTGCATGTCTGTAATCCCAGCACTTGAGAGGCTGAGGTAGGAGAATTGCTGCAAGTTCTAGGCCAGCCTGGGCTACATACTGAGTTCAAGGTGAGCCTGAGCTACACAGTGAGAGCCTGTCTCAAAAAACCAAAACCAAACAAACAAATACAAAAATGCAATTCACAAATAGGTTCATTTCTGGTAAAGTGTCTATAAGAGGTGGAAATCTGCAAAGAATCATTTTCTATATGATTCTAAGTGACTTAAACATAGATATATTCCTTGGGACTTTATAAATAAATTATGTGATATTAAAGAAGTTCTTAATCAAAGGACTTTAAAACTCCAGGATTTTTAACTAATATCAGGTGAATCTTACAAGGTGTAGGCAGTGGTTCTTATATGTTATGTGCAGACTGATGACTTGAGAAAGATGTTTAATATGAAGATTCTCATCATTCACCCTGAGAGGTCCCAGTCACAGGTTCTGGAAGGGAGCCTAGAGCTCATCATGGTTAACAAGTTCCCATGTGACTGATACAGGCCGCCCTTTGACCACATTTTGGGAAAAGTGGGGTAGGAAAATGAGGAACATCTTTCTCATTTCTTTTTCTTTCTTCTTTATTCTTTTTATTCCAAAAATTAAAAAATACAAATAATTGAAATGGTCATTGATCAGCATGGGCAGAGAAAAAAATATAAATATTTTATCCTTAATCCTAAAGGTCTTTGAGGTGTGTTTGACTATTTGAAGTTTTCTGTTGTTTTATGGACAAACAGTTCCTAAAGACTGGAGTGTTTGTTCTAACTCTCAAAATTATCTACTCTGATCTTTAACACCAAGCCTGTAATATGTTTAACTTCACAATGGTGCAGTGCTGAAAAAAACAGAATAGCATAAGTAAAATGATAATTATGATGTGAATTTAAAATTATATATTTATGACTAGATTTCATTTATTAAATATAAAGTATTGTGAAATTAAAATATGTATACTTTTTTGAACATAGTTTCTTTAAAAAATGGACTGAAGAGAATCATTTCTATAAGCCTAAAATGAGAATTTAAATTTTAATCTTCAACCTCAATAAATAGATTCATAAATCTTTTCTGGATGAAACAAATGTAATAAGAAAAACCTACTTCCTCAGCCAGAGCTACAAATGTAATGATACCTTCCTATTTCTTTAGGGAAGTGCTTGATCCCTCCTCTGTCTCCATTGGCCATGTAAAGCCAAAGTCTAGAATCTTCCTCTGAGGCCCAGTTGCCCAAGATTTTTGGAGCCTTCTTATGTGCAAAGTTGTTGGAGCTTCTTTCAAAGATCGGGTGGTGAGCAGCGGGACGATGCAATCTGTTCATTGTGGGTCCCAGGTTTGGGGTTGCCCTGTCCTCCATTGCCACCAGATTGTGTTGTTACTGTTACGTGTTCCTTTGCACATAGCAACAATTATTATCCTTTACAATTCACTTGTGAAATCTTTGTGGCTCACATTCCTGAGAGAGACTAGTTGGCATACTTGGCATTCAGATTATAGTTTTTGAAGACAAATTCATATGCAGAATACTAGTTTGGTCCCTAAATGTTGAAACAAACAGGCTTGAAGAGGCCTGCAGTCTCAGTCAAATATTCAAAGCTTCTTGGGCCTGGCCCTAAACTTCTCTGTTCTATCAAGGCAACATCCTCTTTTCAGTACATGACATCTTTCTCTATCAATGATTCCCTTAGGACTGTCTCGAATACTGAGCACAAGATATGTCTTAGTCAGTTTGTCTTGCTATAACTGAATAATTTATGAAGGACAAAGATTTATACAGCTCATGGTGCTAAAGGGTAGCAACAGCTGCACTGCGTCAGGTCTTTCCTGCTGGTGGAGACTCTGCAGAGTCCCAGGTCTCTAAAGGGCATCACGTGGTGAGACACAGTATCCTCGCTCAGGTGTCTTCTCTTCTTACAGAGTCACAGTCTCATTGGATTAGGGCTTCACCCTAAGGCTTTCTTCAACCTTAATTACTTCCCAAAGGTCCTATCTCCAAATAAATATAATCATCAAATTAAATTTCCAGCCTCTTAATCCCTCACAATAAGTATTAAATTGTAACACAAGTATTGGTGAAGACATTCAAGCCATAGCAGTAGTGGGTTAGACTGAAATCCCTTTCTTTCCCGCAGCTCTCTCTGTTGACAGGCAGCACATCAAGGTGAACACATGGTGAGACCAAATTATTCACTTCATGAACCAGGAAGCAAGATAGAGAAAAGAAGTGGCCAGGGTCGGGTCACACAGTTCCTTTCAAGGACATAACCCCAGTGACTTAAAGAGTTCCCAATAGGCTCCCAGGGTGGCATTCCTGGGAGCCAAGTATTGTGTTTAATTTAATTTAATTTAATTTAACAGGCAAACTATAGCAGTATTCAATGACTACTGAAGGATTTTTAAATCTGAGGGCTTGAATATTTTTAAGTAGGATATGTATTCATTTTTCCTTATATTCCCCACTATTCCCTGCTATCTTACATTTATTCAAGCAGTCCATTAACACAGCCATGCCTACTTACCCGCTGCAAATATTTTCCTTCACATACTTCCTCAAAATTGACTTGTTTGACTTTTTCTGCTTGCTACACAAATACAACCCTTCCTAGTCGATTCGTATATCAAGAGATTTCTACAATGTCAATTATTACCTAAGGTTCAGTTCTATACTTTAAGCTTATTGTTAAATATAACCTGGAAAAACTTTAATCAAAGCCTTGTATTTAGGTTTGAAATATTTTCTTTCTTTAGAAAATATTTGCCTGCTGTCAAAATAATCATGTGCCTTAACAAATGATAGTACATTTAATGATGGTAACCATCAGAAGGATAATACCAACAATGAAGGTTATTTTCATTTTAATTTATACTTTTTTTTAGACAATGGTTATTTAGGTGTAACACAGAATATAAGCTAAGTTTAAAGGAAAATATTAATAAACCAGGAAACATGAACATTGAATCTATTTTGTATCTAAATGGTGAGACAAAGGCATGACCTCATTGTATTTCCATTTTCTCTCATGCAGACAAGGGATATAATGGTTTGTACTCATTTGGTGAATATGACATTAGACAAATACATCTTTATGACACATTGTTGAATAGTTGAACTTCTAAGTATCGTGTAAACTGGTTTCTTTGTCCAGGTTGAATTAAAAAATGATGCAGGAAAATTTTGGAGGAGAATGTATAGTGAATTCTTTTATGGATGGCATTATTACTTTTTAAGTCCTTGTGACTTTAAGTTTTAATACATTGTTTCTCTAATAAAAATATATTTAAACATATAGAAAGCCACAGAAAATGTGAAAGTTATAAAAATTTTTAGAACACTATATTATTTTATTATTTTAAGGCTAATATTCTAAGTACATGTTTTATATTCTATAATTGTGTAAAGAGTTTGATTCATTGACCAACACAATCATCTGCCTTTTCTCTTTCTTATTTTTTCCAGTTATTTATATTTTAAAAAGATTAAATTCATAATATCTTGAGGAACTTGGAATGCTGTACAGTAAAAATAATTAGAAGATAATTAAACATACATTTTGATGTGTTCAGTAGGATCCAAACCTGAAGGCAACGATTAAAAAATTCATATCAAGAAATTTAATAAAATATTAATAAAAATAATAATAAATATATAGATATTAAAGAAAGGTAACATTACCATATTTTGTGTTTAATGATAGTCCAGTTTAAAGTCCTACATATTCTCATCATATCTGTTGTTTATTGATAAACTTCATTTTAAAATACTTGTCAAAGTAGGTTATTATTGGTCATATTCATTTCATAATCAGTAAATCTACCTACAAATACTGGGAGAAGAAAAATAAATACTTACGGAACACTGGATATATATATTTATACTTAAATTATATTTAATTGATCCCTAGATTCTGGTTTTCCCAAACTTGATGTTTATATAGTTTATGCTTTTTTCTCTCAAATCTATGATTTTGAATTTTTATCTATTCTTGTATAAATCTACCAACTTGCCTCATGAGAATTACCAGTGAATTGAAAGTAAAGAACAATTTCAATTACTATGGCTAACAGAAAAAGTTACTTAGTCATAAATTAATGTATAATTTAATTTTTCTAGGTGTACTGGTTATGCAAGGTACATACAAGTTCTCGTCTCAAAAAGAAAAGAGATGAGAAAAATACATTGAAAAAGTTTTTATATCTGCGGTCTTTTTAAGGAAAAGAAGTTCCTTTAACATTTTTGGCTAGTTTGCAAAAATTTCCTATTTTTTTGACTGTTTTAAAATTTTTTGACATACTGTAATTTTAATTGTATCCTTAAATATTTTTACATGCTTCTATTTTTAATGACTTGTGGTATGTTTCCAGTAATAAAAATGCCATTAGTTAAATAGCTTTTTCTTCTCTTGGTTTACAGTAGAAAGATTGTTTTATTTTTTATAAACATACAAAATAACATTGCTTAGTTTTCTAGGTCTTGCAAGTGGTAATTTTGGGAAAAAACAGTTCTCCTATTAAACTGTTGTACAAAATGACAAAGATGAAAACAACTGCTTCTGTCCCAAAGGTACAACTGTCCACACTCAAACTGAATGTCATTCCAAGAATCAATTATGTGTTGAGAAAGAAACCACTCAAGGCACTAGACTCTATTTTCAAAAATGAAAAAAAGGAATCTCTGGTTTATCAGTCTTTTATTGGACGAGAAAATCTTAGACTCATTCTTTTCATTCTTTTCTCCTTATTCTAGATAGCTTTAATCTCACAAATATATAAGCATACTGCTATACATTTACTTTTAGAATTTTTTTCCCAAAGGAAAACTCTGTTGTAGCTCATACAAGGGAGCACCTGGCCAAAATATCCCAAACATTGCTATTTAACTTGGGTGTTTAGTTTTAGTATCCATACCAAAAAATAAAAATATTTTAAAGAAAGATTATTGATCACCATTAAGATAAATTTTTTTTATGTTTACACTGGACATATTACAATACTATAATAACCAAACATCATTTAAATTTTTACCTCCTTTTCAATTTAGACAATGTTTTAAATTTATTCTCTAAATTTTTTTGGTGAAGAATCCTTCAAACTGTGGAGGATGTTCTTCTTAAAAGAAGCAAACCATCAACCTAAGTCATATTGACCACAGGAGCTAGAAAACATGGAGATAGAACCTGGCAGTACCTGGCTGTGAGGTTATGTTAAGACCAGCCCAACTTCTGCTGCACAAGTGGATGCAGAACTAAGTCCTAGATGATTAGAAAGAGCCAGATCAGATTGTGTGTGTGTGTGTGTGTGTGTGTGTGTTTGTGTGTGTGCGCATGTGGGTGTGAGGGGGTCATTTCTATTTTGGGAAAATAAACCAAACTTTCAGGTAGACAGACACCAGTTCAAATGAATGGGGCATATCAGGGGCAAGATTACTAGCCAATTTTATGTATCATAGTTTGCATGCTGAGCCAGGACCTTAGATACACAAATTAAATTTAATTTCTTATACTTTGAAAAATTTTATTCCTTCCAAATCTTAGGAATGCTCTTAAACCACAGCATGACTTTAAAAAGACTAGTTAGTAGACAGTGTGATGCTGACCTAGAAGACTAAAAGTTTCCTTTTCTCAATTGTAGCACAATATTTAAAATAATAAAAGTAATAGAAATTACTCATCAACAGAAAGAAAAATAAAGCTCACTGAAGAATTCTTATTATCCATGCTAACTTGAATAAGATATTATCTTTAATTAGTGTTTATTCCATTTAGAGTAGGGTTTGTTTCTTTATTCATATCTCCCTTTATGTCTAGTAGTAAAGTTTTTACTATAGATTGCACATTTATATTAATTTAGTTTTAGATATTCTCTCTAGTTTTCAATTATGATTTAGATATTTTTCCATTAACTTTCTAGTTTGTCATTACTGAAGTTTGGATAGATAGCGCTTATTCAAGATTGAAAGAATTCTCCTTGGATTCCAGATGTACCAAATAAAAATTATCGTGAAGGAGAATCACTTTTAATCAAGAATTCTTACATTCACTGAGATGACTTTATAGTTTTTAATCTTTAATGTTTTAAAAAATAAATAATCCTAAAAACATTTGGTTGTGTTGAACTTTCCTTGCATTCCTTGCACCAGACCAAACACTGCTACATTTAATCCATTATGTTCTTAGCTAGAAGTTTTGCATCTGTCCTTAAAAGACAGCTCTGGAGGGTTTTTTTTTCCATCGTTGTCTAGATTAGGAATTGAGGCTTTAAAATTATTTTAGAATGATTTAGAAAGGCTTCTTTATTTTTTTCCCCAATGCTCTGCAAAAGTTTATTACCTCTAAAAACTTCTGAAGTTTCTTAAAACTTTAAAAACTTCTTTAATGCTTATCTTGAATTCTAATTTAAGCAGGTATCTTGTGTATAAATCTGGCTACCCTAGCTAACAACAAAGGGTATCTTACCTCTACTAACATTTTATAGACTGGAGCAGCTCTAGGACTTCATTGTTTTGAGAACAGGGGTTTTTTGCCTGTTGAGATTTCTTCTGTGGACTAAAAAATAGTAAATTTTAATAAATATTCCCTTGGGTACAAAGTTTCTTATTTAGCCATAAGACCAATTTTGATGATGGTGCTTTTCATTTATAAATAGCTTTAAATGTTTTCATGGGCCTATTATGAAGAAGATACATTAGTCTGACAACTTAGGAGCAGGATATGTTAAGTTCTCTATGGTTGTGCATTTATTAATTTCTCTTGTATTTCTCTCAGGTTTTGTTTTACATATTTTTGTTGTTAAATACCTGAAGGATAAAGAGTATTTTTATATCACTCATTTCATCATTATGAAATATTTTTTCCTTCAATACTGTCTTGATTTCTATCTTGTCTGATACTGACATATTTATACATGCTTTCTTTTTGTTTGACATTTTCTGATATATTTTTCCATTTTTCCTTTTCAAATACTTTTGTGCTATGTTGTTTTAGATGGCCCATTTGTAAACACCTACATTGAGATATAGCTTTTGTGTCATTTTTGCCCAGATTTAACAACTCTGACTTTTGATGGAAGTATATATCCCATTGATACATGCTCTATTACAGATGGGATTGGGCTCTCCTTGCCAGAATTTAAGAAAATGTCATTTTTATCAAGCTATCCTATCATATGTACATTTTTCCTGCTTTCTGTTTTCAATATTTTGCTTCTTATATGAATTATTGTTGTTGGTCTGAACTTCTCCAGTTTTTCCTCTTTCAGAATGTTTAGAATTGTTCCATTCATTTCTCATAACTACTTTTACTGAGCAGAGAGCTAGCATCTCAATTGCATATCTCATGTAATTAAAAGTGTTTGCTTCTGTCTCTTAAAGTTGTAAGGACTTTCAAATTGCCTTTTCTTCTTGCATATTTGCAGTTATTCTCAGTGCTGTCCTTTAAATTTATCCTGCTTGTATGGTCAATTTTAAACTCAGACTCCCATGTTTATTCAACATTAAGCAAATTCTGCTGACAAGCCCCCTTTACACTTTGCTTTCTTCATATCACTGCTTTTGGAAGCTTATGGTGGATCAGTGTTGGACCTTCTGGATTTCATGTCCATGTTTCCTTTCTTTTTAATCTAGTGTGCTTTTTTCTTTAGGCTGCATGTTAGGAGAATCCAATGCCCTAATATTCTTGCATTGTTTTGCTTTTCGCATGTGATCATTCCGCTAACCATCCCATCCATTTTTTTTCTTAATACTAATGGTAACATTTTTATTTTTAAGATTTATAATTTATTTTATTATTTTATGGACAAGACAATGTCTTGTAGCTACCAGAGAATATTTATGTTCTTTAACATTACTTTGTTGCTTCCTTTCATAGTAATTTTCCTTTAAAGGGATTGTGATTTTTGATAATATTCTTATCTGTGTATTTGAGATAACCTGTCTTTGAAAACTAGTTTTGACTCTCAAAGCCTTTGTTTAGAGATTGTGTATGGTGGTATGTATGTGCTCATATTTATTCCTTTATCCCTAGATAAATATTATTTCCCTCATCGTTTAGCACATGGAGCAAAAGTGGAAGAAGTCAATTTGAAAGGCATATTTGCACCTAATAATGTCCTTCCATTCCTCTCCTGGGCCTTCTGTCAGTGATTCTGACCCTCTCCTTGTAGACATCTCTCCTCTCTTGAACGTTGCTCTTTTTCTCCTGCCAACCTGATTCTGCCTGTTTTTTTCATAGGGATTTCTCAAATTTCCAGTCTGATGATAGTGCTCTTCTGTTTTCCAGTACAACAGCATTGTTAGAAAATTATCCTTACATATATGTCTCATATATATATATATATATATATATATATACACACACACACACACACACATATATATTATATATGCTTAAACACATACAAGGAGTGATTGAATAATACGGTAAATATTTAAATGTAAAAAACTTATCACAGTAAAAGACACATTGCCAAGAACAATGAGATACATGTTCCAAACAAAGAGAAATATTTTGAGTATTTTAAGGAGATGCATGGCAGTACATCTTTTATTGTAATATATTTTTAAATTTCAACATACACAAAATTGTTTGATCACCTTTCATTGATCAAATATTTACAGCAGTTTCTGTGAAATGAAGCCATTGTGCTGTGACCTCATCCACCTTACTCACTGGCCCTGGGTGACATCTGACTCTTCTCTCAAGTCACAATCATGATGAAAGGTAAATGTTTGAATCAATCCAGGACATTGAAACAGTTAATTCTGTACAAACTGAGCTCATGGTTTCATAAGATTGAAGAATGAAGTCATGAATTAAAGGGAGGAAGTTAGGAGAGCACTTATTAAAAATAATAAGAAGAACAGTTTCTGGATTTCCAGGAGGACTCCTTAGTGGGTGACCATGTGCTCCCTTGATCCAGAGCAACTTATGGTTAAGCAAAACACAGGAAGTGCTTAATTGTTTAGTGGCCACCTATCACTGGCAGCATGCAGGATTTAAAGTATAGTGGGATTTTAGAGAAAACCCAATTATTTTGAAGTTTAAGCTCCATGAAACTCAGGATTTAGTAAGGGGTGGGCTGCATTCATGTTGCCTGTAGAAATTCATTCTTGGCCCAAAGTTCTAATTCACTGCCTATTCTCATATTAATTCTTATCAATATGGCTGAGCATCCAATTCTGTCTCAGGCTCTTTGCCTAGCTAGCTGCCTTATTCATAAGCTAACTAAATAAACTATTTTTTACACCATGACAACACAACTAAAGACACTCATGAAAGAAGACTTCCAGAACTACTTCAGAAAGCGGCAAGAAAACTGGGAGAAGTGTGTTTGAAGCATGGGGGGAATATTCTGAGGGAGATTAATGGAAATGTGTCTTTTATTATAATAAAAATTTAAATATTCATCATAGTTTCCTACGGTACCATGTATATTATGTATGAGTACACACATACGTGTATATGTATATATCTATATTTATAATTCCTAATGTTTTGGAGTTAGAGATGAAGTAGATGGGAACATTTCTCATTTTAAGGCATTTTCTTAATTAACCAATATTTAATTCACAAGTGACCAGTACTGTACACAAGATGTTATCATTATGTTAATAGTATTTGGCATAGAAAGATGAATAAGGTACTATATCCTTTAAGCTTTATACCCTGCAGAGCATATACCTATAATACCTTTCATTCATTATAATGATTTATATTCCTAAGGACAATACTAAATAAGTAGCAAAAGTGAAATTAAAAATCAATGTGTTCTATTGAATAGAGCAGAGAAGTATGTATTTCATAAAAATGTTCAAAATCATTAAATTAGAAAATTTACATATTTCAGTGTGTATCAGTTAGCAGTGGATCACAGTTTCGCCAAAATTAATGAAAGCTCAAGCAAGGGGAAGTTTAAACCACAAGAGAACTTAATGTCTATTTACATGACTTATGGATGGGTACAGTTACAGAGCTCATCCTTCGGAGCTTCATTGTCAGTGTTCGGGGTTAAGTGTTTGTGCACCCTTGGCCTCATCCTCCTGACCCGAGATTGGTACTGCAGCTTCTAGTACCATGATCTCACTCCAAGTCCGAAGGAGGAAGGGAGTATGTGGGGATCCATGGGGATAACCCTCCCAGGTGTCTACTATTTTTCTCAGGGAATGAGCTCACACTGAGAAGCCTCAGCATACTTCTTTCACTTAGCCATCGCTGGCTTGCTGTAGGCTCATCTTCACTCATCTTCTGGGGCTTGGACACATTACCATGAGAAAAAAATCAGAGATCTTTCACAAATGACCCAAGGGAACGGCTATTGGATAAACAATCAACAAGGTATCCCTAGTTTAGTTTACCTAAAAAAGTTAATAGTAATTATTTTTCTAATTGCAATTGTTATTTTGTCCAAATAGTAAAATATACGTAGCTTACAAGTCAAGTTAGGAAAGTGTGCAGTGACAATCAAGCCTCCTTCCTAGCCTGTTGCCCTAGCCTAGTTCTCCCTGGGTTGAACATCCTCATGAAGATCTCCATCTCTCAAGTTTTTGAGCAGACTAAGTAAGCAAGGTCCCAGTCACTCAGTTGCACAACAGTGATCTTTCAACTCACTAGATAAGCTGGGCTTTGCTCTTTGCCTTAGGCATGTGAATTCCTAAATCACATGAGATCTTTAGCATCTGGTGACCAGGACCTATAGAGGCTTGGAATCCTGATCCCACAATTGCTATGATATTTAATAAGATGCAATTTCCTTGTTGATTATAAAACTAGTCAAGTGTTGGATTCCCTTGCTGTAATTTACTTGTGTCCTCTACAGAACTAGAGTGAACTCTCCACGGAGGAGCACAGGAATCCCATCCTGCCCCACAGCCCAGCCTAGTCTCTCCCAGTTGTAAGGACAGGATAGAGAAACTATTGTAATCCCCACATCATTTTCTATCACCTCCCCAAGGTTTTTCTTAACCAACTTAGTTTCTCTGTATTTGTGGAGTCTGAAATACCAAAGACTTGATCTGACCCAGGATCTTCTCTGATTTAGATCTCTTCTTTTAGTCTGAATTGCAACTAGGTCAGCCTCTCCAGAGGAGAGAGTATAACCTTTTCCATAGTGGTGTTTCAGTTGAGGGCTGGTATTAAACCTTTTTGATAGTGCTCTACAATGAGAAATGTTTTTTCTTTCTTTTTCACCGTAGACATTTGAAACACAATATGATCCAAACAATTCTAGCCTCAACTATCTGTGATACCATCTCAAATTTTCTTTTATTTTCATTTTAAAATTATCATGTCCCATTCCTTCGGTTCATAAAAGAAATGTCTACCCACTCATGTAATTATTTGTGATGTGTTATGAAACAGATACCCCCTCGCGACCTTGCGCTTGTGAGGCAGGCACGGTGCCACTGAGCTAAATCCCTGGCCCTACCCCCTCCCTTTTTGTAAAATAAAGAAACTGATACTCTCGTACAGTTAAATTCAGAGTGGTACTTTCCTGCAGAAATAATAGTATTTCAATTGATTAATCTGGCCACGGCTGCTACGCGGTTTTGGTGCATATCAATCTCAAGCCAGGTGGAGCCTAGATGTGCGCTGGGCAGATCGTGAAACGTTACTGACTCACTGCCTTTTTATTTGTAGTCCAGTGATGCTTTTTCATCATTTTTCCCACTCTTGCACTCATTCTTGCACTCATTCATGCTTTCATAAGATTACACAGCTGTTGCTTTTGTTCCAAGTTGGATTCTCTTTTATTTTTTTAATTATTATTTTTTTCTTCCATTTTAAGTTTTTAATTAAAAATTTTTTATTAGTACATGTTTGCAGTACATAATGATCACATTCATTGTGGGGAGCTGGTACATGTAAACACCACACCTTAATTCTTTTGCTTCCCCTTTCCTTTCTCTCTCTCCCCCTGTTGCTGGGTTCTGGGATTTAGGAGTTTCCTAGAAGTTGTTAGGTTCTTTCTGTCTTGAACAAAGAATTGGTCAAGACAAGACCAAAAGGTAGAGAGGTTTACATTTATTAAAAGTTTAAAAAACAACACAAAACCAAAAATAAACATGCTCTGCAGAGCAAATTTGGGCCAACTAAAAGTAGGAAAAGAAGTGTACTCTACGTGGTAAGAGCAGACCACTGAGTATGTGCTGCCTAAGTGAGCACAAGAGGGCAGACCTCTGTTCAAAGGAGAATACCTTAGCCCAGAGCTCAAGGGCCACAGTCTTGTGTACCTCCCACTAATCAGGCTGACTTCAGTTCTATGCCATCCTATCAAAGACCCACTTGGTTTCTTTTGAGAAGATCTGAAGATAGCACTTTCTGATTAGTTCCACGTGCAGGACTTTGGGAACTGTTCACTTGTGTCCTGAAACTTTGTAATTGACAGATCACACCCATTTTCCCAACATTTTGACACACCCAATCTCCTGCCTCACCCACTCCTTCCCTTTTACATACAGTACTTACAGATTAGTCCCAGGATTATTCTTCTTTCTGCGGGTCCCAACTTATGCCTAACAGAGCTGGCCTGCATTACTCTATGCAGTCAGTAGGAGTATTGAATCCATGATTAAATCTTTCCAGAAAAAAAAATCCTTAAGTTTAAGACTTTCACTTCTTTTGTAAAATATTTGTCTTGTAATTTCTGTGATTGAAAAATTTTAAAGTTTATGTCAGAAAAAAACCCTTCAACATGTATTTGTTTAAAAATATTTAATTCCCAACTACAAACTTTTAAAGTCAGGGCTTTCCAAAGTTATTAGCAGCTACAGTATATCTCTGTCCAGTGGAACAGATGTTGCCTGTATCTACAAATATTTCAAAAACAGATTGAAGGCATGCAACATGAAATTCCTTTTGGCACGATTCAAATACATTTTGCCAGAAAACATTTGAACAGATTTTAAATCTTTCTGCTCATTATCTTTGAAAAATATACAAACTCACACATTTTGCAAGGTGTCTGTTATGAGTTATGTGCTATGAGGAATACCTCTTAACAAATATGCCTCTCAACATCAAAAAATTTAAGATGAACAAAAGGTCATGTGTACAGTAATTATTAAAAACAACATCCGACAAGTGCATGATAATAAAAATATTTAGCTGCTAGGTGCATAAAATTAAACTCCTTGAGGATAATTAACTGCACCTACATTCTAACAGGTTTCAAAGAGGCAATGCTTTTATCTAGAATCACAGCTATGGGAAATCCTCATTTTTTCACATCTTAGCATCTAGTTATGGATTGTATTCCAGTTAAATTATACTTCTTGATATTTCTGATGCTTCTGTCTCTACCCCTCACTTCAAACTGTTTGTTCCACCTGGAATGTTCTTTTTCCCTTCTCTCTGTTTAGGGTATGTAAAATTTAGGGAAACATCATGGAGCTTAGTGCAGCAGGAAGAGCAGGGTGGGAAGGTGGACAGGAGACAGATAATTGGAGAGATTTGTATACAATGCTAATTTTAGGAGTTTGCAATTAACACTAGATTCGATGAAAACAGTGGAGGACTTTAATCAGGGGGTGGATGGCAGGGTTAGATATATATTTTTATATATTACAATACAGCTACAACATGGAAAATGAATTTAAAACAGCAAAGCTAGAAACAGCATGGCCAGTCAGGAGTTTTATTTATATAGTTTAGGCATAAAATGTTTATGATGAGAAGCAGTGAATCCCACCATGCCCCACATGCCTATTGTGGTCACTGCTCACAATTAAAATGCCTCCCACTGCAAGCTGGTTTCATATTTTCCTTCTCAAGGCAAAGGGCTTCTCCTTTGCCCCACTGTCCTCTGCGATGCCTATTTTATTTGCTCTGCCTCTTCTTTGTCTCCATATTCTGCAGACATTTTGGGTCCCACTCCCTGCCCTGCGCTGAAAACCAACTTCTCTGTATCAGATGGGGCAGCCATGTTTCTCAGCAAGCTGGTAAGCTCCATCCACATTCCAGTGTCTGAACACCACATCCAGACATCTGTCTCCTCACCTTCCCTCCTCCTTTGAGGCTCCGAACACTTTCCCAGGATTACCCTCTGCACCTTCCTTGTTCTCATAAACCTTACAGTCACTGCATCTCATTCATTTTATATTTTAGCACCTGATGTGTCTTTCTGTCCAACCTGTTCCTGACATTATCTACGGTAATTTAGTCCTCCTTGGGCCTCCTACAACATAGCCTAGTTTCTCCCTAGCTTAGTGTTTTCCATTCCAATGATCCTTAGATTCATTCCACTGCAGATAGCCACTGCCATGTCTCTGCCCAACCATGCTTTTTGATGCAAAAGTGTCCCTCTTCTGAAACACTCACAGCCTGCTCTCAGGTCACTGACTCTTTTTCTAGTTTTACCACCGCTGTCCGCAGCCTCATTAAGACCTGAAATTCCTTGATTCTTTTATTTCTATCCATGATCTCTCCTTGTTTCACTTCTCCCTGCCCAGCTCAGTTCTTTCCATGCTTGTTATTTCCACCATCCCGGAATCCACCAGCCTATTTTAATGCCCACCTTCTTTATTCTCCTTCGTAAACTACAAAGTACTGCTGGGAAAAATCACCACCAGGCAACAGACTGATCGTCTGACAAACAAACAAGTTCAACAATAGCTGGGTCTGGACATTTTCCTGGAAGATGTTCTGCACATGTCCTGATGGCTCCTTTTGGTTTCCATAGCACTTTTGTTCATTCACCTTCTCCTGAAGCCCTTGACATCTCCATCTGACCCTTCACTCAGAATCTGCAATTGACAGTGAAAACAAATTAGAGAGAACTTTCCTCAACCCCTTTCCCATAACCGTGACTTTAAACCTCCCTACTTCTGTCCTTTCTTCTGCCTCCTGTCCTTCCTGCAGATGTCCCTCCTTCTGCCCAAGGCCCTTCCAGCTGCTGTGTCTTCGTTTCCCACATCTTTAAAACTGCACTGCTGTCTATTTTTTATCTCTGTATCACCATCTTTATGACAAGGTTCCTGCCCACGAGGCTTTGCCTGGCCAAGCCTCTCTCTAGTTTTCTAACAACCTGCCAAACTTTCTCCCCTCCAACCTTCTGCATCCTCTATCTCCTGACACTCACTTGACTGTGTTCATGTTTCTGCCTATTCATTCCTCAGCCTAAAGTAGTGTGCCTTTTGTTTCTATTACACCAGTGAATCTATGCTTATTAAGACAGTTTGATGCAGAATAAGTCCCTAGTTTACGTGTGTCTATCACTGCGCTGTGACTATTGCTTACCTTTCCTTTTAGAAACCCCTTTCCCTTCCCCCAGCCCCACTACCTTGGCCTATGTACCATTGCTCTGTCTGAATTTTCCCCCTAACCTGGCTGCTGCTTCTCAGGCTCCTTCACAAACTGGTTTTGTCCATTTTTCTTTTCATGGTGTCAAGTCACCAGAGTCTGTCTTCAAATTGATAACCTAAGTGATAGAAATTACAGTTAATATTCAGTGCTTGCTTGTATGATCTTTTTTATAGTATATTTTGATCTTTATAAAATCCTATAAGGTAGATGCTGTTCTTGTCCCCACCTTGGAGAAAGGTTAAGGAACCTGAGCATGGTTGCAGAGCTAGCCAGGCCCATGGCCATGTCCACAGCCAGATTGCATTGGGTGCCTATCCCTGATCACTCTGCAATTCTCACGTGTCTCACCTCACCCAGTCACGAGTGTCCACTTGCCCGATGGGCCTGTGTCCAGTCTCATTATGGCATATATCTCATGACCTCTCACTTCTACAACACCTCAACCTCACACATCTTAAACTAAACACACCAACACATCACCCTCTGCCCTTTCAAAATAGCTCTTCTTTTGTTTGCATCCTGTGAACAGAGTGAACAGAGCCACAGTTTATTGTTTGCCAGGCCTGAAACCTTGCTTTCATCCTTGACTTCCTCCTCTTATTACTTTGGTAGCTCGTCATCCATCTCCATGCTCCATAGCATGCCATTAAACACTGTATGGTCTGTCTTTTCCTTATGATATTTTTTTCTCATGATTTTAATTTAATTTTCTAGTTACCTGACTCAAATTCTATGATACATCTATGTTAACTTACTAGTATTTCCTTAAATATGCTGAAATGTACTGTTCATTCTCTTGATTCTGACCTTCATCCAAGTATGAGATAATTTTACCCATGTCTAGAATGTTCTTCATTTTCATCTTGACCTCTTAAGAGTTGTGTTTTAGTTATAACATCTGTTCTGGGAAGTCGTTGCTAACAACACAGGCCTGGGTGGATGCCTTTCTGTTGTCTGTCCATGGGATTGAGTGTTCTTCTCTACTTCGGTACATGGCATAGAAAGTGGTAAGCACTGTTTTTTGTCTGCTTCATTAAGGTCTAAACAATTGGAAGGCGGGGCTTGTGTTCACCTTGGAACCTATGGTGCATGACACTGTGTCTAGCATATATCAAGGGATCCACAAATATTTGTTGAATTAATGAATTAATAACTGTCTAAAAGTGTCATGTCGAAAAAAAGAAGCCATCTGTTGTACTTGGCAACTGATAATTTCTGCCAGAACAGCTTTATTAGAGTTGAGCAGGTTAAAAATGAATGGGAAATAAGGAAGCAGAGAAAAGTTTAGATTGATCTTTTGAGAAACTTAAATATTAAATAATTTAGTTCACATGAGCAAAAATAAATAATACAAAGAAATATCCTCTCACCACTCATTCAGAGTTAAAAATCTTATCTGAGGTAGTATAAAAGAAGAGTTGAACAAATGGTGAGCCATACCATATTTCAGGCTAGGAAGAAATATTATAAAATGAAATTATTTTTATAAATTAACTTATAATTTTAATGAAAGTTAATACAAGTATTCTATTTGGTTTTTATTATTTTTTAAATTATAAAAACAGTTCATGCTTATGAGGAAAAAAATCTAACAATGGATTTCTTTCTCTTACTCTCTCTAACTTGTATGTATGTGTGTGCATTCACACATGAATGTATATTTATACATACATATATGCCTTTTCTTTACACATATGGACTCTTTCTTACATACCCTTCAACAACTATTTTATTTAACTTAGCAGCATAACTTGGATATCTTTCTGCATCAATACATATGGGTCTACCTTAAACATTTTTAAACTTCTAAAATAAAAATCTACCATATATACAAAAGAATGTAGAAATCATTTGCTTCTCATGCCCCTTGCTAAATATAATCCCCCAATCACTGCATGACTTTGTTCAGCATCAATTAGTGTTGGCTATTTTTAAGCTTTATAGAAGTGGAATTCTTCTCTGTGTTAGTTTTGTGTCTTATCTCATATTTAATATTACACTGATGAATGTCATTTAGTAGTTTGGTTCTCATTTTCATTATGATATGACATTAATACAAGAATATAATGCTATTGATACACTTCTCTTTTAGTGGATATTTGGGTTGTATCCAGAATGAGAATATTATGAACAGAGCTACTGGGGACATCCTTGGAATCTTTCTGAGAATATAATTATATACTTCTGTCAAGTATATACAAAGACGTGGAATTGCTAAGTGATAGGGTGTTGTGGCTCATGTTTAGATGTCCTCCCAAAGCCTCATGTGAAGGAGGTGGGGCTGTTTTGGAGGTGGCTGAGTCTAGATTGTATGATTGATACATGGTGGGGCCAGGCCCAAGGGCACTAGGATGAAGAGCATGAGCGCTACCTGCCCTGAGTAGTCTGAATAAGACAGAAGGGGCAGAAAGATGTTCTTAAGGTCTGTTGTTGCTCTTGTTACCTTCTGGCCACCATGAACTGTTTCTCCTCTTGCCTTGGAGCCAGCTGACTATAGACTGAAACCTCTATGAACTGTGAGCCAAATAAACCTTTCCCCCTTTAACTTTGAGTGTGGAGTATTTTGTCTCAGCAATGAGAAAACTAACTAATACATATGGTATTCATATATTTAATTTTAATAGATATTTTCAAGGAGTTTTTCAAGATAATTATAGCAATTTATGCTTTCACAGCAGTATATGTACTATATATTTTTAAAAATCCAGACTATCTCTTTGTGTAAATATATCACAATTTATTTTCTATTGGTTGTTTTCCATTTTTCACTAGTACAATTAATTCTCCAAAACCCTTTGTATTTATGTGTGTCTATATCTATATCTACATCTATATCTATATCAGTATCTTTATGTTTATTCATATAAGTGTTTCTATAAACACATTAGATGAAATGTAAAAAATTGAAAAATTCCTTTGGAAAATGTTTTAGATAAAATTAGATAATAACTTTAACTACAAAAAAGTGGGTAGAATTATAATATCTCATAAAAGTCACAATCATAAAATTTTAGCTGTGGTATAGAAGAGAATACCTCCATCAGGGAACAGGAAAGATTATGTTTCAATGGTATCTTCAGGAGAGAAGAACCCAAATTGGAAGAGCGGAAGGCAGCTGCCCTGTGTGTAAGCCAGAAGAGCACAGAGGCTGAGCACCCACGCCAGGGGCTGGATGCCTGGGTGGACCTGTCCAAGCAGGAACCAGAGCCAGAGGAAAAGTGCAACCTCTGCCTAAGGCGTTGCCTGAGGCAGCAAGAGGATAGAAAGACCTTTGGTACACATATGGAAAGGGCTTAATAATCTTAATATGCCTGGATTCATGAATAAATAGAAAAGTGGACAAAAATATCAAGATTCTTCATAAAACTGATAAGATGCCAGAAAACATAGATATAACAAGGTCTAATTTCCTAATAAACTAATACAAATTTAAATGCATGTATTTGCCTACTACACTGACAGATTATACAAATTATTGTTTTAATGCCACAGTTTGGGAAAAAATGTAAGCTACAGCAACAAATGGACTAATATACAGACATTAAAAGGATGTTTTGAGAAATTTGTTGACAAAGATAAGACTTTTGATAGTACAATGGAAACATTGGGATTTAAGCTATATGATACTTAAGATTTTGTTACAAAACAAAACGACCCATATATATAAACAAATAGAATAAAATATTGGAAGAAATAGACTAATATTAGAAAGTTATCCCAAGTGATCATTTCTGGACCATAGGATCACAGCAACTTTTATTTAATTATATACTTCTTCCCTTTTAAGTCTTCTATCATGAATTTTTATAATCAGAAAACAACCAATAATTATATACACCAATGAAGTGATGTTATGAAATAGAGAAGTGCACAGAGTCGCAGCAGTTTTATTTGTAAAGAAGGGAGAATTTGACACGTTTCTGGGCTGAATGGAAAAAAGGCAGGGGAGAAGAATAAATTAAAGATTAACAGGATTAAAAATCGGTGAAGGAAAGTCTTGTAAGAGGCAGTTTGAGCTCTAGAGCACTAGAGAGAAGGAAAATGAGGCTTGCAAAGGAGGGTACAGGAAAAGTAGCCTGGGGAGAATATGAGCACCAGACCTTGAGGGAACGCACACTGTTTGACCTTGATTTTCACTGATTTTAGGTAACATCTGCCGTGAGTGAGGACCCAGAGTGAGGAGTAGGGGCTGACAGGTGGCTTGACAGAGAATGGTAGAAGTTACAGACAGTTGCTGAAGACCAAGACAGACAGGGAGTTGCTGAAGAAAGGCAAAGGTTGACAGATTGTCTTGAAGGGCTTTTTCAAGGTCAGACATCTTAATCTGCAACGGCATCACCATTCTCCACAGTTGGGGTTTTCATCAAAAGTATCTGTTTTTAGGAATAGAGGCACCCAAAGTTTGCAATGTTGTCTCCTTGGGAATTTGAGAAGTGGGCACAAGTGAAAGACAAACAGGAAGTTGAAGGTTTTGAGAAACGGCAGTGTGTGATGAGGCTGAGCAGGAGAGAAGTGAGTTGAGGGATGGTGGGAGACAAATGAACAGGACATTGGAGTAGATTGTGGCAGGGCAAAGAAAGAGAAGTAGGCATGTGTTCTCTGCCTTCACTGTACACCCATAGTCTCTGAGTCCAACTTTTGGCGATCATCACATTCTGCCTTGTGTTTTAGTTTTGTGTGTGTGCCTGTTTTACCGCACCCAACTCTTGTGCATTGCTGTGGCTTTTACCCAAATGCTCTGCATCTGGCTATGATTCAGTTGCTGATGTTGGAGAAATGAGTACAACCAAATGTGTTAATTTTTGGAATCACAACAAATGCTTTTGTTAGATTTAGAACTACTCTTTTGAAGATTCTGCAGTCCAAAGTATTAATTAAATTGGCTACAGTGCCTGCCAGCAGCATTAATATGGTGCTCCTTGGTAGAAGGTGTTACTGGAACGACAGCAAGCTCAAGGCATCAAATATTGTTGCTCCTACGAAAGCACCATCTTCTTGAACTTTAAGGGAATGGTGAAAAAAGCTCAGCCTCCCAAGTAGGCAGGACCGTTGTGCTCCTGAAGGACTGTCCACAGCTTTCTGGAATAGTAACCAGGGACGTTCTCTGCTCAGACAGTGTCCACTCAAGAGGGTGGCATGAAGCCTGCTTCTCCTTAAAAACTCATTATCAGACAATGAATTTTTCTGATAATAGACATTCAGGTATTAGTCTTCTTAATTTGAACCCTTTCCTATAAATGCTCTGTAATTTAAATATAAGCTTATAGGATTTCAAGTCCTCATTTTACGAGAGGAATAAAGATGGCAAACATACTCTGATGGGGGAGAGGGGTTTTACGCATGCACGAATACACAGTCTTACGTACTCATCACTCTCTTACTCACCATCCACGCTCACAGCCGTCTTTCCAGTCTTATTCTTTTCTGTTGGATGTTCACATCCTTACTCTAGTATTTAGCTTTTAGTGTTTTCAAAGCTCCTTTTTATATATTCATGAATCTAGTAGACCTTATCCCAGTGAACATCTTTAATTATAGTCAATTGCCCCAAATTGGCTTTCTTGAGTTTAAGTGCATTTACTATTTCGTTTTGCAAGATGAATTTGATTGAATGTCTCATAGTGATTGATGCAAGCTCATTCAGAATATGAGAATTGTACATTTATTGCTCTCTAGAAATAAGTAATAGATCAAAAAACCTCTTGGCTTAATATTTTACTGTTAAAGATTAAACATTCTTCTAAATATATTAGCAACTCTTTCAAACTTGAATTGTTTAGCCCTATATTTAAGGAAACTATCAGAATCATTTCAGTTCCCTTGGGTACATTTGTGCAGTTTATATTTAGCTGGTCTGCAGATTGTACTCAGCTATGTTAATGTTTTTGTAATGAGAATGATCTGACTGTTTCATAACCTTTTAGGGGTTACCCTCCATCATTTACATAACCCTTTACTCCTCAGTTTTACTAGCCTTGCCATTTTACAATGAGTATGTCAGATTCCTTCCAGTTTCTCACATTACCTGACTTTCGTTATTAAAAACAGCAACAATGTGTCTTACATTTGAGAAAAATACACTGTTCACAATAGGTATGTCAATAGCTGAAGAAATAGTAGGTCTGGTAGCAAAGAAAAAGGAATCAAAATGATTTTAGCACTATTGCTATGATTTTAAATGAAAAGTTCAGTGTGCTATATTCTTAAAAATGCTAATCTAATTTGATAATGTTTAAGATTTAGACTACAAAATACATAACTTATATGTATATTCAGTTCCTTGCGTCAAATAGAAAATATAACTTAAACTAGCTTTATTACCTATATCCTAAAACATATATTAAAAACACATGCACATGGCCTTTTATATTTAAAAGTATTCCCATTTATATACATTTTTATATCCACATATATTCACAAGTATTAATTTATGATAAAAAATAAATTTGATAAAATTAAAATCTTATAAAACTTGGACATGCTCATCTAAAAGTGGTTGTGGTTCAAGAAATTAAGGATAGAATTTGTTCAGCTAGGAAGTACAATTCATGTGAAATGAGTTTTAACAGCCTATTTAAATGTGAGATTTTTAAATATTATTAGCTATTCTATTTGTGATACTCTGCAGGAGAAGCAGATTACAGGGTGTAATCTGGAGTATCAGGATTCAGCTCCCCCAAAACATATCATTCCTACTGAGTCCCAAGGAGTGGAACTAAAATGTAAGGGGCTGAGGGCCTTAGGAAGAGTAGTATTTTTAGTATTTTTAGAGTAACTTTTTAAATGTAAACCTGACCCATTGGTCCCTTGCACTCTCCTAAAACCCTACAATAGCTCTCTCAAATCCTCACCATGACCTGCAAGTGTTACATGATCTGGGCCCTGCCTCCTTCAGCAACTTAGTTCTTACTATCCTGCTGACTCTTACCCTCAAGCTGTGTGACCAAAAGTGATACTTTAATTGGGTCATAAAAATGAGTAAGTAATGTCATGCACTGATGAAGAATGTATAGTTAGGATTAAATTCGCCATTGAGTAATAGAAACCTCCAAATACTATTGGCCCAACAAGTTAGGAAATTGTTTCTTCCTCTCATAAAAGGAATGTAGTCAATCTAGAAGGGGCCTTATGATCCAGAGCTAGGAACCCAGGGTGTTCCCTTTATGGTGTTTCTTCACCATTTTCTCCTCATCGCTTCCAGCGCAAGCTCCAAGATGGATGTGTGATTCCCACTCATCTAATCTGCATTCCAGTAAGCAGGAGGGGGGTGGTGGAAGAGCAGAGTCTGCTCCTTTGCTCTTGGACACTGTAACTATGCATGGATAATATTACGATAATAATAGAAATATCTGTCAAACTACCTCCCTTTTCACCTGAAAAGAATAAGTAACTCTGATGAAAATTTACGACAAAATCTATCAACTACAATTTTATAAAATATGGAACCATAATTTGACACCATTCTTTTGAATAGAACACTAATCAATACTTTAAAAATTACGGGGACATCAGGTGGATTTAATATTTATGATGAGAGTTTTATCTGCCAGTTTCATAGTATCTTGTAATTATGTCTAATAGCATTAGTCATGTTTTTATATCTTCTAAATGTTCTAATTATTAGTTACTATGAATTTTTGGACTAGTTTTATCACTAAAATATAACATAACTTTATGAGTTTTATCCACATTGATATTAGCATGTTTTAAATCTTGCCTACTTTATGTCTTTACATGTTTTCCTTTGATTTACCATATATTTGAATTATTCTCAAGTGCATCACTATTAACTTCACCAAGTTATGCTAGTTTAAATAATTTATTCTTCTGCAATACTATATTATACAACCAATTGCTGCACTTCTGCTAGTGATTTGAACTAATTTGTTCTTTAGAAACTATGTTCGAATAATTATGCTTTGATTTTGTAAAATTAGCCAAATGGAATATTGTTTATAATATAATTTAAATAAAAATCGCCACTGCATTAGATGGTGCTTCTTAGCTCATTGCTTAAAGAACCTCAGTTAATGTATTTTTCATGGGAAAATGGCACTGCTGGGTCCACTGGAGATAACAGGGTTTGAGAAACACAATCATTTTCAAATGTGTTTGAGAAACATAACATTCACTGGTGTTTTCATTGCATAGGAAGTAATAAAAACCAAATCAATCTATTTTCAACACACATTTCCAGTGTTATTTAAGACCTTAAAAGGTAGCATTAAGTTGTGCCTATATGCTTACATTAGTAGAAAGTAACATAAGTTGTGCCTTTTGGGGGTGCTGTCCCATCCTTGTGGTGAGATTGTATCAGTGACTCCAGCGCCCCACCTGTGCATGTAAGCAACCAGGAGACCAAGGGTCTCTGCCCTGGACCTTTTATTCCCTGGAACTGTTTAGTCCCTGGAATCTTCAACTCCAAGATTCTGTTCTCTGACCAACTTCAGATGCTTTTAATCCTCCCTCTTCGTTTCTGCTAATCATGTCTTGACTTCATCAAGGCCTTGCTCTTCTTGAGTTCATTTCCCTTAATCATTTTATTCAATAAAAGTTTAATTTATTATGTACTAATAATGTCCTGAGAACTTTACATGCTAAGTCTTCTTTGGACCGTTTGACATGACCTGGGAATTATCCTGTTTTCAAACTTGAAGAAACTGAAGCATAGAGACTAAATAAATTTTTTAAAAAAATGTGAAGAGCTCTGGATTCATCCCTGATACTGAAAAGAAAAAAGTATGAGGACAGTGATTTAAATTCTGGTCTAATCCCTCCATAGCCAACACCATACAGATTTTTGTTTTACTACCTTTCCATATTTAATCTTCACCACGTATCACATCATTCAATCTTTCTCCCCTGCCCTCACACCAGTGCCTTCCATTTCTTGATTCCAGTCTTATCAGCCAACTGCATTAAAAAATTAAATCTACTGGCTAAACTGTCCACCTTCTTTCTTATATTCAGGTTGGTGAACACTACTGGAGAAATCACATATCTATGAGGTTGATGTCCCTACCTATTGATTCTACCCCTGGCTCATCTACAACACTACCCAACGATGTAAGTTTCCTGTGCGCTCCAAACTTAATTTCCTCAAACTGCCTGCTCCACTATTTCCTTCTCATTGAGATAATCCAAAGGTTTGGATTAACATTTTACCTTACCATGGTACAATGATCAAGAATAGGAAAGTAACTTTGGGACAATATTGTTAACTCAATGATAGATACTTATTTTTTAATGTATTATTTTAATTAATCTTTCTATTTACTAGTTTTTCATGAATACTGTACCCTTTTTCTGATCTAAGATCCACCTGCAGTTGGCTATGATTTTTCCTCAGTTACCTCCAACCTTTACTATTTCCTCAATCTGTCTTTCATGACACATGAAAATTTATTTTTGTCATTTTTATGAAGAAAAGTGTTTTCCCAATTAAAGGATGAAAATTATTTTGTATCAATGAGATTATTTTTTCCACATGGACATTTATTTCTCAATTACTAGACACATGTGATTGTCTCAGAGCTGCCATGCTTCCTGTGCACAACATAGCTTTGGGTTTTCAATGTGAAATCATACAAATGTATGATTTAAATACAGTAAGATGTTGTCTCCTCCTTCTCCTCCTTCTCTCCCCCTCCTCCTCCTCTTTCTTTTTTCTCTCTTGCTCCTTCCTTTCCTCCTCCTCCTTCTTCTTGCCACCCCCTCTGTCTCTCTCTTTCCTTCAGATACTGGGTCTCACTATGTTGCCCATGCTCATCTCAAACTTCTGGGCTCAAGCAACCTTTCTACTTTTCCAGCTCTCTGGGTAGCTGGACTGTAGGTGTGTCCTACCACACCTGATGTAATCATTCTCTCTTTTTTCTATTTTGTAATTTGTGCTTTGTAACTTACACTTTCCTTTTCATTCCTGTGTGAAAACAAATTCTAATTTAGCAGTGTGTTATTTCCTATGGGCCCTTAAACTGGCTCCCACTGTTTTCACTGAAGAAAGTGATATTTCTCTCTCTCTCTCTCATCTTATCTTTAATCTTTGGCAGATTTCTTCTTATGGCCTGAGTTATGATTTTGTTTTTCA
Organism: Heterocephalus glaber; assembly: GCF_000247695.1. The sequence goes on along the minus strand of NW_004624844.1, from coordinate 2,650,634 downwards.
CTAGCCTTTATGTTTGTTTCGGTGCACTTAAAGCATGGGATGTCATTGTCAGTTTTGGAACTGCCGTATGCTGCCTTAGAAACTTTCTGCCTTTCTAGGATCCCAACTGCACATGTGTCAGATTTAACTCTATACCTTGTGCTTCTATTTCTCACTGTTTTCTATTATTTGCTCTGCTCACTTTTGGATATGTCTTATACTTAATTTGGAGGGGTTTTTTTCAACTGTTCTCTAATCTGTTCTTAAACCCTAGGTATTCAGTTCTTGGCGTCCTTGGTTATTTTATTATATATTATTTTGACAAAAAGCACTTAACAAAATTTTAAATCACAACCATTAAGGGTAGTTTAGTATAATACGAACGTTTCCAACTTGCAAAACTGGAACTCTGTACACCTTAAACAAAATGATTTTCCTGCTTACCTATTCCGTGATAAACACTATTCTCCATTCTGTTCCTGTGAATTGAACTACCTTAAACACTTCATAGAAGTGGAATCATGCCGTATTTGTCTGTTTTTTTGACGGACTTATTTTACATACCATAATGTCCTCATGTTTCATCCATGTTGCAGCATTTGACAGGATTCTTTTTTCTCCCAGTTGAGTAATATCATATCATATTTTTATGCCATATTTCATTTAGCTGTTAATCTGTTGATGAACATTTGGGTTACTTTGCCTCTTCCCTCAGCTATTATAACAACACTGTTATGAACATGGGTATGTAAGTATCTCACTAAGACGTTTGATTTCCCTAGTATCCACATGAAGTAACTTTTATACTATATCATATTTCTCTCCAAAATCCCCATATTTGTTCCTTATCAGAATATCCTTAGTACCTAAAGTCCATATGGTGCAAATTAAACAATATTAATTATTAAGCTTTTGTTTCATATGTACTTTCAAGGAAATAGTTCAAGAATAGAAATCATGACACAATCATTTCTGTTTTATATGATAATGAGCATAATTCTGAACACATAATTCATACATCAAGAGTAATTAAATTTGGGAACCGTGTGGATTGGATTGTGCCCTCTCCCCAAATTCATATGTTGAGGTACCAACTCCAAGTACTTCAGAATATGACCTTATTTGGACATAGGGTACTTGAAGTTTAAGATGAGGTTGTACTGGAGTAGGGCAGACTTCTAATCCATTTGACTGGTGTTCTTGTGAAAGAGGAAATTTGGAGACAGACACTTGTATGCAAAGAATGCCATGTGAAGATGAAGGCTGAGACTAGAATTTGCCAAGGAATGTCAAATATTTCCAGCAAACTATTAGAAGAAAGGCATCAAACAGATATTTCCTTACAGCCTTTGAAGGAACCATTCTTGCTGACACCTTAATCTTGGACTTCTACCCTCCACATATGGAGGCAATAAATTTCTGTTAAGTCACTCAGTTTGTAGTACTTTAATATGATAGCCGTATAAGCTAATAAAGGATACTGGGCATTAAGTGGTCAATGTTTGATTCATAGATTTGTGCATAAAATGGTACCGTGTTTCTGTGTTTGTGGATACATATTTTTTCCTCTTTTGCATAATTTCACAATCTCCTCTTTCAGTAATCCATTTTTCATGAGTACCAGCAAGAACATCATCATGAGAGATGGAAGAATTGAGCCTCTCATGTGGCATTGACTCTTAACTTTGGTGTTCTCAAACCATCTTCAGCTCATAATTCTTTAGCATTTTATGACACAAATATATTACATGTATGATTTTCTAAATTCCTCTGAGCTTCAGTTAGTGTCTTGAGTCCAAGGTTAACTCTTAGATCTTTTCCCATAGTAAGCATTAAAAATGAGATTAAAAAAAATCTGGGCTAGGGATGTAGCTCAGATGTAGAGCACTTGGCTCATTATGTGTGGGTCTCTGGGTTTGATCCAGAGTAATTTTTTTTTTTTTTTTTGGTGCCAGAGATTGAACTCGGGACCTTGTGGTTGCGAGACAGGTGGCGGAACCACTGAGCTAAATCCCTGGCCCATACCCAGTACTTTTGAGGGCAGGAGTGGGGAGGAGTGGTAAAGAAAATGACATATACACAGGCTTTTCTAATTTGGATCTTAAATGTCCCCTAAGGCTCCTGTGTTGAAGGTTTGGTCCACAGCCACGCACATTGGAAGGTGGTGTACACTGTAAGAGGTGGGCGGGGACAGAGGAAGTGAGGTCACGGGGTATGCTCTTGAAGGGCATATGGGAACCCTGCTGCTTCCTGTCTCTTTGCTTGCTTCTCAGCTGCTGGAGGTGAGATCTCTACTGCTCACCCCTGGGGCCAAGACACCTCGGTGCGAAACTGCTGAAACTGTGAGCCAAAGTGAATCTTTCTTTTTCTAAATTGGATATTTTGTCACATCAAGGAAAGCTAACAAACATTAATCCTACGTGAAAACCAGGGAAAGGTGAAGTTAAAGCTATTCTGAGAAAAGGGGATGTAGTTCAGTGTGGTACAGCACAAAATTTTTTTTTCTCTTTTTCTTTTCCTTCTTTATTTGTTATTTGTATTTTGGTATTGGAGATTTGAACTAGGCTTTGTCCCTATTATACAAATGTACCACTGAACCACACCCACAGTCCTTTTCATTTTTTAAAATTTTGAGACAGTATTTTTCTAAATTGCCCAGGCCAGCCTCAGACTGGGGAACCTCCTGTCTCACCTTCCAGACTAGCTGGAATTGCGAGAGTGTGACGCCATGCCCAGATAAAAAAAGTTATTCAGAGACAAAAGCTCAGCAGGCTATCGCCCGGCAGCTGCTCACTTAATAGATTTGGTAATGTAGAAATGTAAAATGGTAGAGAGTTCTGCATCAGTTTCTTTGGATAACTGGCCACAAACAGGGTGGCTTCTAATAATAGAAATTTATTTCTCATAGCTCTGAACCCCAGACAGCCAAAATAAAACTGTAGTTCCTCTGAAGGCTCTACCTTCAGAAAATCCTTCCTTTCCTCTTCCATGCTCTGTGGCTCTGAGCATTTTTGGGTTTGTAGCTGCATAACTCCAATTTCTGCCTCTATCTTTGCAGGGCCTTCTCTGTATCGTTGCCATGTGTCTCTCACTGTGTGTCTTCTATAAGAATACTTGTCAGTGGGTTTAGAGTTCACCCTAAATTCTAGCTGATTTCAATTTGAGATTCTTAATTAGATCTGGGAAGACTCCTTTTTTGTATATAAAGGCTACATTTCCAGTTTTCAGGGCTTAAGATGTGGATGTATCTTTTTTTCGTTTTGGTACCTGGGATTGAACTCAGTACCTTGCGAGGCAGGTGGCAGCACCACTGAGCTAAATCCCTGGCCCTGAATATATCTTTTTGAAGACTACTAATCAACCTAATGCAGATTCCAGCATTACTAAATACTGAAAATAAAAGAGAAATAAAATTAGCCCTAATAGATTTGTTTTCCATATCTGATATTCTTAAATTAGAGGCTAAGAATAGCCCTTATTTCGGATGAAAAAAACCAAGAAAAGAAAGCTAAAAATATGTAGGCTATAGAGGTGGGAACATAGGGGTACAGGCTGAATCCATTTCTTTTTTAAGGATAATAAATTCAGTAATTTGCAAACATGAGCCAAGACATTTTGGAGGGTTGGGATGACATAGTCACTATCTTCACATTTTTATGAATGCCACGGAGTAAAAGGATTAGATGTTTCCTGTGAAGCATTATAGAGCAGATTCAGAAGTTCCAGGGAGGCAAATTGAAACTAATTAAACCCAAACAATGCCAGTAGCAAATATATTTAGAAACAAAGTGGGTTATGTTGTGAACTGTGAGTGATTTGTTCAGTTTCTAGCTTTGAGCAAGAACTCAGCTAGAATATGTTTGGGTTCTCATTCAACTCTGCATTCTGTGCATTCGGAAATTTTCTTCACTTACAAGTAAAATTCTTATAGGTATTTTTAAGTCTGGGGCACTGATTAACAGCGTTTTGATTTAAAAATATCGGTCCCAAGCACCTGGTGGAAAGAACTGAACTGTTTGTAGGTGAACATAGAAAATATGACTAACTATAACTTGACGTGGGCTCCAGAGTGTTTGAGGGGAAAGTGCAATACATACAGAGCTTGGGCTGGCAAAGATCACAGGAGGCTCTTAGCGTTCACAGATTTCTTTATTTGACTTGAATAACCTGGATCACCTGCTATGAGTTCAGGTATTGCGGCATTTCATTTTCATAGAAAAGCATCTCTAACTCTGTTTTCTTCCACTTTGTTTTGTTATTATAAAAGTATTATTCTAGGGCCAGGGATTTAGCTCAGTGGCGCCGCACCCGCCTTGAAAATGCAAGGTCGAGTTAGATCCTCGGTACTGAAAAAAAAAAAAAAATTCTTTCTTTCTTGAAAACTATTTGATAACAATGAGTAGGCAATCATCAGATTAACATTTTGTTCCACATAACTTTGAAATTATGCTATGGGGCATAAGTATGAGTACTCAGGGAAGGAGAAAATTTATTATTATAACAAGTAATAGTTTCATGCATTTTTTTCCTCTCTTGCCAGCTCTTTTTACAGATGAAGGTTTGAAATTTGATGAGATTCAAATAATTTGGAATAATAAATAATGCCAGGTGTAGATCAGGTCCAATTTCTTCTTTAAAATGTTGAATTCAACATTGAAAATAACCAAAATATGTTCAACTTGGAAAAAAGATCAGAAGAGCTGGCTATTACAGATACTTTGAAGTGACTAATGAAGCTCTATGACCAGAGATTTTTGGCACGGAGTTAGAAATATAGCATAGCATAACATAAACTTTAAAATGATTTTTTATCACAAGGGCATCTTGACAAGAAATTAGAAGGCTTGAATCCTGACAAATATGAGAATTGTTGCAATTTTCCGTATACTCAAGTCCATTGAACTTGGAGATCTTACTAGGGTAATAATAATTGCATTTATCAGACATGGTTTTTCAGGTATTAATTTAAATGCTTTTTTATGGTATCATATTTAATCTTCTCACCTCAACTCAATTCAGGGATTATTTTTCCCACTTTTCGGATGAGAAAGGTGAGGTCTGGGCTGGAATTTTCAATCTCAGGTATCTGGAGCAGTCCTGAGGAGTTACTAAGGAAAAGGGAAAGGAAAAAAGGAAAAGAAAAGGTTTGACAATTATTTATTTGTGTTGATTTCCTTTGCGTTTAATCCCAAAGGATGCTAGCTGTGCTATATTTTTTATTTTATTTTATTATAAAGCATTTTGACTATTATGTATACAAATGAATTTTGCCAGTGTTTTTAACCTTTTTGTATTTCCAACTTTTTGAAAATCTACAAATCAGAGGTTTATTTTAATATCACCTATTTTCTCGAAAATAAGGTATCATTCTCAAAAGTCATTCTCTACTTTTCACATATGTGAATGCCATGTTAATAGAATATCTGGTTAGTTTATTGTTTCTTTCAAATTTTATGCAGCAGTTTAGTGTCAGGTTGTCATTTGTAAAATATGTGTAAATATATTATGTTCAGGTTTTTTAAAAAAATCTAGTTGGCAGAAATGTTTTAAATACTGTCTTTCATATAAGACTTTCAAGTGTATCACAGTCATTCTAATTCAGCTCCAAAATGCCTACAGAGTAGAAGGGCTTTCAAAGTTAACGGAGGAAGCCTTTAAGAGAAGGCTTTTATGTCTTTTGATCCTGTCTTCATTTTTATCTTTTAGAGAGAAAGAAGGGACCAATAATGCCACAGCCACTTTTATTTTACTTCCTTCTTTGTTTTGTTCCCATTCAACACCTAACATGTGCCATCATTCTAGAAAGACCACATTGGGTACAGAATTGGCGGCATCCTTCAGGGCTCAACTTCTATATGGAAACTGGATAGGAAAAGTCCTGTCCACCCCTCAGCACACAGAACTCCTCAAGGCAGGGCTCTGGACTAAGTGTGGCATGCTGTGCTAATGAGTGTCCTGCTGTTGTATACGATGTTTGTATCTTGGCCAGAACGTTCACACCACCTAACTTCCAGAATCCCTTTAGATCTTCTACATTTTCCAGAACAACTTTCCTCCAGTTTAGGGGTTTTATATTTTTCCAATAACTTCTGTTTTGCTTGTGACAATCTGTGGGGTCTGCTGCTCACCCCAAGAGCCCTACAGTGGTTAACTGGCACATGTGGGAAGTTTGATACTATGGCATGTGGACACTGTCTAACCTGGACAGAAGGAAGAATGAAAACCCAACCTCCTCTTTCCTGCTATGAGTACTGAAAGAAAATGAGCTGAAACAGGAGCACCTGAGGCAGGGCTTTATTGGGAGAAAGAGCAGCTGGGCTGTCTGGAACAATGGCGAGAGAGAGAGAGAGAGAGAGAGAGAGAGAGAGAGAGAGAGATTAACTGGTGTGAGGTTTATATAGGGGAGTGCAGAGGGGAGAGTATAGTGAGAGTTGAGAACTGGTCGGGTGATTGGGCAGGCAACAGGATGCCAAGTGATTGGAAGGGGAGGATCACACAGGTAACAGGATGGAGCAACAAGTTAGGTTTTGCTTCTCCAGAGGGGGTAAGTTTCACTTTTCCAAAATGGCTCATTTCTGTAAGCTGGAACCATTTTATGAACAGGAGCCATTTTAGAATGTAGGACCATTGGGGCCATTTTGTCTGGTAGAGAACTCTATGGAGTACAATGGTTGAGCAAAGTAAATATATAAATTTATGTATCATAAATTTATTTTTAAAATATCAGAACATGGAGTTTGATAGTCACTGATGAAATAAGCCTCTGTTACTAGCATTCAGAAGAAAATGTAGTCTTTTCTAGCAAATATACATGTATTGCTTTCTCTCTTGTGTCCTGTGAGGACAGCATTATAACATTCTGTCCCAGGTGTCACTCCCTCAAGTCATTTGTGCTTTTTTAGGGCCTTTTATTTTAAACTTCAGCAAAACAAAACTTTTCAAACTGTTATGGTTTATAGAAAATGGCCTTTTCCCCCCTTTTTTCTCCCTTTTTACTATGTCATTTGGGAAACTGAAGTACAATTTGGAAACAAATGACAGCTCAAGACTCAATTTTCTAGCTCTAAATGAAACTCTGAGTTCATATTTTGAAGTTGAGGCTGAAGCACTTAGGTTTTGATTTTCAATGGAAGGTTCTGAATTTGTCATGTATTCTTTTGTAATAAAAACCATCATTGAATGATACAAAGGGAAAGGCTAGCATCTTACACAATCCACATACATGATAATTTCTGTTCTGTGTTAGCTTTGTGTTCACAAGTAATCCTGCTTGCTTTACTTTCTTCTCCCCTATGTAGGGGAAAATTGAGCACATTACCTACTGCTGTTATCTACATTTAAGTAGGCAGATAATTCAATAGTTTTTAAGCCAGTAAAATAGCAATAAGGACTAGAGAGCCAATGGCTGCTGATTTTTGGAGTGTGTTGAGCTATTCTCCTCCTGCACTAGAATCTGTCCAGTATGACGGCATTAATGTTAATTGTTTTTAGTTCAATAATGTTTCATTATTTTACACATAATGATGAAGTCTAAATGTCCATCTACATGGAAAATTGTTTTGACTGCAGGATCTGATAGACATGCAAGTTACTGAAATGATCAGCTAATTTCAGCAAATGGTTTGATCTCATCCTAAATTAATTTAGGGTACTCATTTTAAGTGATCAGATCAGATTGTTCATGTTGACAGGTTATGATTTATTTATTTAATCAGGAAACATTTATGGCCTGACAAGCACACAGTGTGAGGCATTAACTATAAGATGTCTTCTTCATCTTTTATTACTTGTTTTATTATCTTCAAAGGCAAACTCAACTAATGCTATGGCATTATATATTTTATATTAAAGTTACACTAATTAGAATTCCACTATACTGATTGGAATAATGACCTAGAAGTTGTTAAATTCAAATGAAACTAATTAAAAATAAGTTTTATACTTCTTAAAAGAGAACTGTGTTTTATACCAATGTAAGGAAAATGATTATTCACATATTGTGATAAGAGAAATAGAAAAAGTCATCATTCAAATTAATTTATATTTTCAGCAAAAGAGTAAGACAAAATGAAGTTAGTACACAATGATATGCATAATAATTTTAATATTCATATGAGCCAGAGGTCATTCTGAAATGAAGGGTTTTTAGTAACTGTAAAATATTATTAAATTATAAATGCATAATTTTCTCAATGATTGTCCTCAAATAATCTTTGTTCTTAGCTCTTTTTTTTTTTTTTGATTGGAGGTCAAATGCCATTCTCTGAATCCTTTTGTAATCCCTGTAGTGAGAATTAATCAGTCTCTCCATTGTCTTTCACCAGTATTTTTATTTCTATTTCCTTTTTACCACATTTAACACATTGAATCTACTTTACTTTTTAGCCTGTCTTTCATAGGAGGCTGTTAGTTCTGAGGTAATGTTTTATTCACAATTGTATTCCCATGGAGCTAGTCACACAATAGGCAATCAGCAAATGCTGAATGAAATGAGTACAGCATTTACCTGAGTAAATATTTTATTAGGTTTTCATTTCTCTATACTATTTTTGTTATTATTTCTTAATGCTTATCTTTTCCTGTCTTCTCATCACACTTGCCATCTTTGTAAATGTTTACATTACTGCCTTTGCCTGTTTATTCTCATTTTCATTCCAGAAAGTTCTGAAATTCCTCTGTCTCTATTTATTGTTCTAAACACCCACACTAGCATTTGTGTAAGATTAAAAATCCTTTCAGGTAGGCATTACACTTACTTTGTGATCTAAAGCCTCCATTATCAACTCATAACCCTGCAATAATAATTTTTGAATGCAATTTACTATATTAAGAATATTGGCAACATTCTAAACTAATTCCAAAATTTGGTTTCATAAAAAGGAATCAAGGATTAAGATTTTGAAAAAGAAATGTATTTTGGAAAACTACTAGCTTGCTTAGTAATAAAATGGAACCATGGTAACTGACCTAAAAATCCAAGATTCTACTGCTAACACTAGTCCAGAAGGTAATTGCTTTGGGGGTTCTGCTAAAGTATTTGCTTCAAGGGCCCCAGAATCTTTACATAGAACAATCCCTGAGTCAGAGGGCCTTGAAGAAAATGACTGTTAAGTCCTCCCCTTCCCCCATTTGAGTCAACAATTGAGTGTGGCAGAAATTTGGCCATTCTGGGAACTCCATAACTTTCAGAGAATATTTTCGTTACAAATTAAATTGAGTACTTCTTCACGGAATCATTTAACATTTGAGCTTCCTCTTTTTTGGCAATCAATCCTGTGGTTTTTTAATTTTCCTGTAGCTCTTCCTAACCACCACCATATGCCATTCCTTTGCCAGTTTTAGATACTGTAAATATCTTCTCCCATATTGTCATTTTTTGTTACCTTTGCCTAGGATCAGCTTTTGTTTTGAATAAACTAATGCATTTTAATGTATTCAAACCTACTGATACCATATATTTAGTATTATTTAAGGATTATACTTTATTGTCTCATTTAAGACTTTCAGTATGTCTTAAGGCTGGTAGGTTAGTTGCTAACACTCTTTCACCAATTTTACTTATTTCTAAAATGTTAACATAGTTATTCATAGACCAGTTACCTATTATTTTATAGTAGCATGATGTATCTTCCTAAAAATTATATAGGTAGATTTTAACTGTCATTGTATTGCTTTTATTCATTGATATTCTTTATGAAGCCACAGAATATTTTATTTGTTCAGATTATTTATGTCCAATAGCAGAGTTTTTCCATTTTTTTCAAGAAGTCTTACAAATTATTTGTTAATTCCTATGTATTGTAGATCCCATACATTGAAATTGCCATACAGTTTGATAATATGAAATAGGAAGAAAAGGTCCAAAGGGGAAGGCAAGGAAGGGGAAGTGGGAGGGGTAGAGGAAAGGAAAGAGAGAAAGGAATAAATATGAGAAAAGGCAAAAATAGAAACAAAGTCTTTGTAAATAGGAAGGGCTGGAGGGGTTGAAGGGAGGGCAGGGGAATGAGGAAAAAATAAGAACCAAGATATCATGTAAAGGTACAAATTCCAAATGATGAATGTCATCATATTGTACACTTAAAATGTACCAATAAACTTAATGAATAAAAAAAAGAAAATTCCATTTTTTATTTGCTCTTTAGAAAAAAATTGCCATAGAATTTGTAAATTTATTTTGCATTGCTCTGTGTCTCTTGCTGGATACATTTTTTAATATCTAATCTGCTTTTCTCTTTTTACTGGAAATGTAGTTATTATTTTTTTCTTCCTTATATTGGAACTTTTAAAAATCTACCTTATGTTACAATTTTTTCTTTATATATTTTTGTATTTCCTTTCTTCTGCTTTGCATTGGATACACTAAATTTTCTTTTGTTGATTAAAATATTGTATCTTTACTTCTGTTTTGCATTTTTGTCACTAATGTGTTAATTAAGGCACATATATGGTTTGTTTTTCTTGCTAGTTTTAAAAAAATTACCAATATATAGTTATTCTCTCAAATCTGATAAATATTTTGTTCCTTTTTACTTCTCCACCTTTGATTCCGGTACTATATTGATAGAATTTAAGTTCTAAACTTGTGGTTTCACATTGAAATGGTTTTATTTCCCCCTCCCTCTCTGCTTTTTTCCTATGTCTTTTCTTCCTGTTTCCTTTTTATTTAATTTTAAAATTTTGGTCCCTGCTCTACTAAACCAAATAACTTTACTAAATTATTTGTTTAGTTTTTTGTATGTTTCTAGTCCTGCTCTATTATATTGTAATATTTCCTTAGAGAATATTTTCAGAGGTTCAGAAAATTATTACTACACAAAATCTCTGAGACTTTGAACAGACTAGAATTAATTTTGTTACATTTATATGACAATCCAAGAAGGTATAATATACTAAAATCAGAGTTCCCTTCCTCCCATATTGTGACAACATTTTTCCTTTGTATCTTACTTTCAGGACATTTGTTCAGGAGTCAAATTTCAATCTGATTATCATTCCTTTTTTGGGTGGTCTGTTCTTTCTCATAGGAAGCTTTTTCAAATTGTCCTTGTCTTCAATAATCTTAAATTTTACGATAATGAGCCACAGTGTGTAATACTTATGTATTCATTTTGTCATGCTAAGAGTTCATTCAATCTTTAAAAAAATGTTTATTATTTTTTTCTTTTCTCTTTTAATTCTTGTTTTCTAGATAGTGAATCTGTCTTTAGTGGACTTTTTCAATTTTATCTTCTAGGAGCTCAGTGTTTTGATCTTTACTAATATAAATGCTGCTCTTTTTTGGTTTTCATTCTGCTTTCTCCCTGCAAGTTTACATATTGTTTAGGTTTCAAATAAAAATTGCATGTACACATAGGGAGAATTCAACTGTACCACGAACTGTGCTATGAAAAACAGAAGTTCCCAACTCTTCCTCCTTTCTTAGTGGAAACCAATACTCTCAACTTCTAACTGATTGTTGCATATTTATCTCTGTATTTCTAAATAAAATATGGTGGTTCTTACTTTGTTCAGTTTTAGACATCTATTGATTTGCTATTTTAGAAAATAAAAACATAGCTCTCTCTTACCTTCCATCCAAGACCTACCATTGCTCCCATTTTCAATCCCCATCCCGTCAATATATATTTTTAATGATTTGGGTTACAAACTATGTGTTGTTTACATTATTATGTCTGTAAAAGCTGTCCCACATGATATACTGTGATTACTTTTGCTGCATGATAACTCTATTCTCTACCTGATAAATAATTGTGTTTATTTGCTTATTTTTCTATTTCCTGTCACTAACATAGCTCCAATCTCATGCCAACTGGGTAAATATCACTCAATATAGTCACATATTGGATATCAATATTATCATCTCAAGTCTTTCCTAGACAGGCCGTTCTCTAGCCATGATGCATTCATTCTTCTCTTCAAGTGGTAAGCAATTTAGGTAGTGTATTTACCTCAACTCTTACCTTATACCTAGGTAGGTAGGACAGGATCTCTTGTGTGAACAGTTATTTCCTCTCTATATTCTACATTATAGAGATGTAGAGTAAGTAGTAGGGCTCATTTGATTTTAGGTCTTTACTAAGTACTATGACTAGCCTTTGAGTGCACTGCGTATTCACTGTAATTATGTTTAAGGAAAAAGAAACAGAATTGGCAGCACCCCCCCCCCCGACCCAACAACAGTCCATATTGTTCTGTTTTGCAGGATCTGCTATAAGCATGAACACAGATCTGGAAATGGTCTGTATTAGTGTTTGGGAACCACTAAGTGAGCTCACCTACCTGTTAGGCTTGTACTAATACTTGTAGGTTGGCAACTTTCAAATTTCTATCTTCAGCCCATCCTTCTTTCTTAAACTCAAGACTCATCATTTGACCCAACTGTACTTTTTCTGAGTGTCTCCCAAAAGAGTTAAGCCATCATATTATGGGATAAATGCGTATCCATGTGCATAGCAGCACAACTCACAATAGCTAAATCATACAAATGGCCTTTATGCCCACCAACAGATGAATGGATAAAGAAAATGTATTCATAGACAATGGAGTACTACTGAGCCATAAATAAGAAAAGTGTTGAGTCATTTGTAGGAAAAGGGATAGATCTTTTTTTTTTTTTTTTTTGTTTTGTTCTACGTGTTTTTGATGGTCTTGTATGAGAGGCTAAAAAAAAAATTTTTTTTTTGGTATCAGGGATTGAAGTCAGGACCTTACGCTTTCGAGGCAGGCAGCAGAACCACTGAGCTAAATCCCTGGGCCAGAAAATGGAGAGATCTTGAGACCATAATGCTAAGTGAAATAAGTAAGACACAGAAGGTTAAATATATTGTTTCTCTAATATGACAGGCCCAAAATATAAATAGTTTGAACAGCAAAATGAGATGGTAGGAAAGAGGGAGGTGGACTTTGTGGAGATGGGAAGAGGATCTGGGGAAAGAAGGAGAGAAGAGGGCTGAAGGAAGTGGGAGTGAAAATGATCAGATGCAATATGTGTATGTACCAGTTCCACAAGATGAATGTATGTATTATGTATCACAAATATATACTAACATAAAAAGATTTTTAAAGAACAAGAAAAGCCAACAAAGAGACACCCGCAAGACCGACATCTACCTCTAGGGGAAAAAAAGACTGACATCTAGCAAGCTTCAGATTCTTCAGATTGACTTTTCTGGAAATGACACTCCATGGCATGTGTGAATAACGACTTATATTAATGTATAGAAATATAATTCCTGGGGCTGGGGATTTAGCTCAGTGGTTCCGCTGCCTGCCTCGAAAGCGTAAGGTCCTGAGTTCAATCCCTGATACCAAAAAAAAAAAAAAAAGAAGTGTAATTTTTTTTTTTTTTTGGTACAGGGGATCGAACTCAGGTCCTTCCACTTGTGAGGCAGGCGCCAGAACCACTGAGCTAAACCCCCGGCCCAGAAGTATAATTCTTGAGCAACATGGCTTTGGATGGAGCTCCAAGGCTATCACTTATAGTTCTGTGACTTGGCCTCTTATCTGCAAGATGAGAGGATAAATAAGAATAAGGGTGTTTTTTTATTAGTCAGCTTTCCATTGCTAGAACAAAATACCCAACATAAACAACCCAAAGTGGGATCAGGTTTATTTTGGCTAATTATTTCAAAGGTTTCAATCCATGGTCATTTGGCTCCATGGAAAAACATCATGGCAAAAGGGCATAGTGGGAGAAAACTGTTCGATCATGGCATCCAGGAAACAGAGGCAGGGGAAGAGCCAGAGAAGGGCCCAGGGACGAGCGATAGTCTTCAAGATCATTCCCCCATGACACACCCAGACACACTGGGCATGTGCTTACTAATTGCCTAGGTGACTCTCAAGCCAATCGAGTTGATTTAACCATTACAGTTGTCATGGGACAGTAGATGAATTAAAAAGTGCTTAGAAGCCGGGCATGGTAGTACATGCCTGTAATCCCAGTACTCAGGAGGCTGAGGCAGGAGGATCACTGTGAGTTTGAGGCCAGTTTGGGCTACATAGTGAATGCAACACAATACAACAAAACAAAACAAAACAAAAGTGCTTAGAACAGAGCCTGTCACATAGAAAATTCTCTGTCAGTGTCATTTAAATATAAACACATGAATGGCCAAATGAACACAATTTTGCTATGGACTTTAAAGTAATTGTTTGTGTGCTCTTCATATCCTGCCCACACACTGCATCACCCAGCTATTGAAAACTAATATTAATAAGCATTAGTTTTGTCTTCTCTTATTTTTTGTCGTTATCTACACTAAAAATTCCATAAATGTCTGTTTGCTTACAATCTTTGTTTTAGTTCATATCCCAGTACCAGACTCCCCTAATGGGTGTTTGGTATAATGTTTGTTAAGTGAGTTAATCAATTGCACACATTACCTTGTATGTATTTTGGTTTTCTGTTAATATATATTTTCCTATTAAATTTAATTTTTCAAGTATTAGGATCTTTCTGCCCATTTGAGGGCAGTGATTTGAAAACAGTAGGCATAAATAAATATCTGTTATGTGAATGAGTGAATGAAAGCATTTGGCCAGAGAAGGATTGAAGCCTAGTAAGTTAGAGTTCTTAGTAGTAGTTATTACTCTGAAAAATACATGCTGCACTCAGCCATGCAGAAGAACTTAATGCTATGTTGGGTTTGCTTGATGTCAGTGTTAGAAAAACAATACTATCAAAAGTAACTAAAGCAATTATCATAACTTTCTATGATAGCCCACACTGTGTTTCCCAGATGCAGTGTGTAAAAAACAAAAAAACAAACCAAACAAACAAAAGTCACTAAGGCATCTAGGGCATACTAAAGTAAAGCCAATTATCCTGGAAACTAAGAATATTTTGTTTGCTAAGGATTTAATGTCTGGAGATGAGGATGGATTTTTAGTAATAGTCAAGAAGCTAACATTTCCAGAACCTTCTACATAGCCTGAAAAACTCCGTTCCAGAAATAGAATAATATTCCTGATCAAGGGGATCCATGCTATTATAATATTATAATATTCATACCAAGTTTTATTAACTTCTCAAACTAAACTAATAAAGAAAATAATAAAAGTGTAGGCTTTCTAAGGTACATTTTTATCACCAAAAGTCTGAGATAATTCTCTTATTCTTACCAACATATGTTTGAATTGTATCTAAATATTATATCATATTATGAGTAAGTGGTAATTGGGCTACCTATAAAATGAAAATAAATAGTTTAAAGTTTTGAATTAGTTATTTGTTATACTAAGAACAAGGAACCAATAGCAAGATGCATTATTACTGTAAAATGACAAAGAATTGACTGATCTAGTTTACAGAGAACAAAATAATCCAAGCAAAGAAACATGAATGATGGCAGTTGTACAAAGAATGTAAATAGCAGATATGTTGTTTTTGCTCCCTATTACATAATGCATGAAATCATTCCTTGTTAGTCATTGGAAATTATTTTATTTGTGTTTTCCTTCATATAGTATAAGAAAAATTGCATTAACATCATCTAGGATAAATATCCAACAAATATTTCTTAATTTTAAAATTGTATTAAAATAGATGACAAAGTAAAAAAAAAAAAACTATCCAACTTCTTTTTGGTGTGTTCATTATAGTCAGGGTGAATGGGCTACTATTTTTACTCTGTGGAATTTCCATATCATTTGGAATGCAGTATTCTAAGTCTCTTTAAAGAAAAGTCTGGGAAATTGTTATTTCTGTGTAGGAAACTGTGATCCAGAAGAAAAGGCATGCATTAAACATTTTTAAAAGTTGGTAATTAATTTAATAAGTGTCTATTGAACACCCACTTATAGCTTGTATCTAGATATCCCCAAAGCCTCATGGGCTCATAGACAGGGCTTTTGGGAGGTGGCTGGATCATGGGTATGTGATGCTGGGTGAGGGTGTGATCCTGGAATTAAGGATGTGATAATTGGATTAGCCTGCTGATTTGTTATTATTGTTCGGGGTGAAACAGGAAGCCCCACCCTGGGTGTGAGTGGCCCCAACCATTAGGCTTGTATCCTGAATGAAATAAAAGGGAAAGATAGAAAGCTGCTGCTGCTGTTTGCTGCCTCCTACCTACCCTGCCATGGACAGTTTCTCCTTTGTCATGCCCTTCTGTCATGCTGCTCTGGAGACAGTTGGCTATGGACTGAAACCTCTACAAACTGTAAGCTGATATAAACCTTCCCCCCTTTAATTTATGGGTATCAGGTATTTTGTCTCAGCAACAAGAAAAGTAACTAAGACACCCACTGTGTGCCAGGAGATCTGTTAGAATATAAAACATAGGCAAAATTTAGATGTATCCCTTCCCCGAAATGAGTGTCTTATCTCTTGGTGCCATTTTGCAGGCACCGAATTAGTAGAAGGGTGTTTAGAGAAAAGGATGACAACTCTTGTTTTATAAGAAGACAAATATGTCAGAGGAAAGGGACTAGATTCATGGGGCATTAAAAAACGTGAGAATAAACATGACCTTAATAAATGGAGACGACAGAGAAGGCATGAGGTGCAGGGTCCATTGGGAAAGCACAGAACCAGGAACTTCAAGATCATCCTTGGCAGCTAGTTGGGCTGGCTGAAAAGGCAGGTGTCTTTGGAATGCAGTGAGAAATGAGCCAAGCATGTGGGAACTGTCATAGGGTTAGCATATACTTGAATTCAAGTATTTATTTCATGCTTGGACATTTTCTTAAATTATGATAAAAATAAAAATTCTGTAGAAAAATCAAAATTATTTTACATCCCACTTTTTTTTTTTACAGATTTATTTATTGGTTGATGTGTTAGTAATAAATGATACATTTAAAAATGTAGCATTTGTTGGAGTACTACTCAGCTATAAAAAATGAGAAATTAGAGACATTTATAGCTAAATGGATGCACATTGAGGCGATACTCTTAAGTGAAAGAAATAGGACACACATGTATAAATACTGAATAGTTTCTCTGGTGTGAGAAGCTGAAAGTGTAAATAAGGACTAAAATGTATAATAGGTAATGTGAAATAGGAAGAAAAGGGGCAAAGGGGAAGGAAGTGGGAGGGCTAGGGGAAAGGATAGAAGGGAATGGGATTAATATGAGAAAATGGAAAAATAGGAACAAAATCTTTGTAAATAGGGAGGAATGGAGGCGTTGAAGGGAGGGCTGGGCAAGGGTGAAAAATAAGAACCAAGAGAGACTATGTAAAGGTGCAAATTTCCAATGATGAATGTCATTATATCGTATACCTAAAATGTACCAATGATTAGAATGAATAATCGATAATGCAAAATAGGAAGAAAAGGTCCAAAGGGGTAGGGGTAGTGGGAGGGGCAGGGGAACGGAAAGAAGGGAAAGAAAAAATGCTGAGAAATGGAAAAAATGGAAATAAAGTCTTTGTAAATAGGGAAGGGTGGAGGGCATGAAGGGAGGGCTAGGAATGGGGAAAAAAATAAGAACCAAGATGCATTATGTAAAGGTACAATTCCCAATGAGAAATGTAATTGTGTTGTATACCTACAATGTACCAATAAAAGAATTTAATAAAGTGCAAAAAAAGTACCATTTGTTAAGTTTGACTTATGTGTACACACTTGAAACCAAGTGTACAACCAAGATACAACCATTGATACAGCCAAGATATTTATTTTTTCCCAGAAATTTCTCCTGCCCTTCTATAATTTTTCCCTCCTTCCTCTCTCTGTCCCTAGACAATTACTGATCTGCTGTCACTACAGATTAGTTTATATAATCTGGGATTGTATGTCAATGCATTTGCAAAATTCAACTCTCCTCTTTCACTCAGCACAATTATTTTGAGATTCATTATTGTCATTCATACTGACAATCCATCCTTTTTAATTGGTGAGTACTATTTTAAAAGTCATGCGGATTATTTTCCAGTTTTTTCCTATTACAAAGAAAACCGCTATGAACCTTTGTGTATGTGTTTGTATATAAGTATGCTGTTTTAGTAGTTTTGTGATAGTATAACAAAACACATTAGACTGAGTCATGTATAAAGAACAGAAATTTGTTTTTCATAGTTCTCGAGGCTGGAAAGTGTAAGAACTAGGCACTAACAG
Organism: Heterocephalus glaber; assembly: GCF_000247695.1. The sequence goes on along the minus strand of NW_004624844.1, from coordinate 2,632,592 downwards.
GTTTAGTGTCTGGTGAGAGGAAGTCTTTCCTTCCAAGATGGCATTGGCTGCTGTATCCTCCTGAGGGACAAATGCTGTGTCCTCACATGGCAGAGGGAAGGATGGGAAGGCAATGAGCACTCTCTTCAACTTTGATCCCTTTGAAAGGGTGTTAATCCTATCTATAGGGCCTAGCCCTAGTGACTCAATTGCCTCTCAAATATGCCACCTCTTAATATTGCTGCACTGGGGATTACGTTTCAACATAAATTTTGGAGTGTACACCATGATTCAAACCATAGCACATGATTTTTTATTTTTGATAAGGACCTTGGAGTGGACTGGCTGGGTAATACTGCTGTTTTATATCTAAATTTTTAAGAAACTGACAAAGTCTCTTTTACCGGTAGAGCAGGAGAGTTTCAGCTTCCCCTTATCCTCACAAAATTTCATGATCATTATGGAATTTTACTTATTCTACTTAGTATGTAATGGTATCTCTTGAGTTTCATTTGCATTTCTCTGATGACTATGTTTAGCATATTTTAGTGTCCTTTTCTTCTCTGTGTATCTTATTTGGTGAAGTCTATGTTCAAATATTTTCCCCATGTAAAAAATTATTATTGAGTTAAGAAAGTTTTTGCTCAGCTGTATGGTTTGCAAGTATTTTCTTTCATTTGGTGCTTGCCTTTTTATTGTCTTATATGAAGACATATCATTAGCATTTTGAAAAAAAATTATATGTAATCATTGTGTTTTAGTTACTTTTCTCTTATTACTGAGACAAAATAGCCGACACCCAAAGCTGGAGGGGAAGAGGTGTATTTGGCTTACGTTTCATAGATGTTTCAGTCCATAATCTGCTGGCTCTGAGGCTGGGATGGCAGACAAGCCTCGCACAGGAGAAACAATTTGGCACGCACAAGGTAGCAAAAGTAACAAGAGAGTTACCAGCATCTTTCTGCCCCTTTTATCTTATTCAGACTACTGGGATTAGGGTGGTGCCAAACTAATTGCTCACATGTGGTTTAGTAATCACGTGCCCTTAACCCCAGCATCGTACATTCCCGATTCAGCTGGCTCTGAAAAAGAAAGTCCCACCTCAACCGCATGAGGCTTTGAGGGGACAGCTAAACAAAAACCATAACACATTGCTTTAGATTTTTCCATTTCTCTGACTACTAGTGAAGTAGATTATTTTCAGGAGAGCTTTGAATTGTTTTTCCTTTAATTATTTTCCCTTTCAGTTTTAATAAGCATTTTATATATGAAGACTGTATATACCATCTCTCATGTGTTTGGCAATTAACTGTTCTCAGCGTGCTATTTACCACTAAAAGTTTGTAAGATGCTGAAATATATGCATAAAATTTTAATGTTCAAGCTTATTATTTAATGAAAATCTATTCTGGCTTTGTAGCTTAAGAGCCTATATTTTTTCAACTATGTATTTTTTTCTGTGGTGCAGCTTAGTTTTTCAGGTACTAGAAAAATACATGTGGAGCTTATACTTTGATGTATTTTGAGAGAGAAATAGAAAGATCATTTTTCAAATCAGTGTTCTCAAATTTTAACTTTTGTAGGCATCTTCAATGTACCATGTAGCTTTAGTGTATTCAACAGTTTTTAACACAATAGAGTTAGTTTCCTTTTGATTTGAATATTTTGTCCATCAGTTCTTACTGCAGGGCAGCATTGCTTTAATTATTGTAGATGCAATATATGTCCTAATAATAATCAGTACAAGCCATTCATCTCTAACTTCTGAAAAAATGTTGCAAGAGTATTGAATACAATTACATAAAATGTAATTAAACTTAAGATAAACTGACATTTTTAGCCCTTCTATTTTCTAATTTCAGAACTTGATCTATTTCTCCATTTATTAAATACATTGTCATTTCATGGATTATTTGCAGTATACTTTTATGAGTACTACATATTTCTTGTGAATTTATATTCAATGAATTTTATCACTTTTACTATTATTATGGACAAAATATTTTATCTATTTTTCTCTCTGATTATTGCTGATTTTTCATTGCTGGAAAAAAATACCTGATAGCTGCAAATTAGAAGAGCGATTTCTTTTGGCTCTCAGTTTCGGAAGTTTCACTTCCTGATTGGCTGCTCCAAGGAAGGAGCATCATGGTGGAAGGGCGTGGTAGAGCAAAGGTGCTCACTTCATGGTGGCCAGGAAGGAGTGCCCAGGGGAGGAGCACCAGCCACATATGCTCCAAAAGAGAACTCTCGGGGACCACCTGTTCCAACTAGCCCCACCTCCTAACAGCGCATCCAACCATGCAGCCGATTGAGCCACTGAGGATGTAGTGCTTCCATCTCTCCAGGAATCCTAATCCAGTCAGGCTGACAGGTTTAACTGGAAGATTGCTACATATTAAAATATTGATTTTCATGTTTATTTTTAACTGTATAACTTACTCCCTTCTTTTGTTAATTATAATAGGATTTCAATTAGTGAAAATAATGTGGTTCTTGTTTCCTCTTGTTTCATATCATTGGTTTGGGCAGAACTCCTGAGACTATTAAATCATAGTGGTGATAAGAATTATATTTATTACTTTTCTGACTTTGATTGATATTGAGCCTCCAGTGTTTCAGTATTGTTATGTTTCTGTTGATTTAAGGTTGATAGTCTTTATTATCTTAAGAAAGTGTCATTCTATTCTTTAACGTTTTATATTTATTTTAAATCAGGAATGTGTCAGACATTTTATAATCAAAGATAATATTTTTAAAATAATGATGACAATGGGTCAGATAAGGAAAATTCAGCCTCAGGATAATAGATTCAACATATATGTCTCCTAATTCCCACTTATTGACATAAAATAACTACTTTAAAAAAATAATGAAATTATCTTAGTAGAGGAAGCCAAGAAAGAATGTTATTAGCTTCAAGGAATTAATAGAAAACATAGGTCCAAGATTGGTTCAACTGAAACTCCAGAGTGGAAAAGAAATGGTAGTTTGATAGCCAAGCCTCATTGTTTTATGGAGATATTTTACAATGCAGAGTCAATTAAAGAACAGAAATTATTAAGGAAAATGGTGATGGCAAAATTCATTAAACAACTTTTGCTAAAGTATAAAGCCTAAGAATGATTCTGTCAATTATCCTGAACATATTATATGATTCTAGAATAAACTCTATTCACCCACCATCATATTTAATTATATTTAATTGTTATTTATTGGTTTTTATTTTTGAATCTTATCTTTAGACCAAGTCCTCAAACTTTAATGTTCATGAAAAACATTTCAGGAGATTGTTTTAATTATCCATTTATTGTTTCTTGAGTTTGGTCATTTTGTAGCCCCAAACCCAGAAATTATGTTCCAGGTGTAGAATAGGGGCCAAGAGGGAGAGATATTGCTGATTTGTAATAAAGGTTAATGTGGCATTAATGTGGGACAACACTTGTAGGAACGCTGCCTTGGATAAACATGATGATTTGTTTCAGGTGAGGATCTGTGAATATACATTCACCTGTGTTATAAATACCCTAATGGAAAAGCAATATAACTTAGGGAAATTGCGAGGTGAGGGCAAGTAGAAACAATTGTTAAGTGAGCTGAATTTGTCACGTTTTACAGCGAGGCACTGATTTATTTAAAAAAAATAAAGCAATATAAAGTATTAAATAAAATAAAGTGAAAATTGCCCATCATTCCACTACTTAGGGATAAATCTTGGATGTTCACTAATTCCCTTGCTTCTTCCCCTAACACACAATGTTTCACAAAGATGTGATCATGTCATTCATAGTGATTTTTAACTTCCTTTTTTCTACCTTTCGCTCATGAGTTTAAGCCTGCACAATGTGTCATCAAATGAACTACCGAAAACAAGCAAAAAGATCAAAGAACAGTGGAACTTCAGATAAAGGATTGTAGACTTAAGCAGGTTAGAACTCCAGCAAAGGTGTTTCTTAATCTGACCAATAATGTTCTTGAGTGAGTGTTGAGAAAGGGTCTTTGAGCTCATCTCTGACTTTTTCATGTGCATTAATACAGTAAGACATTTTTTACATTGAATGATCTTAATATTACTAACGTAAATCCTACTTAGTCGTGGCATATCATTCTTTAGTCTTTTGTTGTATTTAATTTAGTAATGGTTTATTTAGATTTTCAGAGATTTATCATCTCATTTCCTCTGTTCTGCCTCTTCCCTTTTCCTTGCTTTCTCTAATTGCAGTGTAAAGCTTTTGTTAATACTGTAAAAATTAATTAGAGTAAAAGGACAGCTATTTGTGTCACCTCTCCAGAAGCATCCCTTTCTCGCACACTAGCACAGTGTATCTAATGTTATGAATGGTCAATTAATTGAAAGTTTGAAAGAATAACAGTAATAACTGGTGTCCAGTGCTTTTTATGTGGGAGGCACTGTAGTAACCCTTGCAATGCACTCTTGTGCATTTTGGCTACAACTTTGAGTAATTTTAATTCTTGTTTTACAGACAAGTAAGCCTGTTTTTACAGCTTACCTGAGCTGTCAAGAGGCAGAGTTAAATGTGACCTCAAGTGGCCTGACTCTGTAGCCACCTCTCTTGCTGTCCACCCTGTCAGACACACTGTGCCTGGGCAGATGCTCATGGAACCTGCAGCAGTGGCCTTGATCTTTGTAGCCTATGTTCATTCTGATTGCTGGGTGCTCCTACCATACCGCGTGTTAAATCTTTTCAGTATTGACTCTCTCTCTGGGGAGAGAAGTTTCTTGTGATAATTTTTAGGCAGAACTCCTAATTTCTTTCATGGCTGTTGATTTATTAGGTTTTAGAACATCTCTCTGAGGACACTGACTGTGTTTGTCCTGATTGTTGCTGTTACCTTGGTCCCTGGAGGAGTGTCTAATAACGGGAAGTATTTAGTATATGTTTGTCAATTGACTGATAGTGCTTTTTTTCTTCAAAATCTGCTTTGTTTAAAATTAAAGTTTTAATGTCTTTGTTTTACTTGACAATTATTTTATGTTCAGCTTTTTTGTATGTGTGTTCATTTAGTGTATTAGAACAGAATGACATATACTTCTGTTTGCCTGGAACAGTCTGGTATCCTGGTTTACATTTCTTCTCTAACCATAATTGTTGGTAGTGGCAACATTTCATTTTCAAAAGTGCTTTGAAATAAACAACATAATCATCCTACTCACAAGCCACATAGAATGGATTTTTCTTTTTTCAGTCTGAGAATCTGCTAGTTAATGGAATTTGGCCATCTACATGCTTACATTTTTAAAAATTTTATGAAAAAGTAAAACAAAATTTCATAGCAAAAAATAAGAGAATAACAATAGTTAAAATATTGTGTATTATCATCAAAAATGATGATATTTTATATACTGTTATGCAGTATACAAAACATAAACCAAAAGATTCTTACAAAAAAGGAACAAAAATAATAACAGAAAACTTTCTTTTCAATGAACTAATATACACTCATAACATAAATGAAACAAATTAGCATATATATTAAAATATTTTTGAAACAGAATATGTAACTTGGGGAAGTACGTTCTCCCTTTCTGTTTATCTGTCTTCTATTTTTCTCTTTATTTGTGTGTGTGTGTGTGTGTATATATATATGTATATGTGTGGATATATGTATATATATTTGTATGTGTGTGTTTCTCATATAAGAAAAACTAAGAATTTGTTGAGTGCTTCTATAAGAAGTTTTGATTCAATACTGATCAATAAGACATGGAAGGCATTTGGCTGACATGTGCTGACATGTTTCCCAAATTGTTTTTCTAAATTGTATGAAGTAGGTGCAAGGAGAGACACTAGGAATGAATGATTCTCTCTGGATGTAACTTATGTTAAGTGCCACAACATCCTGTAAATAATATGGGAGCCAGTCTGGAGACAAAGCATGTACACCCAGGACATTGATGAGGAAATATGGTAAGAATATGGTTTTTTGATAATGTTGTTGAATTATCCAAAGTAGAGGCCAGTTTACATCTGCATAGTCTCACCCTGTCTGAGATAACCAATTTCTCTATTCCTTAAGTTAGAAGATGACTTTTTTAAATGAATAACTTAATGCACCTTGATTCAAAAATATTTTGAACTTTTTACTTATTTTTCTGAGCTCTTTATATTTGAATATGATTTTGTCAATTTTTGTTTAATTTATGATTACATATATCATAAAGCACACTTATAAGCATTCAAGAATTAATTAAAAATGAAGAGGAAGGAGAGAGAAAAGGAGAAAGAAAGGAAATAAAAAGATAGTGAGGAAAAGGAAGACAAACAGAAACAAGGAAAAGGATAACAAAGAATAAGAGAAAAATGAATTAAATAGAGTTCTAATATATTTACAAATGGCAATACTTTCAAGTCATGGTTGATAGATAAAAACCCTCTTTCTGTTTTTTTTCCTTAAATTCTTTTATTGGTACATTTTAGGTATACAATAAGTTTACATTTATCATTGGATGCTTGAACCTGTACATGATGTATCTTGGTTCTTATTTTTTTCCCCATTACCTGTGCACCCTTCACCCCCTCCACCCTTCCCTATTTACATAGACTTCGTTTCCATTTCCCTCTTTCTGTTTTAAAAAATGGACAAAGTAGCAGAAAAAAATTCTCTTCAATAATGTATTGTAGGGTTTCTTAATATTTATTTTAATAATACTAAAAGCAAAATCCCCTTTTCCATACAGTTTGCCATGTATTGCTTGTGTGTGGTACTGAAGGCTGGAAAACTATTACTGATGCAATGCCTGGGTGTGTCAGGAGATGATGTGCAAGGAGGAGCACATTAGCCTGGGGAAGATGATCACCAAGATCTTGGGGTGGTTTGGAACAGACCTTTGACATATGGATTACAAGAGTTAGCACTGGGCTCAGAATGGGAGTATGTACAAAAAAATTAAAGGGGTGTAAAGAATGTGAAGGAGTATAGTCTGGTGATTCCCTGCATTCTGGAACAGGAGCATGCCTGGACTTTCAAAGAAAAGCGCACAGAATTCTCTGGTTGGACTCTGAGTGAGGAGGAGAGCAGTAGGAGATAAGGTAGATGAGGGCACAACATATACAATGTCAAAGGTACTTGAGAAACACAGGGAAGTCTGAAAGCTGCCGGCCTATGACAAAGAAAGCATGACAGAGGATGTCAGTCGGTGAAGTTTGAGAGGTGCATAGCCATCAACTCATGGTGGACTCTGCTAAGGAGTGTGGACGTGGCTGAAAGGACTGTGACACCAGTAAATTACCTCCAACCGTGAAGTCACATGATCTGATCTGCACTGTAAGGATCAGTCCAGCAGCAGACTGAGAGAAGTCTCTAATGTATGCCTGGAGGGACTGGGGGAGTAAGAACTCAGTGTACATCTGGAAGAGTTGTGAGAGTAAGATCTCTGCTATTGGAGTCGTGATCTAGAAGCAAATAGGGTCTAAAGAGGAGAGAAGCATGGATTAGATACCAGAGTAGTGAGAAAGAGAATAGACTAGGGCAATTTTAAGTTTGTTTTTTGTTTTGTTTTGTTTTAACTGAATGGTTGGCTGTCATTTATAGACATAGAAATGCAGAAGAGGAAAAGATGAGTTTAGTTAGACATGATGAATTTGAAATGTTCACAGGGTTGGCCACATTGTTTGTTTTCGTGGTGCTGGGGATGAAACCCAGAGCCTCATTCATGCTGGGCAAATGCAGTACTACTGAGCTATCTCCCCCTGCCCAGGCTTTAGAGTTACTGGGTAGTGGTTAAGCCATGGATTTGGGTGATTCTGTGGGTGCAGAATTTATATTAAGTCCAAAACAAAGAAAAGACTACAATACTCAATAGACTACAAAAATATCAGAAACTCATAGTGGAATATGTAACAAGGAAAAGAAAGAAAATAGCTGTTAGACAGATAGGAGGCAATAATGGCACAGAAGGCCGGAGAAGGCAGAGTTTCAGGAAGGTGTCAGGCATTTCCAGATCACACTGAGAGCTTGTCTAGTGAGCACAGAAACTCATAGGGAGTGGTAACACATAACAGTATTCTCAAGCTAATTCTGCCAGCCAAACCACTTGTTGAAATATTGCCATTTGGCAGATGCCCTCTTCCTCACTGAGTCTTTTTGGAACCTGAAACAAAAGTAATCTTAGTATAGCTATGGATAAATTTAGTCAATATTTAAAAAAATTCAGTAGAGAAAATAATGAAGCCCCATTATGTATTTCCTAATTTGATCATAGATAGTTAATTCCTCTGGGACCCAGTTTACTCACGTGTTATGATACTTAGGTGTCTTCTTAGTCTTCATCTCTGAAATTCTATGACATAATTTGCCAATTTAAACATAATAATAACACCATAACTTACCCATGTCCAGTAGATCAGGAACTTCAGGTTTCTGATTGGTCAGGCCAGAGTCTTACTCCCTGTTGTGGCTTGTGTCTAGATGTTCCCCCAAAGCCTCATGCAGTCATAAGTGGGGCTTTTTCAGAAGTGGCTAAATCTAGAGTTCATGATTAATTCATGGTGCAATGCTAGGATTAAGGGTGGGTGATTACTAAATCAGTCTACTGACTGGTTTGGCACCACCCTGATCCCAGTAGCCTGAATACAATATAAGGGACAGAAAGAGGCTTGTCTTGCCCCTTGCTTACTTTTCTACCTTCTGCCCACCATGAACTGTTTCTCTTCTGCAGTCCCTGTCTGTCATACCACTCTGCCTTGGAGCCAAGGACTGAAACCTCTACAAACTGTGAGCTCAATAAACCTTTCCTCCTTTTACTTTGGGTGTTGGGTATTTTGTCTCAGCACTAAGAAAAGTAACTAAGACACTCCCTTTCACAGTAAGTTGAGAAAGTAAGTACCTTGGGAAGCATATAGGGAACCATTTCATATTGTCTTATTCATTGTCTCCTTCACTGATAAAAAGATTATAAATTCTGAGAACAATAAATCTCAACTTAGTTATGATAGTAGGCACTTGACTTCTTAATCGCCATTTAAGTTCCTCTAATAATTTTCATGTAGTAGAAATGATTTATTAGAATTAAGATCAAAGATGTTTGCCTTTGAAAGTAGGATATCATTCTGGCTACAGATTTTAACCAGCACGTGTATTATTTTATTTTGCTTTTCATTGCAACTCAAGAGCTGGCCAAGTCTCAAAGAGTGGTATCAATTTGGATCCTGACCACTTATGGAAAATGAAGTATTATTAAATGAGACAAAATCTAACTATAATCTTATGTAAACTATTTATAAGAATTTTAACTGTTTCTGTGGGTAAGGACTTTTGCCTTAGTTTTTAAACTTATTCTGAGATAATTGTAGTGTCATATGGAGTTTTAAGAAATAATACAGAGATTCCTTGTAATGTAGAGATTCCTGGTTTTCATCAGTGAAAACATCTTGCAAAACTATGATACAACATTACAACCCGGATGCTGATGGTGATTCAAAGATACAGGTTTTTATGCAAACCTCTCTTTATTTCTCTGAGATAAAAGCCCAGGAGTGTAGCTGCTGGGTTGCACGGTAATTATACATATAGATTTTTGAGACTGCCAGTCACTTCCTAAATGGCAGTACCATTTTACATTCTCATCAGTATTTATGAGTGATCCAGTTTCTCTACATTCTCATCAGCATTTCATATTATCATTTTTATTCAATTTTATTCATTCTAATGGTTATTTTCTCCAGTACTGGGGATTCAACCCAGTAGCTTCACACTGAGCTACTTTTCCAGCCTTTAAAAAAATTATTTTGAGACTGGGGCTCACTAAGTCACTGAATTCCCCAAATTGGGCTTGAATTTGTGTTCCCACAGTGCTGAGATTACAGGTGTGGGCCAACACTCCCAGTTTCTGATAGGGTTTTAGAGATGTCTCATTGCTTGTGGTTTTAATGTGAATTGCTTTGGTGCTTAATGATGTAGAGTTTTAAAAATCTTTTTGTTTACCATCTGCTTATTTTCAAAAGTGAAATATTTATTCATGTATTTCACCCACGTTCTATTCTTTTTACTATTGAATTTTGAGATTTCTAATGTTCTAGATGTAGTCCTTTATTGGATATGTTGTATGCAAATATATCCTCCAAGTTATGTTCCTAGTTTTTTCATCATAATAACAAGGTCTTTGGTAGAGAAGAAGTTTTTAATTTTGATGAAGTTCAGCTAATTTAATTTTCCTTTTATGTCTTGTGCTTTTGGTGTTAAGAATAGTGCTCTTTGCCCAGCCCTAGATTCTAAAGTTTCACTTCTATGTTTGTTTGTTTTTCCTGAAGTTTTAAGGTTTTACATTTTATAAGAAAGCATATGGTCCATTTTGAATCTATTTTTGTATTGTAGGAAGTGTAACATTTGGGTAGGTTTTTTTTTTATGAGGTTCAAATTCTTCAGCATCATTTGTTGAAAAGATTGTCTTTTATTATATTGTTTTTGGATCTTGATTAAAACTTAGCCATATTAACTATTTTTTGGGTTATGGGATCCATTTCATCGATCCAAGTGTCTATCGTTCGATCAGTATCACACAGTACCGATTACTGTAACAACAGAGTACGCCTTATCTGCAGGGAGACTGATGCCTCTTAGTTCTGTTTCCTTTACTCTTTCATACAAATTTTAAAATCTTGTTCATGTTTTAAAATGTACTGAGATGTTTATCAGAATTATTTAAAACTTGTATATCATTTGGGAATAATAGACATCTTTACTATATGAGTCTTTCAATCCATGAACATGTTTTGCCTCCCCATTTATTTAGAGCCTCTATTTCTTTCAACAGTGTGTGTGGTTTTCAGCACACATATCGTATTTAAGTTTTGTTAGTTTCCATCTAAGTATTGCCTTTTACGGTGATTATAAATATTACTATATTTCAAGCGTTGTTGTTCATGTGTTCATTGCTAGCTTGTAGAAGTACAATTATCATTTGTATGTTTATTTTGTGTTCTGCAACCCTGATGAATTCACTTATTAATGTTAGGTGTTTCTGTAAGTTTTTTGAAATTTTATACCTACAGAATCAGTCAATGTGTGAATAGAGATGGTTTTACTTTTTCCTTCCTTGTGTGTGTTCTATTTCCTTTCCTTATTGAACTGGATGGAATTTTCAAAAGTACTCTTATTAATAGTAGTGAGAGTAGTTACCTTGTTCTGGATTTAAGAGAGGAAACATTCAATCTTTGACCACTAAATATAATCTTTGCCATAGATTTTTGTAGATGCTGTTTACTAAGCTAAGGGTGTTTTATTTTTCTGAGCGTTTTTTACTTATGAGGTAGTATTTAATTTTATTGCATGCTTTCATTACATCAATTGATGTGTTGTGATTTTTTTTCTTCTTTAGCCTGATAAAATGATGGATTACATTCATTGATTTTTGATAATTGTAGAAACCTTGTACTTTGAAATAAACTTGGTTTAATTATAGTTTATAGTGTAAAAAAGTACAAAAGATTTCTGATTTACTTGATAATGTTTGTTAAAGATTTTTGCATCTATGCTCAGGAAGGACATTTGTGTACAGTATGATTTTGTATTCTCTTTTTCTGGTTTTGTAAAACAAGTTTCATAAAGTGAATTGGGAGATGTTTCCTCCTCTTCTGTTTTCTGGAAGAGATTGTAGAGAATTGGTCTTACTTCTTTAAATATTTGGCTCAATATCCAATGAAACCATCTGTGCCAGGAGATTTGCTTTTCTGATGAATTTTTAAATTATAAATTCATGCTGAGTGTGGTGGTGCATGCTTCTAATCCCAGCACTCAGGAGGCTGAGGCAGGAGAACTGCAGCAGTTTTGAGCCTAATCTGAGGTACTTAGTGAGTTCAAGCCCAGCCTAAACTACATAATAAGACCCTATCTGAAATGACTAAAAAGTATATATATAAATTCAATTTCACCAATAGTTATATAATTATTCAGATATTCTATTTCATATTGGATGAACTATGATTATTTTTGATTTTTAAAGGAATTGTTCCATTTTGTCTAAATTATAAAATGTATGTGTTCAGACTGTTTGTTGTATTCCACAATTACTTTGTTGATGTCTGGACAGTATATTGATAACTTCTATTTCATTCTGGATATTGCTAATTTCAGTCCTTTCTCTCTCATCAGTTTTAGCAGAGGTTTATTCATTTTATTGATTTTAAAAAAAGGTTTATTTTGTTGATTTTTTTCTATTGTTTTTGTTTACATCAAATGCTTTTTAAATGCTTTTGAAAATAATTTCACCATAATTCAAAATATGAAAACAAAAATAATATAATAATCACTGTAAATCCATCACCTACCTTTAACTAATGTCAATATTTATCAGATATGTTGATCTTTAATCAAATGTTCAGGTAAAGATTTATTGTACTCTAAACAAATTCACTCTCCTTCAGATGTAAACAATTTCCATAAAATATGTATCCTCTCTGAGCATGCTTTCACAAATTTATAATTTGTGCAATATTACAATTTCTATAAATGTTTATAAATCAGATGTTATGTTATTTTTGTTTGAAAATTTTATAACAATTACCTTCTCCATTTATCTTTTGATTTAGGCATGGGTAAAAGAAAAATGCTTATACGCTATAAGAAAAGCTATCAATACGATGTACATATTAACTGACATTTCTCCATTTTGGAGAATAGAATGGTGTCCTGGGAATGAAAGTGAATGAGAGAGCTGTTGTTTTGTCTAAAAGAGAGCTGTTACTCCAGCCAACTGTTGCATGCTGCTTGGGAGGAAGGTGAGCATTTTCTTTCTTTTTAATGTGTCTCAAAATTCTTCCTTAGGGAAGCTTGAAATTTTAAAAAACTTTGCTCAAACATCATATTTCTGAGATTTATTTACACCTAGGCACCTATTTCTGATACATTAATTTCATTACGGACTGGTAGTTCTTTGCATAAATATGCAGCAATTTACTTATTTATTTTCCTATTAATGGATGTTGATATTATGTCTGTTTTGTATATTTAAATAATATCTTAAGAGTCATGTGTATATATTTCCCCTTAGATGTAGAGTAAGAGTTTTTATATAATGAGAGAGCTCTAGATTCCTATGAGCCACTCAGGGACTTAGAAGCTCCTTTTGCTAAACAGCACTGAGGCTTAGCCAAGTGTGATAGTGCTTACCTGTAATTCCAGGACTCTAGGAGGCTGAGGCAGGAGGATGGCAAGTCTAGTCTGGATAATCTAGCAATTTAGCAAGATTTTGTCTCAAAAAATTTTAAAGGCTAGGGATATAGCTCAGTGTGATGGCTCCGGGTTCAATTCCTAAGACTGCAAAACAAAACAAAACAACAATCACTTCATTTGGTCCTGCAGATGCTGAATGGGTAACTAAAAGCAGGATAAATCTTGGCATCTCTGTTTTTACTTTGTATAGATCTCCTTCATTACCTTAAACTTTAGGTGAGATTCCTGCTTAGCTCTTCACACAGGCATATTAATCACTTAAGGAGTACACAAAGTTTATTAGCTCTGAATTTGCCTAGCCTGTCTCATCTCCCCGAGGATGCTGAGATAAAAGTAACTAAGGCATTTTCAAAATTTGTAAGAATATTTAACTGCCAGCTTTCACAGCATCCTGTTCCAGAGTCCCCGGAGCAGCACCTGGACATCTGCAGCCATCTGCTAAAGCAGCAGCCACCTAGGAGCCCATCAGAGCCTCTGCAGACAGACCAGCCACCGCCTGGATGGATCACCCTCCTAAGCAGCAGTCAGCCCATGGGAAAGGATGGCACCCTACAGGGCATAGGGTATCTGGAGCCACCTTGCCAAACCAGAGCTGAGATAATGATCAACCAGACCCTAGTCCACCTAGAAATCCCATAAAATCTTGACCCTTTCCTGTTGTCAGTGGCCAGCTTGATTTTCTTCCTCATTGCTATGCCTTCTTTGGCTCTTCTCAAGCTGAAGTCCCTTCATTATATCTCTTCTTTGAATTAAAAGTTTTGCCTGCATTCTCATACTTTTGGCCTTGGTTTTCAACTTCACATATATGGTATCACCTAGAATACTGCGGTTTTCTAGTGTATGTACATCTTTACATTTGTATATTTCCATTAACCGCACATGAGAGTTTACACTTCCTTGATCTTTGGCAAAACTTGATATTGTAAAGCTTTTTCCATGTTGCCTATCTCAGGGTTAATATCTCACTGTATTCATTGGCATTTTGCTGATTACTAGTGAAGCTGAGCACTTTTTTCTATTTATGAGTCATTTACTCACTTGCTGCTTAGTTATTAATTTGGAAGAATTTATATGGATTGTAGGCATTCATACTTTATCAAATATATGCATTACAATATTTGCTCTTTTAATGTATTCCCATAATATGGCTTGCACTTATTAAAATTTGAAAATAGGTAAATTTGCTCTTATGATTGTAATCTCTAGGTCTTAAGAAATTCTTTTCAATACCATTATCTTTTTAAAGTTTTAGTTTTCATGCTTGGGTTTTTAAAGCTCTTTTAACTTGTTTTTTGTTATATTATGAGGTGGATCTTACCTTTTCCTTCCACATGGTAGTTATTAATTTGATTATGTGCCAAGTTTCTGCTGTGTATAGGTTTTTCTGAACTTTCTATTTTGCTTATTAGATTATTTTTCTTTGTACCAATAAATAATGTATGATTTTTAAAAATTAATTTAGTGATGCTATTTTCTTTGTTACTCTTTCATTACAGATCTGGATGTCTAGCAAAGAGAGTTCTCTCTTTCATTTTCTACAAAATTACTCTGTCAATTCTTGGAACTTTATTTTTCTCTGTGAGTTTTAACCTCTGTCTGGTTGCACATAAAATCCTATGGGATTTTCATTTGAATTGTGTTAAGTTTCCAGATTAGTTAGGGAAGAATTAACTTAATTACAATGCTGAGTCACCCTGTTGGGGAACTTAGAACATCTTGACATTTAGTCACTTTTTCTTTTATGTCCTTCAACAATGATTGGAATTTTCTCAACAAAGTCTTGCTTATCTTTCTCTAGGTCCCTTTTGGTTGTTGTTAGTATTATATTTTCTAATTAATTTCCACTAGTATACTTGAAAGTTATTAATTTTTGAATATACAAGAAACTTGCTGTCCTTTCTTACTAATAAAAATATTTTTAGGAATATATTTTATCTTTTTCTACATCCAATCACATTGCCTGAAAACAAAAATTCTGCATCTTTTCTTATTCTTATTCTTCATTTTGCAAGACCCCCAAGTGTAATGTTGTCTTGTACTGGGTCTAGCAGTTGTACTTACGTTGTTCTTGAGTTTGATAGTACTACCTTTGCAGTATCATCATGGTGTTTACCATGTTTTTCCCAAATATACTTGATAAGGTTTGCATGATATCCTATTTCTTGTTTATGAAGGTTTCATTTTTATAAATCACAGTTTAGTGTCTATTAACATCAAAAGCTTTTTCTATATCTTTTAAAATGATAACGTGATTTTTCTCCTTCAGTCTGTCAATGCCTTTAATTACATTGACAAATCTTGTATTAACCATTCTCTCATGCCAGCACCAAACCTTAGTAGATCATATATTTTGTTCTGTCTTGTTTTATATAAATAGTTAAAAATTAGAGTGCATTTAACTCAAGATGATGTGCATTTGATGTACTTTACAAGAGATATAACCATTTTCTCAGACCTACAACTTCACTTTTTGATTGCTGTAATTAGATAAGATTGTAAAATTCTCAGTATTACCTCTGTGATTTGAATGTAAAGCAGCTCTACTTAAATCAGTATAATTTAATCAAAAAGATATATTTTAATTTTAGTTTACATTATGTTTTTCCTCTTTTGCTAATACTTGGTTTATTCATTTAGATTCTCTTTACATAAAAGATTACATAAACATACATATATGAAATGTTAAATATAATTTAAGTTGTCATTTTGCCATGTGTGTTGTTTCATAAAATAACATTTAAATAATCAGATGCTCTAGTGTAGTACCAAATATTACCTTATCATGTAATATTGGCTTGCTTTTTCCTAAGAAAGATAGGATATTAGTATCTTCCCTCTCTTCCTATGGTTTCTCAATCAAATAGCACAAAGTTTTCTATTGATTACTTAAACACAGAAAAATAGCTTTCTGGAGTTAAGAAAGTTTTATTAATTTTAATGCAGTTCCCTATTATGAAGACTTAAAATAACAAATCTGTAAATTTATACAAGAAAAGCTTTTCTTCCGGAGTTCTATAGGGTTTCTACATTCTTTCCATTAAGCTAAATGAAACATAATTTGATTTACAAAATGATTAAAATACAGGATTTAATTTAAGGAATGATAAATGTCATGAACTCCTTAAGTGGAAAATAACAGACATTCTTTTCCCTTTATTATATGTCAGAAATATGTCAAATTAAATTATTTGAAAGCAATCATTATCACCATCAATATGGCTCACGGGTCTATGATAGAGTGGATAGAGAAAAAAGATGTCTAAAGCAATTGCTGATTTAAGCTTTTATTATTTCAGAGATGATGGTATATAATCATTATTTGTGTAAGGATACTGACTTTGGTCCATGAAACGGAAATTATTGATGTCTTAAAGGAAATTAGTAAAAATGTTTGTAGTCTGGGAAAAAAGTCTCCATGACATAAGTTACTCAAATCTTAATATTTTTGGGCTTTGATGACAAGTGAATTTTGAATTAATCTAAAATAAATTTTCTATGGGCATCTCTTTGGTTTTTTATTGGATACGTATTAATTTTTATTATAATTACAAATGATTCTCACAATCAAAGCCATTTTATGAAGTCTTTAAGAATGAATGAAGCATATGTTATGCATTTCAATCTAAAGAAAAAATAGATAATAAATGTGAAATAGATTGCAATTCCCAGGTCAATAAGGTAAGAATGTTTAGCTTGCTATCTTATACGACATCTTTCCAATCTCATACTTCATAAGCTTTATATGAAATCAAATTTGTCTTTAAGATTTGAAAAGAGAAACATAATTAACATGTCAGACATCCAGAATTGGGATATCCAATAGAATTTTCTGCAGTGATAAATATCTGTTATAGCTGCATTGTCTGGGATAATACCCAGCAATAGTATAAAGATATTGACCATTAGATGTGTAGCTATTACTATAATTGATTTAATTTTAAGTGTTATTTAATTTTAATTAAATTAATCTCAATGACAAATACCCATACTTGTCTAGTAGCCACTCTTTTGGACAATGCAGGTCTAGAATCTTAGGTTTTCCAAATGTATCATTATATCCATAATCCATTATTATAATTTCAATGTAAGTCTTACTTCTGTAAAATAGGTATATCAAACTTGAAGTTCAAATATCTAATATTAAAAATTGTTTGGTTAATATTTCACACTACTAGTATATTTCTATCATTTCCATGCCAGAGTACTTTTTTTTTTTTTTGGTATCAGGGGTCGAACACGGGACCTTGCGCTTGAGAGGCAGGCGGCGCAACCACTGAGCTAAATCCCCGGCCCAGATGCCAAGGTACTTTGATTATTGTGATATTTGATGGAAACTAACATAATTAACTAAATATAACATACACATTCTGAAAGAAAGCATTTTTATTTTCTATTAATGTAAAATATCCTCTACTACAATTGCTCGTTAAAATTTAAGTAAAGCTTTTATAAGGCCTAGATATTATGAAACTCAAAGGACAGAAAAATAAATTGATATTTGAAATATTAGTTTCTTCTTAATTTAGACTCTTTATTGAGGTCCATATTTTCAAAGGAAATTAAACTGTCCTCTATACAACTATGTATTACGTTAACATTTTAAGAGTTACAAATAATAAGAAACCTCATTTTTACACACCAAATTACTACTATTATAAAATTTTTTATATTAGTTTCTTTATTGCTCTGTATTAAAATTATAAGTTAAAAATTGATGAAAATTTGTTACATATGCTCTGTCTGGAAGATAAAACAAAAAAATAATTTTCTCAGGCTCTAAACTCAAAAGCTAGAGTGCACATTTTGGTCTCTCAAAAAATATTTCTACAAATCATTTTATTCAAGAATAAAGCATAATATGTAGTTATGCAATTTACTATTTTTAACAGTGTTTCAGCAACTAAACTTCACATAGGTATTGGTGTAATTTTTTAATGTCTTAATATTTTAAACATATAAATATATGTGTATATATATGTATTCATAATTATATATATGCACTTCTAGAATTAAAATGAACATAGAATACTTTATTAATTCTTCTTGATTCTTTGAATAACACCATTTTTTGCACACCCACACATAAAGTCTAAAATATTTTCAAATGCCAAAACATAGTTTTGAAAAATTTAAAAACATGCATCTCTTACAAATAAAAAGAACACACAAGTCAGAGTTGCTTTTTCCCTTTAACCCAGTGTAAACTAGAAAACTTGTAAAGCTGATTAAGAGAAAAAGCTTAAATTTTATTATACTATCAGTCTTGAAAGGATCCTGGAGTAAGTTGGTTAAGTTAGAGACAGACTGATTAATATTATAGAGCAATAAAATAAAATCTTTGGGCTTATCTTTTTTCCAGAAAGAAAAATTTGCACCTCTAATTGATAAAAATAATAGAATTCAACATGTTTCCAGAGTTGGACCCTATTAATAGTTAATAGTAAGTACAACAAAAACATGTTCCTTACTGAATTAAGTTTTTCTTGGACGTCTGTGAAACAATGCTTATTTAGTAAGACATTAAAAAATCATGCACCCGTTCTTTATATTATTTTCAAGTTTTGGATAAATTTTTTAGTAGAAAAGAAATACTATGTTTTAGAATCTTTTCATTA
>NW_004624844.1:2600182-2613707 GCF_000247695.1 Heterocephalus glaber | reverse complement strand
TTGGTACTGGGGATCGAACTCAGGCCCTTGCACTTGCTCAGCAGGCGGCGAAACCACTGAGCTAAATCCCTGGGCCTGAGAAATTTATTTTAATAAAAAATTAGTTTATTTTTGTAGATGCTCTTGGGAAAGAAATAATTTTATTTTGCAATTTACGAGCCAAGTTTTACCAATGCTGAGAATCTGTAAACTTTAATCTGACAACATAAAAAATTCAAGAATCATTGTAATTGTTAAGTGTTGATCAAACTGGCAGTCAAGTCTGTACACAGACAGCTCAGAGCAGGACCCTTCCTGTTTTCTGTCAACAATACAGCTACCATTTTAGAGACCACTTTGCTGCCATCTGTCAGTCTAAGGCTCTCCAAAAACTGAAAGGATTGTTTGGTAAAGTTACATTTGCTGGTGGTGGGTAGGGTGGGGGGAGAAACCTAAAACTGGAATGTGGCTGCACCATTAAAGGAATTTCTTCTCCTCTCTGCCTCCTTCTTCCCCTCCTTTCTTGTTCCCTCCTTCTCTTTTCTTCTTCCTTTTCTCTCTTCTTCCTTCCCTCTGTTTCTCTCTTTTTAGATTAAGGAGGCTTATATTCTCTTTCCTGTAAAAGCGCTTGTGCCTGGGACATAAGAGGAAACTCAAATAGCTCCTATTTTGATGAGATAGGGCAATGTCACTGAACAAAGTATACAGACTGCAATGGCAAGTGGCAAATAGGTAAAGACCAAAAATAATCTGGTCTTCTTTTTATTTATTTTTATTATTTAAGAAACTTTTTATTTTATTAGTACATGTTTGGAGGATATAATGATTTTATTCATCGTGAGGAGTTGGTACATACGCAGAACAATGCCTAATTCTTTTCACCCCCTGCCTCATCTCATCTCTGAGTCTGGGTTTCTTTTAAAGTGGATGTTGAAGAACAGAATACTTAAAGGTAGGCATTTTTCTTTTGTTGGATGACAGCACAAAATTTTCTTCCAAATCCTTACAGAAATCTAATGCAATTCAATTCAAAATAATGGGATGAAGGGCATGGGTCTTTACAATATTAGATATTAAAACTTGGAAAACTCCAGTAGTGAAAATAATGTAGGGGGACCAGAATAGACAAGAGACCCTATTACAGACAAGAATTCAAGAAAAGAAAAGATGGTATATTTTTTTTAAAAAGTGTTAATGCTATTAAGGTTTTGAATTATATTTTATTTTTTCTTTTATGATTATTTCTTTTTATGTATATTTTTATTGGCACAAGTACATAGTACATGGCATTCATCATAGGGACTTGGTATGTGGAAATGACATAGGTTAATTCTTTTTTTAAATCCCCTTCCCTTCCCTCTGTCTTTTGGATCCCTTTCTTTTCTATATTTTTAACAATGAATTTGAATTATCAACAATGTCATATATAGCATATTCTATCAAAGTTCAAAATTAGGTGGTAACACACATAAACATTGCACTTCATATGCTTTTACTAAATTGGAAATTTTATGTAGGGTTTTCTTTGATCTCACTTGTCAAAATCAAACATTAATGAGATATGTATTACAAAAGAAAGCGAGGAATGAAGTTTTCCATTACTTAGAAGATTTGTCATATACTGCCCAACATTTTAGTTTTCTCTGTTTTCTGTCAAAGCAGATCTGGCAAAGAAATGCATGTTTTTAGTTTTGCTCTGTGAGAAGATAATCTTCACTTTAGTATTCATTATGCACAATGTATGCAAAGCTCAATGGGCCAACTGACTCACACTTTGGTGTCATGCAAGTAAAACCTAAACACAAGAAAGTGTAACATCTAGTAAGATTTCCATAAAGCCAGAAAGGCTAAGGTAAGGAAATGGAAAGCTAAAAAAGTGCTATTAGCACATTCACTAAAGGCAACCAGTAGGACTGGAGATGAGCCATGTGAATATAATTTTGTGCTTTTGGGTAAGAATAACATTTATAGGTAATTATAGGCTCCCATTTGCAGAGAATCTGCATTTGATTAAGAAAATGAAAGTGAAAGCTACTATAAAGATGAGCAAATAGGTGTGTCAAGAAGTGATCTTTCTTTTTTTAAAAAATGGATAGGTGCATGTGCTTTATGGTTGTGTGTATGTGTGTGCATTGCTGGAGACCAAACCCAGGGTTTTGCACATGCTAGGCAAGTACTTTACTGTTGAGCCACATTTCTCACCCTGACTCATGCCTTCTTTTTGTTTCAAATCATGTTCATGTTCTTTCCCAATATTTGAGAAAGTATTATTTGGTCATTCGACAGTTAATAAGGTAGGTAAGAAAGAGGCTTTCTCCCTAAAGGCATAAAGATTGATTATTTTTTACCATCCCTCAGTAGTGGATAGTTGAAGATGTGTAAGTATAGTTATTTATGAACTGATTGAATTGATGTTTTACAAAAATTTTTAGCTTGGATGCTAGGCTTTTTTTTCAATCAGTGCATGCAAAATCAATTTGACTATTTTGTGTGACAAATTAGAATTGATTATGAAACCTATTGAGCTCACATATTTAGGCTACTAATGCTAACAGACTACTATCAAGTAGTCAGTTATTCCAAAGTAGTTAAATTGGTTTGGGTTGTTGAGATATAACCAGAAACTAGCATGATGATAAAGAATTACAGTACTAAACAAGAAGTCAGGCTCAAAGGTGGCAAAACAGTAGTTACACAGAAAATTAGGGGGTGGCAGGAGAGTATTTGTTTTTTAAAATATAAGAAAGTCACTAGAAAGAAAGAGATGGAAGGCAGTTTTTCTGAAGTCAGTGCTATTTACAAAATTAAAAAGCAATCAGTCAATTTCAGAAAGTTCTCAAAAAAAGAGTTTTCAAAAAGTTCTTGAACTTTTTGGATTTGTATCACCAGCCGTGATGTTGACTATGGTAGTAAATGACCACATTATCAATATATCCATATCTCAGAATCTATGGACGTACCCAAGTCATCACAGAATTTAAGCAGTTCAGTTGCTTTCTGGTACGGAGTCTTTAAAGAACAAGTGATCATTGTGGATTAATACTTTCTTAAAGACTCAAGTGGCAAAGATTGAGGTGTGCTAAGTAGCCCTCTGTTACTTGGAAGCCAGCTTGAAAATGCACCAAATGGCTTTGAGTTCTTCCCTTCTGCAAGTCTTAATCTGCTCCAGAGCAAACCACGGAACACTTTTTACTCCTTATTCCATCTGACAGACATTGCAATGACCATATGTATCTTTAGTTGAAACCAAAATACATTTTACACATTGCTCAAAATTTGGCAGCACACCCAGGAAACATTTGTGGTACATTCCCATATGCCCCAGCATGCCAGGGAGGGCAATATATTCATCTGATCCTTTCAGTCACACAAGAGGCAAACAATAATGTTTGACAAACATGACCTGCAGCATAGTAAAAGGAAAAAAAGAGAGAACAGACAACCCTTCCTTGATACCAGTTTACAGGAAGAAAAAGTACTTGTAAAGGCATAAATGGGATATGATTTCACATCTGAAATCTCATGTGGGGTTCTCCATTCTGTATTTTCTTTTAATCGATGCTGGAATACAGCCAAATGTTTGTAGTTGATATGTATTTATATGGTAGAAGGGTGCAATCTGTGAGCTCTGAGAGGAATGTGACAGCTGGTAATTTATTTCTAATTTATTAATGTTTTCCAAACATATTTTTGAAATTATTTGTTCAGGAGGAATTGAGAAATTGGATAAAAGTCCCCATTAAGAGCT
The DNA here is from genome assembly GCF_000247695.1 of Heterocephalus glaber. Next base: position 2,609,980 of record NW_004624844.1, on the reverse strand, counting down.
GTGTAATCAACACGGGTTTGAGTTTCAGTTCTACAAGGGATTAACTGTATAGTTTTGGCCAAAGTGCTTAATCTAGGCCTTAGTTTTCATATTTGTTAAATGTGACTAATGAATAAAGATCTCTCAGATAGGGTTATTAAGGGGACAAAGTAAGATCATATGTGGAAATATCTAGCACAATGTCTGAAAATGGGTTCTCAGTAAATGCAGTTTTTGTAGCCCCCCTTTCTTTACTACATCTAGACATTTAAACTCTGAAGGAGTAAAGCAAATATAAACATCAGCCTGAAATCAAACGATAACAAAATTCAAGATGTCACAGGTCCTGAGAAACTTAAATTAACAGGGAAATAATGACAAATTTCCAGGAAATAATATGAAAAAGAACATATAAAGAGAACATACCCTCTATTTAAAAAATCTGTCACTTAATCTGAGATTTATAGGCACTCAGTCATACAGATTTCTTCCTTCAGTTCTTTGAAATGTTTCCATATACGCTTCTCTTCTTGGGATTATGTGAAACAAAATGAAGAAAATCAGTTAGGATAATGATTGCTTTCCATCACTCAGTATTGTTTTCAGAATCCATTTGGCATTCATCTATTTTTTGTGGCCAGAATCATCCAGAAAGTAGTTCTACAAATGACATTTTACACACGAAAAAGCTTTGGGACATAGACAGATGTTCCTGAAGAAAAACAAGGATAGTTTTGGTAAGAAATATTGAAATACAAGATGAAAACTTGGCATTGTTGAAAAATAAAGTAGGATGAAATGGTACTTACTGAGAGAAGTAGGGCTAACCTTGACATAACTAGGATCCAGAGAGTCACCCAGGACAGTAGCTAGTCTGAGTAGTCTACATCAAGGCCACTGGACACTCCAGCAGGTGTCAGACCAGCCCAAGGGTGAGTAGAATCTACCCTACTGCATGTGGAATCCAGTTGCCACAGGGTTCTTTCTCAGGTCACTGGATGTTAGCTTGAGTTCATCTCTTACTCGGACATCTTCCATTTATAGGCTATGGGAAAACATCAACTTCAAAGTTGGTCTTTTATTTTCTGGGGAACATAGAAGCTTACAAAATAAAATGTCACAGCCTGTCATGGTCAATGACAACATGTTTTAAAGTGTGGGTTCTGTTTAGTTGGGTAATTCCTGCTGTGCTTATACTTTAAATATCAAGAAGTTTAAAATGAAAAAAAGTTAAGAAAACACCAGGCTTTGTCTTCCTTTAAAAAATACAATCTTTAAAATAAAGACATCCATGTATTTTAATCAATTTATATAAAGAAATTCAGAGTCAATTAAAATTCAAGGACATTTATGGGCCTTTTAACAATTCCTTTTCATTGAAAAACATCATTTCATCCTACAACCTATTCTAAGTATCACATCACAGAGGTAAAGATATATCTCAGCACATCAGCAAACTACGTTACTGCCAAGATCTGCCTCTTACCTTCAATAAAAAATGGTGATTCAACCACCTTAGCAGTTCTTTAAACAGAATCATGACTTTACTATGTTCTTTCTTATATCAGTATTAGGAATCATTGCCAAAAACTATTGGAATATTTAATTTAAAACAAAAAATAAAATAGAAATACCTTCTTTCTGAAGAGCCATCCTGCCCTAACTGAAGTTATTTTCAAAACACTATTAGCCTAAGGTTAGCTGAACTCTAACTTTCAAATGCAAAATCTTACAAATTATCTTGCATATTTAGCTTCTAGGAGTGACAAGCAACTCTTCTGTAATATTATTAATAATAATTTCTACCTAACAATAGTAATTTTTGTCATAATCATTGAAATTAGAATTTGTTTGCAAAGATTCCTTAAAAGTACTAATGCAACTTTCTTTTATTGTATGTGAGTAAACAGAGCAATGGATGTCCCGTGTGGGTTACTGAGTCATCCCACATGGCAGTCATTTATTTACCTTTGGCTCAGATTTCAAAAAACATGATTAAGGGCCGGGATTTAGCTCAGTGGTTTCGCTGCCTGCTGTGCAAGCACAAGAACCCAAGTTCAATCCCCAGTACCAAAAAATAAAACAAAACAAAAATGATTAATTCTTAAACACATACAACACTGTGAAAATTGTATTCTATCGAAAATAATTCAGTACAACTAGAAATTGAAAAAAATTATGGAAATTTGCTCTAAGGGAAGGGAGAGGGATTGAGCTTTGCTGAGTGCAGTCTAAAAGCTGTGTGGAATCCTTTCTTTTGTCTTTTCTTTCTCCATACCATAAGAAGTAGGTTCTGTACATGGATCAAAACACAGAATGTTGGCGTATTTGATATAAAGATGATTTTTTTCCAAGGAAGACAGCATAGCCACTATCTGTTATGGACTGATCAATAATATACAAGCAAATTGAAGTTCCACAGTTTTAAGAGTCCAAGTGTTAATAATTAAAGTAATTTAAAACAAACTGAGCTGTCAGCAAAAAGTAAACATATCTGAGTGTAGGCCAGATTTGTAATTCAATTCTTATTAGTTACATGTTGGTTTAGGTTGGATTGCCTTGGGACTTTGAGGTTCAAATACTGTTTGAGGTACCAATAGCTTATTTGGGAAAAGATCCTAGAAGCACGGTGGGAAGTCGAGCAAGACAATGTCTCATACAGGTCACCACTGTGGGCATGATGTGAAATAAACTTCAGAATTGTTATTTCAGAGATATTGAGGCTGGGGGTTCTTTTGTGAATAGTTTCGGGGTAATCTTAAAGGTGTTAGCTTTCCAGCACTTCTCATTTTCCTTCCTCTTGGCTGTGTCTTGAGAAAGTCTTAGTGAATATGCATGGGCACACAGTTGTGTATGTGGTAGTCATTTGACATCTCTAAACAAGTTTTGACTTTACTAGATTCTACCCGTAGCCAGTAAAAAGACATGAGAGCAATATATTCTCAAAATGTGGTAAATTTCATTTCTCTGAAAATGAAATTATGGAAAATCATAGTGGGCATTAGTAAGTTCCTTCTCCAAAGCTACATATTCTAGGGTATAGCTTTAGCTGAAATCTACCCATTTCATACTGTCACCCTGCTGCTGCTGAAGAAACTCTATTATTATGACTATAGAATCATGAGTTTAGTTGAAATAATGTTTTTAGCAAAAACATGGAAGAACAGCGTGAAAGAAGAAGCAGTTGGCAGTTTTCACATGACATTGTACCGTGGCTGAGGCTTGAACCTATGGGCATGTGGTTCTCTATAGATTTGGATGGATTAGACTCTAAAAGCCTGATATGATGCATTCACAATGTATATCATGTTGCTAGCTAGCGCTTCTTTTCTAGTCTGTGCTCACTAGAAAATCTTCTGATTTAAAATTTATTCCAGATAGATCCACAAAGAGAAGAATTGCTAGTAGGCAAGGAAATGGATACCTGTAGTAAAGAGACACTTGTTTTGATTCATGGTTTTGGAGGCTCAAATCTATGAGCTTGGGCCTCTGGCAAAGGTAGCACATCCTAGTGGGAGCACATGGTGTGGAAAACTTCTTATATCTCCAGCCAACAATGAGAGTGAGATTGATATTAAGTCCTTCAATACACATCCCAAAGACCTAAAGATTCTGCATGAGGCCCCACCTTTTAAAGTTCCATAGAACCTCCCAGTGGAGCCATCCAGAGGACCAAGCTTTCACTCATGGACCTTTGGGGACACTCACCCAAATTATAGCAAATGACTCCTCTATTCTAATTTCTGTAAACCCCTCATTAATTTGTAAAAAAATCATATTTCAACACTGGCCACTGTAGCCATGTGTAGAATAGAATATGCAATTTAGTTTAAGTCTAAATCAATTGGAAGACATTCAGCTCCCTGTGTGTTCCTCAAGGTGCTTTTCAAAAATTTTCTAGGTTTAAAAAGTTTGGAAAACATTATGTACTCTATTTCTGCTTAGAGATTCACCATCTACATTAGCCTTTAAAGACTGGAGAAGTCTCAAAGATATCTGTTTAACTTCAGCTCAGCGCTTTCTTTCCTGTTCCCCTGTCTACTTTGTTTAACCAAACATTCATTAATATCCCTTAGAACACATTTGTGGATTATCATTACCATCAATTTTTTATCCTATTTCATGTGCTAAAAGTCATTTAATATTATTAAGGTTTGTAATTGGGGAAATTAATCTGTTTTTGCACATTTATAAAGGTTGAATGCATCATGATTATTTACTTTGCCCTGCAATAATATTCAAATCAATTTCTGCTTATCTCCTTTTTACATGAGGTTTGTCCTCTTAATAACATTCACTTTACCAAATATGGCAAAAATACATTTTCATTTTTCACATAGCTGGAACATCTTTGCCATATCTGTGCAAATAATTTTCTTCCCGCATTTCCTAGTGTACATCTATTTGCATTGCTCTGTCAATATGCTTGAGTTGCAAATGTAAACACTGAATTGATCTGAAATTCCCTCTGACAGAGAGGTTTCCCCCACTGATATTCATTTCTCCTTGTATGTTTTACTGTGTGAACAATTCCTTTCTTTGTTCAGACATTTAAGGCTTTGCCAGAGGCAGACTTTTATGGCATTAATACACAGAATGTTGTGGGTATCTCTTTCATTATCTGGAAGGAGAGCAGGTAAAACAACACTGACTCTAAAGGCATAAGCAAATACAAAAGATTTCAAAGACTGATAGCTGAGGTTTTCTTCATGTTCTATATAGATACCTAATAGTGGGAGTGGGATATGTGTGAGCATGCTTTTATGTATTTGTGAACAAGTATGTGTGTGTTTGTATGTGAGCATGTATGTGTGTCTGTCAAAGATAGAGTTTGTCTCACAGTTTGCTTTAAGTGCGCCTGTCTCTTACCTTTACAAAGAGACTGGGACCACAATTTTGTAATATATTTACAGAGAGAACATAGTTTGCAGATATCACAGTTAGTCCATCATTACTAATGCAAGACTGTTCAAGATAGTTTATATTTGAGGAGAAAATATAATAAAAATAAAAACACTGTGCTGACCATACACACCATTTCTGTGAAAATTCTAAATGAAATTTGAGGGTATGTAAGGAAGCAAAAGAAACCAAAAGGGCTCAGTATCAGACTTTCCCCAGAGCTTATGTCATTGAGTGGATTAGGCACTTTCACTAATGAGACTCATCCTTAATCTAAGCTTTAAAAGGGACTTGTGGAATTTGTAATAACTCTCCCTAATGTCCACAACATTCTCTTTCCCCATTTAGATTTCTTTTCATTAGCATGTCTATGACGAACACTAATGTGTACCACATAATTTTTATTTAGCCACATCTCTGAGTATGCCAGAACTGTGTGGACATCTTCAGCTCTCATTATTGATCACATTTATCACTATGAAGAAGGAAGTAACTAAGACATATCATTCCCATTTTATGGACAAGAGGATAGAAACTGATTTGCTCAAATCCAGAGGGAAGATGGAGTAGACACAGGTGGATAAAGTAAGCTTTGTGACTGGATTAGTCCAAAACTCGCTACTGCATCTTTAGAGCCTTGAGGCTGGAAAATAATCCAGCGATGTGCTGTTGGGTGCAGGAGGCAGTAGAAAGGAGTGTAAGGAGTTGGCTTCCTCCAGTACTGTAGCACTGCCATCCAAAGAGGTTGATCCTGTTCACATCCTGAACTCTAGAAATGAAATTGAGTTCAGAAGGATTGACAACGAATGACTGGAGTCAATCCAACAAGTAAGATGAATTAATTTGAAAATTTCTTTAATTACCACACACTCAAAACAAGGAGAGACTTTCTCTCATGGTCAGTGTAGATCAGAACAACAGGAAGTCAGGAGGAGGCACACAAGTGCTTTTCTACTTCTCTGTACCAGATGAAAGCTATAAAGGGAAAGAGAGAATTGGCTATTGCTACATTAAAAAAATGAGGTCCAAGTGAAAGCCCCAAATCTTATTTTTACAACCTCCAAGAAGTTGCAGTTCAGAATTCATGCTGGGAAGTGATCACGTGGAATTCATGTCCTCCAACACAGGGCAGCACCATCCACTTTGCAGTCCAGCACTGTACTTGGCAGTGACAGACATTTGAAAATCAGAAGAGTGCACATTTCAGGAGTTCTTGTGAATTCGCATTGACCTTTACATTGCAAGTCTGTAAGCAGTAAAACAGCCCAAAGTGGCCAGAAAGCTAGGAGACATGAAGGAGAAAGCTCAGTTCAGTTGTTCTCAGTGCTGAGATTCCTGTGAATTGCTGAGAGTCACTGAGACACGTGTCAAGGAATATTATACTGCCCACCTGCCAGGCAGCTCTTGTTTTAGTTTCCTATTAGCTGCTATAACAACTTACAACAACCTTCATGGCTCAAACAACACAAACATTTTATCTTACATTTCTGTAGGTCAAAGTTCCAAAGAGCACTGGCCTCGGGCTGAAATCAAGCAGCCAGTAGGACTACACTCCTTTCTGCAGGTGCCAGGGTGAATCTTCTCCCAGATTCCAGAGACTGTAATTCCCTGGCAGCAGTGCCAGCAGGGGCAGGTGAGTCATCTCCTGTCCCATTACTCCACTCTGCTTTTCTTCCCTCACATCTCCTTTTCTGAATCTGACTCAGTTCTGTCTCTCTCCCATGTTAAAGACCCTTTTGATTTCCTGGGCCCACTCAGAAAGTCAAGAATATTATCTTTTCCAGAGGTCAGCTGATTAGGAACTTTATTCCATCTACAACCTTCATCTCCTGTTCCACAAAACATTAACAGGTTTCCATGTTGTAAATTAGGATGAGGACATCTTTGGGGAGACTTTGTTCTGCTGAACAGGAGAGCTGCCCACCTTCCTACTTGGTACTGTGTTGTCTCTATATAGCCGTAGTATTTCTGCAGTATAAAAGTTAATACATAGTACTTTGGTTTAGTCTTGATCTTTTATATTTATTAAAATTTCCATGCATATTGCTTCTCTTAATTCTTAAACTATATAACAAACCCTCTTTTTACAGATAAAAGATAAGACAAAAGAAAGACTAAGTGACTGTGATTACTGGGTATGGGATTAATGTTAGAGCTCATATATTGAAATCTATTTTGACTGTTACTAGATTTGATGTGACTCTGCCTCTCATAAAGATACATATGTAATAATGACATGTAATAATAATCTATGTAAATTCAGGTAGACACATTTTTTACAAATAAATGCTTACACATGTTCTTGGTCTCTGTTTATTGATGAGGTGAAGAGAGGGACACTTTCCTTTCAGGACAATTGATAGAATTAAGAAGAGAAGATGCCAGGAACAATGGCATACACTTGTAACTCCAGATATGTAGGAGGCTGAGGCAGGAGGACAACAAGTTTGAACTGGAATCATAACTATTTATTGTTTACTTGGATCCGCTGGGCATATAAGTTTGTATCCCTGAAAAAAGTCAGCAAAGAGAAGTGAAAAACCCATGCATATTATGGGACATCAATTTTTTCTTACCAGACACAAACATCCAAACTCATTGGTTAGTGAATAGTGTATTAGATTATGCATTTTTTCCCTTAAGGTACATCAGGAACCAGTAAGGGGAAACAAAATAGAACACTCTAAATCTTTAGTCACAATACTATTTAGCATCAAACTTCTCTCACCCTCTTTTTTTTGTCTATTTTTTCCCCTGCTAAAATGCAAGTTAATGCTCCACTGCTATTCAGTGATCTTCCAGAATTGCAGGTCAGATTGCTTTGGTGGTGGAAATTCCCTTTACCATATCATCTCCTCTGATGGGGTCGAGGTCAGGCATAGATAAAGCATGACATAGTATTAGGACAGGGGATTCTAGTGCTTAGAATAAATGTCAATTAATTATTCCTTCTTGGGCCTATCTTTTATAATGGAAATTATTCCAGAAGAAATTGAAGGAGAAATGTATAATTTGAAAACAGAATAAATGACACTACATGTGTTAATCTGCATGTAATTATTTTGCAAACTATATATCCATTTTGGTATCAAAATGAAGAGAAGTCTGCCAAAAAAATCTTGACATTCATGCACATAACACTTTCACCTACAGGTCATAGTTGTCTACAGAAGTACCAATTACTTTGTGATTTAAAAAGAAAGTGCATATAAAACTTATCAATAGGAAGTGGGTATTCTATTAAAGAGAATTAGCAGAAAAGGAGATGCTGAGGGTCTCTCTATGCAGAAATTTTCTCCTGGCTGTTATAACTAATTTCTTGCAGATAACTTGTCTTGGTTTAGGCTATTTTCCTCTGTAGAATCTTCATTTTTGTATTTTTGATCCAGAACAAAAAGAATGCATTTTAGAAATATAATGATAGTCATAATTTTTAAGCTATAGAAATATGAACTATTTTTTAAAGCAATGATTTCTAAAATTATTTGGAAAGAATAACTGGTTTGAAAATTAAAATGCTTCTTCTCAGGTAACTTAGGATAAAGGCTGATGAGTGACCTCAGAAGACACATGAAACTAGGAATAACAAATAGGAATACAAACTGATTGTACCAAAAACTGACCTCCAGTTTTAAAATAATGTCTGTCTTATAGATTTTGACATAGCTTTCCCTGATTTCTCACTAAAAGGAGATAGATACTCTCAGTAAAGCTAAAAATCAATGATGTTTGCCATGCTGTTGATAGAATTTGAGGATAATACCCACTAAGTATGAGATTAATGGCCAATCTATACTTTGGTGTGAACCCCCCAGAGTCCTGACTGGGAAAAAAATAAGTAAGGGGAAGGTATTTTATTTATACTCTATTTTCTGATTTGTAAATGGGTAATTGAGAGTCTAAACTGCTCAAAATGAAATAGCAGTTCTCTTGCTCAGTTTTAAATGTCATGAGGATAGGAAATGACTTGTTTTTGCTGACATCTTGTTATCAGAACTTCTTATAGTGCCATATATATATATATGTATATATATAATTAAGTTTTTTATTGGTACATTTTAGGTATACAATACGTTTACATTTATCATTGCGTGTTTGTACCTGTACATCATGTATCTTGGTTCTTATTTTTTCCCCATTACCTGTGCGCCCTTCACCCCCTCCACCCTTCCCTATTTACATAGATTTTGTTTCCATTTTTTTTCTTTTCTTTTAATTTTTCCTTTCCCTTCTTTCCTTTCCCCTTCCCCTCCCACCACCCATACCCCTTTGGACCTTTCTTCCCATTTCAAATTATCAATTATTCATTTTAGTTATTTTAATCCTTATTTACACTTTCAGTTTCTCACACTAAAGAAACTATTCGATATTTACACATGTGTGTCCTATTTATTTCACTTAAGAGTATCGCTTCAGTATGCATCCATTTAGCTACAAATGTCTCTAGTTTCTCGTTTTTTATGGCTGAGTAGTACTCTATTTTATAAAAAAAACACATCTTCTTTATCCAGTTTCCAGTTGATGGGCACTTGGGCTGTTTCCAAGTTGTAGCTATTACAAACTGTACTGCTATAAACGTGGATGCCCATATATCGCTGTGGTATGATTCTTTTAATTCTTTGGGGAAGATCCCCAGCAGTGGAATAGCGGGGTCAAATGGGACCTCTAGTCCCAATTCTTTGAGGTATCTCCATACTGATTTCCACAGTGGTTAAACCAGTCTGCACTCTCACCAGCAATGCAGAAGGGTTCCTTTCTCCCCACACCCCTGCCAGCATTGGTTATTGGTTGATTTCTTGATAGCAGCCATTCTTTCTGGGGTGAGGTGGAATCTCAAGTGTTGTTTTCATCTGCATCTCTCAAATGACCAGTGATGTTGAACATTTTTTCATATATTTATTTGCTGTTTTTACTTCT
>NW_004624844.1:2545692-2598072 GCF_000247695.1 Heterocephalus glaber | reverse complement strand
GAGCTTTGGATTTGATATGCTCTTGTTTTTCTAGAACCTTGAGATTCTGCATTAGGTTATTTATTTGAGTTCTCACTGTTTTCCTAATTTGGGCATTCACTGCTCTGAATTTCCTGTGTAGAACTCATTTCATTGTGTCTCATAGATTCCTGTATGTTGTACTGGCATTATCATTTACTTATAGAAACTGTTTAATTTCTTCTTTAATTTCCTCTGTGACCCATTGGTTGTTCAGGAGGGTGTTATTCAATTTCCATGTGTTTGTGTGAGTTTTGCAGTTTCTTATGTTGTTGATCTCCAATTTTATTGCACTATGGTCTGATAATATACAGGGGCTAACTTCAATTCTTTTACATTGACTTAGACATGTCCTGTGAGGTAGCATGTGGTCTATTTTGGAGAATGACCTGTGTGCAGCTGAAAAGGATGTGTATTCTGATTTTGTGAGGGTGGAACACTCTGTAAACATTTATTAAGTCCATTTGTTCAATAGCTTGGTTCAGTTCTAGAATTTTGTTGTTAATTTTTTGTCTAGATGATCTGTCTCTTTGTGATAGTGGGGTATTGAGGTCCCCCACTACAATTGTGTTTGTGCTTATTTGGTTTTTCATGCCCTTTAATTAATTTGTCTTATACAGTTGGGGGCATTTGTGTTTGGTGCATAGATATTTAGGATTGTCATCTCTTCCTCTTGGATTTTCCCTTTACAAGGATGTAGTGACTATCTTTGTCTCTCTGTATTAGTTTTGGTTTGAAATCTACTCTGTCTGAAAATAAGATTGCTACCCCTGCTTTTTTCTGGATTCCTGTGGTGTGCAGAAATGTTTTCCATCCCTTTACTTTCAGTCTATGAATTTCTTTTTGAGTTAGGTGTGTTTCTTATATACAGCATATTGTTGGATTTTGCTCCATAATCCATTCTGCCAGTCTATTTCTTTTGATTGGTGAATTGAAGCCATTTACATTGATAGTTATAATTGAGAGATATTGACTCATCCTTGTCATGATGTTTTACTGTTGTTGGCTCTTTTATTTATTTTTCCCCCTTTTCCTTTAGTTTCTTACCTTGCCTGGTAGCTTCCCTCTGTTGGGCCTCATGGAGTTGTGACCTTCATTGTCTTTTTCTAGGATATTGCTTAGAATTGTTCGGAATGCTGGTTTGGTGTTCATGAAATTTCTCAAGTGTTCTTTGTTGTGGAATTATGTAATTTCCCCATCGATTTTGAAAGATAATTTTTTCAGAATACAACAGTTTAGGTTGGAAGTTATTTTCTTTTAGGGCTTGAAATACTTCGCTCCAGGCTCTCCTTGACTTGAGGGTTTGTGTTGAGAAGTCTGCTGTGATTCTGATGGGCTTTCCTTTGTAGGTTATTTGTTTCTTTTCTCTAACTGCCTGTAGGATTTTGTTCTTCCGTTGGGTTTCTGGGATCTTGACTATTATATGTCTAGGTGTAGATTTCTTTCAATCATGGCTAGTTGGAGTTCTATATGCTTCACTTATCTGTATGTCCAATTCTCCATCTCAGTCTGGGAAGTTTTCTAGTGTTACTTCTTCTGTGAACTTTTTTTTTTTTATGTCAGTTGTACTTTCTCCTGTTTTTTCATGGACTTCTATCAGTCTTATGTTATTCTTCTTTGCATCATCTAACAGCTGCTGGATTGATTTCTCATGGTCCCTCACTATTTTTTAAGAAATCTCTGTTTTCATGGGCCTTAACCATGATCCTGTCTTCTGTATCTGAAATTCTATCTTCAGATTCCCTTAATCTGCTGTGCATACTTTCAATGTAGTTTTTAATCTCCTGAATATCTGTTTGAATCTGTTTCATGGATTCTATTTCTTTCTTATGTTAGGCAATCACGCTTTACATTTCTTTCTTATGCTGGGGATTCATGGCCTCCAGCATGTTTCTGAGCTCATCTATTTTTTTTTTATCTGTTTCTTTTCTAGAGCCTTTAATCATGTCTTTCACTCTGCTTACCATCTCTGTAGTTATCGGGGAGATTATTTCTGTTTTGAATTTTTGTAGAGCCTCATTCATCTGTTTTATTACTTCCTATGCTATCAGTTCAGGGTGTCCAGGTGGTTGATTATCAGACTTTTCCACCTCATTCCCCCAGAGTTTACCCTTTGTGGGGTTGAAGTCTTAGTTTCTGCCTTGCTTAAATGTCTTCTCATTTTTGTTTTTGGTACTGTCCTTGGTTTAATTCCCAGATTGATACTTCAAAATAGCTAATTGTAAGTATCTTTGTTGCTTATAATTAGAACCCTTATGGAATGATTGCTTCTCAGAGATGTCTTCCAGATATAGCTGGTCTTTAGGTTTTGAGTCTCTAATGACTCTGAGGCTATTTCATTTTCATTATACCAGGAAGGGACACTGACTAGATCAATGACAACACCTTAGCCCAAGTGATACAATCAGCAACACCATAGCATCAAGTACATCTTAGAAAATGACAATTTGTGGTAGTTATTAATCTATCACCTTTAACTGTGTGAATTAAATCAAAATCGAGGACCAACCCAACATATGTTTATAGTGAATAAATTCTTCAATATAGCAGCTTTACCCTTTGGGATGGGGAGTTAGAAGGAGTTGGGGAGGGAGGGATAGGTAGGTTGAAGGATAGGGGAAGGTTAGCAGAGAGGTCAGAGGACACAGGCAAGAGAAGGAAAAAGAGAATAAAAGAAAAATAAAGAAGAAATCCAATTAGGGGAAGAACAGTAACAAAAAGGGAGATGAAGAACACTGTGGGACAGCAAGAGAGTGAGTCTGAGAGAGAAAGGAAGGAGAAAAGAAAGAAGAAAAAGAAAGAAAAACAAACATTTGCAAAGAGTAGAAAAAAAATAAAAATAAGAGAGAGAAAAAACAAACCAATAACACTAATTTTGGAAATAAAAAATAAAAATGAAAATGAAGGGCTTTCTTCAGGTTTTGTCTCTGCTGTTACAATAGACAATGTGGGCAGCAGTGTGGAGATATAAGTCAGTGAGTCTCAGCAAGCCAGTCAGAGACCAGTGAGATTCTGGCAGATTTCTGGCTCAAGTCCCAAGTTGAGCTCCCTGTCCTCCTGCAGGGTGGAACTCTGCAAGATTGTACTGTTGGTTCCAGCTGTCCTTCCCCTGACGATAGTCCAGGTTCCGATGGGAGGTGATGATTCCTCCAACTTACCCAGTACGGTGGTCTGGTGGTCTGGTGGTCCCTGTGTCTTTGTAGTGTGGAACCAGGTGGCAGTACAGCCAAGAGGCGAGGGGCGGGCTAAGTTGATTGCTGTAGTGGGTGCGGGCTGGATGGGGCGGGGCTCCCTGCGACCCCTAGGTATGTTTTTTTGAATTAATGAATAGAAGCGGCTGGCAAAGGCAGAAATCCAACAATTAGAGAAACATTAACAAAAATTAAAACCAAACAAAGAAATGTCCTTGGGCTAAGATAGGCTTGAAAGCTATCAGGTTTGAGGCAAAATTAGGAGCCATATGACTAGAGATATGTGAGGATTTTTTTAAATTCTAAGAGAAAAAAAATGACAAGGACTTAGGAAAACCATCTTTTTCCCAATAATTGTCCAGTACAAAGGGAGCAGACACCATTGGAGGCCAAGACTGGAAAGACAGTTAAACATAACTTGGCAGGAATAGAAATGGGCCATGTACTCCGAGAGCTGGCCCACACTTACACAATGCACTTTGATTACAGAGCAAGTCCTGGCCTAGGAATCACCACATTTTAGGTCCATCAAATCACAAATTTAGGAGGTCTATTTACAGAATCAACTGTGTTTTTACATTCTAGCAATAACCAATTGAAAAATACTATTTAAAAAAATCATCAAGTTCTTAGAAACAAATTGATTGATTGATTGATTGATTGACTGATTGTTTTGGGCCTGGGGATTGAACCCAGGACCTTGGGCAGCATGCCTCTGAGCTATATTCCCAGTCTCAAGAACAACCTTATTGAAATGTCTATGAGACTTGTACAATGAAAACTCTAATCTTCCTTAGAAAAGCGGAAGAAGATCTAGACAAATGGAGAGATTTTTTTATGTTCATAGGTGAGAAATTCAGTATTTTTAGATGTTAATTAAACCCAAATTTATCAATGATTCAATCAAAATCCCAGCATACTTTTTTTTCTTTGTGGAAGTTGACAGCTTGATCTAAAATTCACATGGAAATGTGAAGGCCCTAGAATACCCAGAAAAATTTTGCAGAAGAAAATTTGATTTTGAGATTTACACAGGAGACAAACTTCAGAATTATGACTCTTTATTTATATGGAGCATATACAGTTGCCCTTCTCTGCTAAGAGAGTGGCATAAATCTTGTCTTCCTAATGTAAATAAATCTTTACTGGGAATAAAAGATGAAAGTCTCTAATTTATAATCCTTTGAAATGAAAACAAATGGCTCCCAGTTCCATTCCCCTTTGAAATGTAAATATATATCATTAATCTGAGGAGCATATGTTTCTGTGCGTCAAAAGGAGGTATTCATTGTCTTTGTACCATATGAATCTCCATTGCTTAGGAGGCTGGGTTTCTGTAGAAAAAGTGAAAATCCAGGAGAAACCTACTTCAGGAGCAGAGCAGGTCATCATGTCTCTGTCCTAACTACTCAACTCTCCTCTACCTTGCGGGGTGAAACAGCAATGTGTAATACACTAAAGAAGTGGGTGTAATTTTGTTTCACTGAAGCTTATTTTATTCATTTACAAAAACAAGTAGCAGATGTAAGCCCTGCTGTGATGATTTTAGGTATCAACTTGACTTGGTTAAGGAGCACTTAGCAAGTAAAACAGGGTGTTGGGGTGTGGCCATGAGAATATTTCTGGAAAGACTGGCATTTGAATACGTATACTGAGTAAGAAAGAAATGTCCTCACCAATGAGGGCAGGCATCTAGACTGCTGAGAGCCCAGACAGAACAAAAAGACAGACTAAGGGCTAATTTTCTCTCTGTTCTCAGTCTGGGACACCCATCTTCTTCTGACGTAGGGTTAGAATTCCAGGTTCTCTGGCCTGTGAACTGTGGAGCTTGTATCAGCAGTCACCAAACTTCTTTGGTCTTCAGATTCTCAGAATTACACTATCAGCCCCCTAAGTTCTTAGGTTTTTGGCCTCTGACTGAGAGTAAATTGCATCAGTTACCCTCATTTTCAGGCCTCTGAACTCAATTTGAACCACTGGCTTCAATTTTCTTTTGCTGAAAAGTGGTATACTGTGGGACTTCTCAGATGCCATAATTACATTAAATATCCTCATCTATCTATCCATCCATATCTCCTATTGGTTCTGATTCTCTTGAAAATTCTAATACATTCATGGTAAAGTGACAGAAATAATAGCAGTGATCATTGTAGAAGTAGGGCTTATTGACTGTCAAGGAGATCATGGAACTTTGAAGAATGGTGGGAATATTTTTCATTTGGATTTGGGTGATAGTTACTTGGGTGTATATATTTGTCAAAATTTCAAATTGTGCTATTCAGACTTGTGTTTACTTTTATATTTACTTCATATAACAAGTCACTAACTCTTGCACCATTATAAAGATAGCAAGGGAATATTATGAACAATTCTAGGTTCATTCATTTAGCAATCTGTAAGAAATAAAACCATTTCTTAAAAAGCATAAATTGACAAAAGCTAATCAAGATGAAACAGATACTCCAAATAGCCATATAACAATAGAAAAATTGAATTCTCAGTCCAAAAGCTCATGTAAAAGATGTCTCAAGGACAAAATGGCTTCCCTGGAAATATCTACTAATCATTTAAGAAGACTTAACATGAATTTTACATAACTTCTTTCAAAATAGAGAAAAGGAAAGAACATTTTTTAACTTGTGTTATGAGGCTAATATTAAACTGATATCAAATCAAAGACAACACAGAAGTAAAATAAAACAAAGTATTTTAGGCCAATATCCTTCATATATACTGACACAAAAATCCTTAAGCAAATCTTAGCAAACAAAACAGAAATATCTGAAAGGAGTTACTGTGATGAAGTGGGGTTTATTCTAAGGATATAAGGCTGGCTTAACATTTGAAAGTGTTTTGATATAACCTACTATACGGTATTACCAAATATAGATATATAAAACTTTTATCTGCAAAGTACTAAAAAATCAGTTTGTTGTCAGATTTCAGTTTTATAACTTTATTTATTTATTTATTTAGGTACTAGGGATCAAACTCAGGACCTTATGCTTGTGAGGCAGGTGTGGTGCCACCGAGCTAAATTCCCTGCCCAGTTTTGTAACTTTAAATGTTGATCAAATCTATATTTGTTTATTTTTATTTTTTTGAAACAAGGTCTTGCTGTGTAGCCTAGGCTGGCCTTGAACTTGAACTCAAGATCCTGCCCAGTGCTGGGATTATAGGTATGTGCCACGTTGCCAGCCTTCAAATCTCCTGTATTTAAATGGCACTCAAAAGATAATGTCCTTAATCTGAACTGTTATCAAAAACTACATTTAAAAAAAAATTCTTTTATTGGTACATTGTAGGTATACAACACAATTACATTTCTCATTGGGAATTGTACCTTTACATAATGCATCTTGGTTCTTATTTTTTCCCCATTCCTAGCCCTCCCTTCACCCCCTCCACCCTTCCCTATTTACAAAGACTTTATTTCCATATTTTCCATTTCTCATCATTTTTCCTTTCCCTTCTTTCCTTTCCCTGCCCCTCCCACTACCCCTACCCCTTTGGACCTTTTCTTCCTATTTTGCATTATTGATTATTCATTCTAATCATTGGTACATTTTACTCATGTGTGCATTGATATGTCACATACATCCTTGCACACAGATAAATATAAAAACAAAAAATGAAACAATGTATTTTTTTAAATGGTGATGTTTCTGGGTAGTAGAATTATATGTAGCTCAAATTTTCCATTGAAAAAATATATTTTCTGCAGTAAGCCTGAGTAAATATTTAGATCTGAGGAAAATAATGAAATTAATGTAGAAAGAAATATGTACTGTTATTTATCCAAAACAATTTTACTCATCTTTTTTCAATCTTGAAAATTATATTAAATACCCATAAACAGCACTATAATGTCAATAAATACTTATGGATAGATAATTTCCATCAAATATAATATGGCTTTAAAAATATTATAACAGACAATTGTGAGGCATTTGACTACAATGCTTTTTTATTTATTATTTATTACCTGGAATTGCAACCAGGTCTTTTGTACTGAGCTACATCCCAGCCTTTTTGTTTTTTATTTTGAAACAGGGTCTCACTAAGTCACTGAGTTACCCAGGCTGCGCTTGAACTTGGAATCTTCCTGACTTAGTTTCCCAGAGTGTTGGGATTACAGGCATGTGACACCATGCCTGACTTTGACTATAACATTTTTAAAGACTGACCACCAAACCAGACTGTAAAATGGATTAACATTGACGTACTGAAATAAAATGGTGCAATTTCACAACAGTGAGCTGTGATGGTCAAATCGTAAGGAATTATCTTTTTAAAGCATACCTTAAAAATACCAACTGTCCATTATCGCAAATTAGATGCTTTCCATAGATAGACACTATTACGAAGACACAAATGAAAAGTACATCTGTGGCCATTATTATACTAATAGTTCAGTATTAATATAATGTCGCGGAATCAGATGTAATTACAGTGAAAGCCGCATGGCTTAGATCTGCCACTTATTTCTTAAAAAAAATCAATCAGAGAAGCTGAAATAGTGAGTCTAGGGACATCTTTACCAAAAAGAAAGTTACATTTTCATTAAAAATAACACACCAATTTCTATTTTAAGTGGGCCTTAATAAATAGAGCACACATTTAATACACTAGACTAGAATCTCAGGTATCCCTCTTTCCTGGTTAATGTATTATGTATTTCAAACTATTCCAATGCTCCCAATTTGAAAATTATAGATATAACTTTTATTCTTTGAATGAAGGAAGGTATGGAGACTAGTAGAAAAATACCCTGAAAATCTTTCTTTTGTGGATCCTCCAGGAAGCATGTGCGCACACACACACACACACACACACACATACACACACACACACATACACACACGTATTTATCTTAGTATAGGGAGAAGCAAAGAAGATGGGAAGGCAAAGAGAAAAAGAGACATATAAGAGAAATTAGAGATGACACAGACTTCCTTACTTTCTCTGTATCCTTTTGATTCTTAGACTTTCTTTTCCAGGAACCACGCACATAGTCAGATAATAAATGTGACATGAGCATGAGCTAAAAGTCTCCTACATTTCCTGCTGTACTTCAGGAGTGTGAAACCAAAAACATTTCCCACAGACTTCCTTGTCCCCAGAATGCTCGTTAAATATTTCCAATGAATGGCACTTTTTTGGGATTTGAAAGGAAGAAGACCAGAAAAAGGCCCTGTATTTTAGCTTTAGACAGACTGTAGGTGTTGGCAAATGAAAGAGATGAGGTCTTACTTGTGGCATTTTGATATCCTCCTGTGTACCAGTGACTGACGCTACAAATATCTGAGACCTCCAGTGGTGTTTATCCTACAGTTCCTCCATATCCAGATTTCCTTGAAGAGTCCTTTCTGGACTTCACTTTTCCAATTGACCTTCTGGTGCGGGAGCCTCATACTTTGTGTAATAAATTTATTTCCTTTCCAAATACCTAGAGACTTTTTTTTCCTGACCCAAACCCTAAACAGTAAGAGGAGATACTGGTCACATCGAATAACCTCTGGTTTGAAGAGTGAATGAGTATACGCATTTCATCTCTTTTTAATAAAAGTATTCTTTCCATTAAGAAAGCCAAGTGGAATGAACAAATGAAACAATAGCTCACCATGGATAACAAAATCATACATTTGGCACTGTTGAGCATCATGGAATATCAAAGCCCCCATTATCACATTTTTAATATGAAACTAATTACAGAAATTATTATACAACAGGAATACACTTACTGTAACGTGTCCAGTTCACAGATAAACCATATGAAAAACTGATATTAACTGACCAGTTTGACTCACAAAAGAATAGTTTCATAGGGTTCAGCCTAAAAACAATGTAAATTTTGTAATTATTTCTGGTGTAAATGTAATGAAAGCATTGTGGATCTCCAGCTTCAGAGGCAATCCCATTTGAAGCTAAAAATGAGTTGGGAAAGTCTGCGCCTTTTTCATGAGGGTCAGTATATCTATTACACTTAGCATTCCAGCCTCACATACATATTTCCTGCTATTCCCAAATGATTTCTCCTTCTCTGGTCTTCTCAGCTCTTGATGAGCTTAGATCCTTCCCCACCCACTTGCACATTCAGTCTTGCCCTGGGTTCCAGAACAGCCTGGGGGCATTATAAGATGTGCTTCTGACACTCATATACCCCCACCTTAGGTCCTACACCACACTTTGCAACCTCAGCCAGGGAGCAATGTCACACTTGCTTCTTTCCCCCTCCTATACACCTGAGCTCTGCCACTGTGGCCCTGCTACTTGTGTATGGACTCTGAATCTATGTCATGGTGATTCTGGGTGTGGACTCTCTGGAAGCCCTGCTACTTTGCTTTTCCTGGTACCATTTTCTACATTTTGGATTCCATGGCATTGACAGATATGTTGACTGTTGTCTAAATATTGCTATAGTATTGGCCCTGGTGCCTACCAGGCTATTGATGTTAAATGAAAGAATAAATAGAAAAATCAAAGGTTGTTCAGAGCAGGCCCAGGTTAGAATAAAATCCTGGCATAGGAGGCTAAACATGTGGAGAAAACTTACCTCAAAGATTCAGGTCCTACACACATTAGGTTGAGGTTAAACTCAATATCTTACCTACCTGGTTAAAACTAATTCAAAATAGAGGTTTATTTTTTCCATGAAAAAAATATAGACTTAGACAGATAATCGGGAACAGACATGTCCTCATCCCTCTGCTGAAGCTGCCCCTGCATGCCCTTGTGCTCTGGCAGCTTGGAGACAAGAGGAACATGAGAAGTGTGCCCAGCTTTCTTTCCTGGGCAGTTTGACCCGGAAGTTGTATAGGTATCACTTTTGCTTCCTTCCCAGCATCCACTGCCAGATGGTCACACCCACGTTCACAGGAGAATTTTCTCGTGGCAATGGCACACATTAAAACTGAAGGTCTTATTACAAAAAAGTGAAGAGAGAGAAATAATTGTTAGGGGACACTTGGCAGGCTTTGACATATATATGGAATTTGAGTCCAGCCCTGGGTGAAAGGAAAAGCTTGCTTGTTCATTGCACTGTGCTATGCTACATCTTACAGCTTATGGGAGATACAAACATTTAAAAAATCAGTGAAATATAATCAAATCTATATTTTGAATAGGCTCTTTGAGTGAACTGGAAAGATAAGAATACACAAGGCACAGCTGTAAAAGTTAAGATAACAAATGTTGATGACATGTAGTTCTCATTATGATTTTTTGGTTTTAGGATCCCTTTACACTTTTAAAAATTATTGAGGACCTTAAACTGCTTTTGTTGTATAGGTTATATCTACTGATCTACCATAGGAGCAATAGAAATGAGGAAATTTTAGAACAGAAGAAAATACAAACATATTCTATTAATTATCAAAGTGATTATATCATCAAATGTCATGTAGCCTCTGGAAAACGCTGCTTAATATTTGAAAGATAATGAGTATAAAATAAGCTAATAATATCTTAATATTATTAAGTAAATGATTTTGACCTCATGAACCTTCTGAAAGAGCCTTTTCCCCAAGTATCTTTGGATCACACTTTGAGAACCCCTGACTTAAACATAGGTCATTTCAAAAGGGATGTCAAGAAGAGAAAGAATAAGTTTACAGGCCTTAAGGAAGTAGAAATGGCAAGTTCATGATTTGATTGAAAAGTGTAATTTACAAACACAAACTCCCTTCCACATTAGTTAAGTTGTTATTCTTTTGAAGCTAGCATTTAAAAGGAGCAATGTGTTAAATGCTTAGTACTTAATTTCATGCAATACTTAGCTAAACCCTATGATATGGTGCTAAATTTTTCTACTGTCAACGTATATAATGAACAATGTATAAATGTGTGCAGTGAACAATGTAAGATATCCTGGCTACCCAGAACCAATGGTCTTCTAAGGAAGTCAGGTTCTGAACAAAAGCTGCAGGCCAACACCTCTGTGCTCCTGTACCTTCAGGGAGTCTCTTGCATCACTAGTTCGAGAGATTCTTATCTCTGCAGCTACTTCAGAGAGTTGACTTCTGCATTTCTCTTGGTCTTGATTCAGAAGCTGTTCCTGCTCTAGTTATTCACTGTTGCTTACTGCTCAACTCTTGTGCCATCTGTTTTTCCTGACTTCTATCTTTAGGTTGGATTCCATTCTTATTACTCAGCTAAGCCTAGTTTCTCAACACCTGTTCCAGTTTTCTTCCTGTTGCTACTGCCCCATTCTGGTATGTAAACTGATTTTCCTACATTCTAGTTGGCAATCTGGTCCAACTACTCTCAGATACTTTGAAATTTTATCTAGTCATTATTTTCAAGGTGACACCTCA
Organism: Heterocephalus glaber; assembly: GCF_000247695.1. The sequence goes on along the minus strand of NW_004624844.1, from coordinate 2,586,548 downwards.
GCCACCCATGGCTCACAATCAGCCAGTATTTAAGATTTGATTTTTCATATGAGCCCTTTCAGATCTGACTGTTCAGGTTGGATATGGTAGAAAGAGAAAATGAAGCAAGGCCAAGGGCCTAGAAGTATTCTTGATAGAAGAAAAATTGTTTCTTTGATCTCCAAAAATGACCAATAAATTTTTTGAGGATTTTGTTTTCTGTTTTTTTCCCCAATGTGCAATAGCTATAATAATATAACTATGAACAACATTATGGAGATCAATATGCTATTTGAAATAATTGTGTAAGGTGGAGAAGACCTCTCAGCCATTTAAGAAAAGTAGTCAATTCATTTAGATAACCACAAGATTGAGATAATTTTGAATATTACATTTGTTTTGACAGTGGAAAATATACAGAGCTTTTTAAAAAGTACCCAAAATATCACCACATTTAAAAATGAATAACTCAACCAAATATTTAGTGTTCACATTTCTCTGATTATGTGTCTTATAAATGACATCTTTTTTTCTTTATATTTGTTTGAACTGAGAATGAACTAAGTCCCTAAAGAACACTTACTTGTTATGTCTCTTAGGTCTCTTTAAAGCAGTGGCTGCCACGTGTCTTTTAAAAATTTTTTTTCCTATTATATTTGTTCATTTGCTAAATAAAACCAGGTAGCTTTTAAATAGAATTTCCCACTGCCTAGATTTTGCTGATTGCACCCCTGTGGTGCCCCTTATATAGTGGCTATTGAATTTAGCTGTATGATGAGACCACTTCTGAGGTAGTGTCCAGGAGTTCTCCAGAAGTTATGTAACATCTATTTTCAACTCCTTTTGTAGTCCCTTTTTTTTTGGCTTAAATTCTTTTATTGGTACATTTTAGGTATACAGTATGTTTACATTTATCATTGGGTGCTTGTACCTGTACATGATGTATCTTGGTTCTTATTTTTTCCCCATTCCCTGTGTGCCCTTCACCCCTTCCACCCTTCCCTATTTACATAGACTTTGTTTCCATTTTTTTCTCTTCTCATAATTTTTCCTTTCCCTTCTTTCCTTTCCCCTTCCCCTCCCACTTCCCCTACCTCCTTTGACCTTTTCTTCCTATTTCAAATTATCAATTATTTGTTTTAATTGTTTTAATCCTTATTTATACTTTCAGTTTCTCACACTAGAGAAACTATTCGTTATCCTTTTATAGTCTTAATTACTGACGATCATTGTCCAGATTCATTAATTTATTCAGATTTGCAAATGGCAACAGTCTGATTCTAAAACCATTTTTTCTCCATGTATTAGCTGAAATAAAGAGAAGTTTTCTATCATGATATAAGTGCTTACCCTGAGACAGAGTTAGTTAAGGAAAGACATAATATAAGCTACATTCCTGCTCTCCCTTTAGCCAGTGAAAGTTTATTCAGATTGCCTCCTACGTCTTCTTTTCATGAGATCTACATAGCCTTTGGTAACTTCTAAGTTGTCTCAGTTGGCAGTAAGTTCCAGGCTTATCTTGGACATTTTCTACATTGGATTTGAAGGCTTTTGTTTCTCCTAGAACACTGGCTTTAAGAACAGTTTGTATTAGTGAATACAGTGTGGATACTACTGACGCTCATAGATATTGAATCTGTCATCATTTCTAGGCCTTCTATGTGGACAGATAGGAGATATGATTTTGTTTGTTTTTAATATATAACACATTCTGAACTTGTATTGATGCTTATAATACAAATTATTGGCTACCGAATATTTGTTTGACCTTTTGATTTTACCTCTTTATTTTCTTTTCTCCCATGCTGAAAATCCTGGTTCTTAATAACACCAATATAATTATTCATTGAGTTATTCTGTAGTACACACTAAGTTATCACAGAATAATACCAATATTTCCAGAGTAATGATTCATGAAAACACTTTAAGATATGTGTAGTTTTAAAATGTGTTTTGTTTTTGCCTCACAAGGAACTAAGCTTTTCCTTATTCATTTCATTTTTATGTCATTCTAAATAATTTTTGTGTGGTTATGCCACCAACTGATACACATTTATATTTATTTCATTTTATTTTTGGTTTTCAGAAGTTGCTTTTAATTAATTTTTCTAATTGTTTAGGATATTTTTGTTTTCAAGGATAAATTAATATAACAAATATGTTCAAAGAAGTTAAATGCCTAAGCCTGTTCTTTACACTTTTCTTTCTTCATTCTCACCAGTTCTCTCTACTTTTTCCCCACTATTCCATTTAATTTTGATGTATACTGGGACAATTTCAAGAATTAAAAAGGGTTTTATTAATAATTGCACTTCGAAAACAAGAGTAAATTGCAACTCTCTGGGGCAAATCTGGCATATGTGTCGTTCTACCTTGAAGCTATCATTTAAAAATTTCATATACTCAATCTAAATGTTGGTGTCTGTCATAGATAAATGGTGGGATATTAAACTCAGTTCCGCTATTTAACTTTCTTTATTCAAATCTATGCTGGAACTATTCCATAATAGGTAAAGACAGTCTCCATTCCTTTTACAGCTGTAGAGTTTGCATTGTATACTTGGATTATAATCTATTCAGCCTGTCTCCATTAATTTAAAAGTAGTTTTATTTCCATATTTTGGTTTTTAAAATATTCCTGTGATGAATAACCTTGTATATAATATCTTTGTATGTTTTTGACAATGCTATTTTTAGGGTAGATGCCTAGAAAGGGAATTGCTGACTCAAATAACAATGTGTGTGCAATTTTGCGAGAGATTGCCAAATTCTTTTCTATGGAGGTTGTACTTCTTGCCTTTTTACTAGCAAGGTATGAGAGGTCTTGGTATTCATCAGTTTGATATATATCATGCATTTGCATTTTCTTGTGACTTTGTGCATATTATACTCTCATTTAGAGCACTTTTAAGTTCTATTTCCTTTTTTTTTTTTGGTGCTGTGGATCGAACTCAGGACCTTTTGCTTGCGAGGCAGGTGGCAGAACCACTGAGCTAAATCCCCAGCCCTTTAAGTTCTTTCTAACTCTAACCTTCTTCCTTTCATCAGGGCTGCCAAGATATTACTTGGGGATTCTCCCCAGCAAGGTGGCTTGACTAAAGATGTTGACATAGGACTTGTATTGATATGCAATAGAGTTGGCACAAAGCTTTCCTGGAACTTGGCCTAGTGATTTGTAGTGGTTTCCCTATTTCCTGTTTTCTGCCTGCCAAATCAGTCTTTAAGATTTGAGCAGAAGTTGCAGCTTCTAAGAAGCCTTCCCTTACTCTCTTCTCTGCTTACATCACATTTGCAGATATTTTTTATTGAAAGTATTACCACGTTGTACTTAACCATTTACAAGTCAGTTTTCCCTTACTATGTGGATTTCTTCAAGTCAGAGACCATGTATGCTTCTTTTTTTTCCCATTGCTTCCATTTTTCTAGTGCTCAACCAAGACTTTAGCATAAATGCATATTTATTTTTGGAAGAGTACTGGATACAAGGTATTATTAACTGATGGAAGACTTGACAGTTACAGTGAAAATTTTTTGGTGTAAAGAGAGATGGAGACCCACTGGAACTTTTTCTCTATGTTTATGCATATACATTTTTGTCAGGTTGAAAGATAAACAGCACTTCAGGTAGTATTTATATGTATGGCTAGATATAGATTCTTTCCTCATTTTCTTTATTTCTGTTTTTCTAACCTATCATCACACACTTGCTTTTATTATTAATTTACACAATATGTTATAAAACATAAAATCTTTAAGGTTTCATTCCATATATGTTGTGCATATTAACTATTCATGTGTGTAAAAAAAAAGAAAAAGTTCTAAATTTAATTACATTACAAATTAGTACTGTATATTTAAGCTGAACGATAAATACACACGCACACATTACTGTGACCGAAAAACAAAGAATTCTAAGAAAGGTTAAGATTGTGAGTCATATCATTTGGGAAGCATAGTAGAATGACAGAGAAGAATGCTCCTGGAATTCTTTATTTATTGGTCCTCTCGGAAGTAGGCTGAGCCCTGCCACTAGTTCTGACCAATGAAATGGGAGAAGTGTGCTGTGACACTTCTGTGATTAGAGAAAATATGTATACAATTTCTAAACTCTCCTCTCTCCCACTGAAACTGAGGAGACACTATGATCCACTGTGCCTCTATAAGATAGTGAGTACTTTGTCCATCTGTCATCACCCCTGAATGACTATGGAAAGAGTCCCCTACTGATGTTCCTGTCATATGAAACAGGAGTAGAAGTACATTTTTATTGTGTTGTATCACAGAAGTTTTATGACTATTTTTAACTGAACACTCATATATTTGGTTTATGGTGAAACAAACTGTTTCAAAAGAATTACAATTCCTAGGAGGTTAGTGAATACCACCAACGCATTCATCATTTTTTTATTTAGGCAACAATGATAGAATAATAGACCTTAAATACCTTTGAAATGTTTAATTTGAGTAGATGATAGGGCTGGAAATGAGTAAGCAGTGATAGACCAATACTGTAGTAAATGATGACCCAGACCCTATCAGTCTGCCTGCCTGTTACTTACCATTTCTATGGAGCTGACACAGTGAAGGTTGGGGATATGGAAATAAATAGGGTTGACAGCATCCTTACTCTCATGGAGCTCTTATTCCATAGAAAAAGATAGGCAATAAAAAGCAAATACATTAATTAAATAATAACATGTTTTGGAAAAGTGTTATAAAGGAGATAGGGTCACTGCAAAAGAAAATAATAGTGGTGATCATACCTAAATGAAATTTGTCAGGAAGAAAAACTTTTCAGTCAGGTAATCTAATCACCTTCTAAAAGCCTCACCTCTGAGCACATGAGGATGTAGGGGATGTTCTTGATCTAAATCATAACACATGGTTTCTCTTTCTCAAAAATATTTTGTTCAGCTTATTAATTTCCATTTGCTCACCTCCTCATGATTTCTTTCCCCTCTACGTCTTACATCAAAAACTGCTGGCAGTACATACTGACAGAATATCACATTTCTGTTAGGTTAATTGCTCTTGTTGCAATCTTCCTTTCTCTTAGAATGCCTTGGGAAACATGGCCGTAGTTTTCAGTTTTAAAAGAATGATTTATTTGCTACATGAGGAAAAGTTAAGAGGACACTATAAATGGACCTATGTACAGCAGTGAGGAGATTCGTGGTGATGACTTGGGGTGGGGTGAGTAGCAGATACAGAGGAAAGTGGGTGGATTGGGGATATATTTAGGGGATAGAACAAGCAGAGCTTGCTGATGGATTGCATATGGGGAATGAGGAGGGAGAAATTGAGGATAATTCCTAGCTTTCCAGCACAGAGAGCTGGGTGCATAGTGGTAGCAGTGACTGAGATGGGGAAGTAGAAGAGTAGATTTTGAAGAGAAATAAAAGCTTTACTTTGGATGTAAAGGTCTGAGATGCCTTGCAGACCTCTAATGCCAAGTGGACAGCTGACTGTAGGATTTTAATTCACAGAAGAAAAAGCTCTAAAAGGTCAAAATCTTTCTATTTTATTTTAATAAGACTATCTCTCTCTATATTTTTACAGTGAGTTAGTATGTGGCAGACTGGCATCTATGTTTTTATGAATGTTTAGTTTGAAAACTACAATACTGCTGGATCTATTTCATCTCACCATAAAAACAACTAAGAGAGAAAAAAACTTCAGTGTGTTTTGATACACCTTAAATATTAAGATACACTTGGGATAAGAGCCCAATGATGGAAAATGTATAGTACCATGTGTATACATTTTATTATCATGAGAGTTTATGCCTACCTGTATAGTCAAATTAAAGGTAACTTTAGAACAATAGGTTTTTCAATTGCAAAATCAAGGCTGTAATTTTGTAGATATATGGGCTCTCAAATCTCTAGGGAGAAATGTATAAAAATAAAAACTTACTGAAGGAAAGCAATGTGCATTCTACATTATTATGGCAACAAATCGATAATGGTATTACAATAAAATCTGGTGTAATCACATTTTCCTTCTTGGTATTGCAATATTAATCTCTGCCTCGCGGGGGATGGAATGGATCACAAGACATATAATGTGATGTAGAATATTTTCCTTCTTACAGCCAAGGCAGTGGGGCCAGTAATTACTGAAATTTTTGTTACTTAACAATTGCTTGTTGCTCTTTCCACCTTTTAAACAGCTTAAGTAGTCCCATCTCAGAGTTCCTCAACCTCACATCACTGCTGTTAATATTATGCAGTTTATAACTTCTTTTATCCCTTTCTTGCACCTTAGTAGCAAAAAGGCTTGGAGGATCCAGGCATGGCCTTGACACTGAAATAATTGAACATATAATAATTGTCTAGGAACCAGGCTGAGGGGCCAAGAATGGGCAGGAAGTTACCCATTTGTTATCTCAGTAAAAGAGTGGCAGGAGAGAAACACATACAGCTAGTTTTCCTAGTGCTAATTCTTCCACAATCAAGAAAGAATCTATTAATTTACAAAGGAATAGGCATATAGCTTTTTAAAAAATCAAATGTATTTTAATACCTTTAAACTGCTTTTGATGAACTCAGTAGCTCTTGTTATGATGTTAAATTTATTATTTTCTATAAAATCTAATCATAGATTGCCCATTTCTTTTTAAAAATATTGATTGTAATTTACAGAAATAGTAGCTTTAAATGTACAAAGATCTTTGTGAGCAAGCACTTCACCAGAAACAAATATCTAGAAAAGGTGTATATAATGTATTGTCACCATATACATATTTATTTCTGTTATGGACATATTATGGCCCTGTGTTCAAAAACACATTATTGAAATGAGGTTGTGTAACCTCACGTGTAAACCTTCACATTGTAATGGCCTGAAACATCCACTGAGGGAAAATACACAAAATATTTTTCAAATGAATTTTTGAAATTGAAAACCAGAGATACATTGTTCAACATTCAAGAAACAGTCAATCTTACTGTTTTGTGATTCTAGGAAAACTTAGAGAATGTCTAGAATATCTACAATATCTGGAGAGAATCCACATCACCAGATGATTCTAAAAGAATCCCATGAACAATATCTTATTTCTGGAAGCAATCAAATGAGACCCGGGGAGTAGTTAGTATAACATCCACTAAGCCTTCTATAAACAATTTCTGTAATCTTTCCTGAACCTTTGCCTACAGCATTCATTAGTATTCTTTTGCTGTAAAGCATTTGGTGTCTCTGTGATAGACATTACATATTTTAAGAGAGGCAGGCACCACTAGCATGCAGCACACTGATGCAGCCACTCAAGTAAGCCAAAGTTATGAAGGGAAGTCTGTGGCAGAATCTCAGAGAATGACAGATCACAGTTGCTAATCAAATAAGGATGAACTTTCTGGTGAATCAGACTCTAGTGTAAAGTTTTGGCCCTAATTAGACACAGGACCATGCAATCCTTAAGATGACAAGATTGGATTCTCTTACTCCAAGTAAGAATATAAAATCATCAATGCCTCATGCACAGGTTTAGTGCTTATGTTATATAATATTGTGGTAAGCATAATGGGTAACTGCAGATGATATTTGCATGAAGGGATAGTATTCAACTACTTTCTCAACAATTTTATTCATTACTTCTTTATTGAGCATCTACTAAGTGCCCTACTGTGTCATTCCTAAACTGCCATACATTTATTCTCTCTTTTGAATCTTCTGATTTCTAAACTTTGAAGAGGGGAATAATACTTTTGTTCATCTTTAAATCCTTGTCATTTGATGTAAACCAGAATAATTGCATTGGAAATCTTTGGAGGTTTATAGCATATTAATGAAAAAGTTTCATTTCTGGCTTTTTGGGAGCAATTTAGTAGTTTATCTAAAGATGTCAAGTCAAGATCCCTCTGATTGTTATTTTGCAGTGGAACGTTCTCAGTGAGATGTACTTGTGTGAATGTTTCTGATACCCAGAGTCCCTACTCTCAATGAGCTACTTACATGTGAAAAGTCAACATTCACGGTATTTTGATGAATATTAGTAAAGTATCAAAGCAATTTTCCTGCATGAGATATAACTTGGCATTCTTGAAATAACTAATTTAAAATATATTAATGAAGCAATAGATTTTTTACATTAATAAAGTATAAATTTCATATTAATATTTATTTAGTATATAATACATAATATATTGTATTTCTTCAAAGCAATATTTAAATGATAAAGCAGATTTTATTTGGGATGGGAAAATTATGAAAATAGGTATAAAGATGTTAAGGGGTCTTGCAACAGAAATGAGAGAATAGACTCACTTCCCTATGTGAAACCATGTGAAGCTTTAGCTTACATATGAGGATGTATCCTTAATGAGTGGGTTGAAATAAACATGTTTTTAATACACATTTCATTTGGCATTAAGTTCTCATAGTGATAATAACTGATAGTAGACAAAGTACAAAAATTAGTGGAACAATGGTTTTTATAATAAATTAGAGTGGGTTCAAGTTTATCTTTATATTAACATCTCTTATATTTGGTCTTGTGTGTGTTTTCAAGAATGTGAGAGGAAGAGACTAAAGGAACTGGATAGGAGAGTATGACATAGATGTGACCTCCCATTTGTGGTGATTCCTATTGTTCCCATGTGATTTCCATTTGTTGCATGAGGTGTGATATGAAGAATGTATTTGTATCCATTCCTAATTCCAGCACAGAGCTCCTAAAATTCTTGTAAGTTCTTTGGTGATAGGAGTATTTTTGTTAGAATATTTGGTTTTAGTTCTTGGTTCCTGACCAAAGAGTTTGTAAGATCCTTGGGATTTGGTCAGCGTGATGAGTGTATTTTGTATGTCAATGAGATGACTGCTGACCAGTGCCTTATGATACACTCCACAAGGTGACTTAGGGTCCCTTGCAGCTTCAGGATGGGAGCTGGGCATCAGAAAAACCAAGGTATGTCTAGAGGTTAGAACTTTCACCTCTACTGCACAACCTCCTAGAGTCTGAGTTAATCACTAGCAGCCAATAATGCAAACATTCATGCCTAAGTAATGAAACTTCCATAAAACTCCTAAGTTCTAGGGTTCCCAGAGCTTCTGGGTGATTCTTAGGTGGTGGGAAGTGGCATGTCCAGAGAAGGCATGGAAACTGTTCTCCTTCATCCCACATCTTGCATTATGTTTTCCTTCCATTTGATTGTTCCTTCTCTGTATCACTTATGGTAAACAAGTAACAGTAAGTACAAGTACACTCCTTTGAGTTCTGTGAGCTGCTCTAGTAAATTACTGACACTAAGGAAGGGCTGTGGGAATACCCTCCTTTAACCAAGATGGATAGAAGTGCAGTTAGAAGACTTGCAATTAGACTCCAAGCTGGGAGGTCCTATGGAAATAGGTCCTTAATTTGTGGGATCTGGTGTTAACTCGGGTAGTCAGTGAAGAATTGAACTGAATTGTAGGACATCCACCTTGTATCTGAAGAGCTGGAGAACTGATTATTTGTATGGAGGAAAAAAATCATAGTACTCTACAATGAAACAAAAAGGCACCAGAATTGCTGGTATGCACAGTGAGAAATAGTATAATATAATTAGTGATACTATAATGTATCAGACAAACTAGAGACACTTCTGAAAATAGAGGTTATTTTTTATTACATCTAGCCTTAAATAGTCAAATACTTAAGCTATAAAGTTAAAAAGAAGGTTCAAATCCTAATTCTTTCACCAATTTGACATAGGATATAGGTTACCCTCCCAGCCAGTTTTGTATTGATAAAATGGATATTATAGCTTAGACTGAAAATGCTCCCCAAAAGTCTTATGTGTTCAGAGGTGGTGATTTTGGAAGGTGATTGGATCGTGAAGGTGCTGCATTTATCAGTGGATTAATCCACTGATAAGTTCATAGCTGAATGTGCTGTTAGGAGTTAGGCCCCATTGGAAAGGGTGGGTCATTGGGGACATCTTTGGAGGGTGTACTGTATCTCTGTCTTTCTAGGTCTTGCTCTCTGCTTCCTGCCCACCCTGAGTAGAGCATCTTTCCTCAGGCAGGGCCCCTCAAGCATGCTGTTTCTGCCTTGAAGTCAGCTAACCTTGGACTGAACTCTCTGAAATCATGAGTCAAAATAAACCTCTCCTCTTTTAAGTTGTGGTTGTTGGGTATTGTGTTCCAGCTAAAGGAAAGTTGAACAATAAAAGGGGCTTACTAATTGCTGCCTCATTATAGGGCCAGTGTTAGGCTTCCAGCAGGAGTCAAATCTTATAATTATTTGAACAGAATAAGCTTAATATAAAGAATTACTAACTTTAACAGGGGACTAGGAGTAACAGAGGATCAGCTAGTAAGCAGTGAAAAGAACTTGACGGAATGCAGCAACAGCAGTCCATAAGGAGCAGGTGTTATCTTGGGACTATGATAGAGCACCCAGGGAAACTCCAGCAGAGTTAGCTTGTTGAAAGTGGTTCAGGAAGGCACCAGACAGAGCCATCCACAGGGAGATGTTTTAACACCAGCACTTGGCCATGGAGCTGTCTGATCAGGTGCTGGGGATAGGTGTTGGCTATCAGGGCTACCAGCTGCTGCTGGTAGGAGACAGGTACAGGAGAGTGTTCTCAATGCAAGTGACTGATAGAGGAGCACACCAGATCCAGCAGGAGAAGCATCCCTTCCTGCATCAGCATCACTCCAACTGTCTCTACTGACAAAGTTAACCTTGTGCCATTTTGCAAAGGAGAAATACTTAAAAAGCTTAGCGCAATCTTTACAGAACAGAGAATGAAGGGAAGGTTTGGAGCTGGAGGCAATGAATTCATAAATAGTACAAGCATACTAGTATCATGTGAAGTACGGTGCTGACCATGTTTTATATGCTAACATTTAGTGTTTAGCACAGGGTGTGGAATATAGTGAAAGGTATATAAATTAACTCTTATCATATAGCTATTATACGTTTGATATATTCCATTCTAATTTTATTATTAAACAAGCTAGGGGTCTAATTAATTACTCCAGGTGATAAGAGATAATGGATAATGTTCAGAAAGATGATAGAGTAGCAGTATCTATTTATTGGGGTGCTCAAGAGCAAAAATTCAGACAATTACCTATCTGACTCAATAGTTTAGGGAACACAGTAACCTGTGATTATTTTTAAAAGAAGAAGTCTAATTCGTTAAAGTAAAAAGATTTTTTCTGCTACAGATCTAGAATAGGAAATTCCAAGCTTAGAATTTTTTATGTTTAAACAATGTATTTCCTAGTTAATGGAGACACTTTTCCATTGACGCTTCATCGCCTTCCTTTTGTGTTAAACAGGGTCTGTGTTGTCACCTCATTAATCTTCAGTGCTCTTGGGAGGTAAAATATAGAATTATCCATCCCATTTTATATTTCCTTTATTTCTAATAATTGGTTTAATACCATGTTGTTAAAGCCAAATTCCTGACCTTTTATTTCTCTTATTCCTAGCAATCAACTAGCTATTTTGTCCTGACTCATAATATTTTGTTAATTTGGTGCATGGTTTTTATGCTATTTCAGTTATGCTTTTATACCAGTCATAGTGAGTGTCTACCTCCCAGATCACTGATTTAAAGGTTAAACATTAGGGTTTTATATTTATTCCATAAATCATGTCTCCACCTGTGTTCCTCACTGTTCTCTAAATCCAAGCTGCATTTACTATAATAGTTGACTCCCACATAATGTTTACTTAATGTCTCTCCTCAGAATTAGTCTTTTATGTGAAGTTGTATGTCTTGACCCCTCATTAAATTAGATTTACAGCCTCCTACACTTTTTCCCCTTTTAATGATTTCTTTTAAAATTTACTTGTTTTCTAAAATTTCTTGTGGGCATGTGTAATTACTGCTTTGGATCCAATATGTCAATGGCCTATTCTTTTTATTCCAGAAAAGTTATTTTCTTTGATATCATAGTTATATAGTACAAAATTTAAGAGTTTCCCTCTGTTATTTTCCTTTATTCATGAGGGTGATCTTCAAATCTCTTCTCTGATATTAGCTTAATTCATGGGTACATAAACAGTTGTGTGTGTGTGTGTGTGTGTGTGTGTGTGTGTGTGTGTGTGTCATGTTTTAGGTGTCTACAATCAAGGAAAAAATTTAAAAATTGGGAGCTAATAGTTCAGGGTAGATAAGATTGTCAGTTAAATTACCTTTTCCTACAATACAGTTTCATTACATTCCTATACTATATGAGAAAATTATTAAATATAGTCTTATCAAAGAACAATGGATTTGAGAAAGAATTTGGCATTTTATATTTTACTTTGTCATAATGTTATAGCTTATATCTAGATGTCCCCCCAAAGCCACATGAGCTCATAGGTGGGGCTGTTGGGAGGTGACTGGGTCATGAATGTGTGATGCTGGATCATGGCTGTGTGATGCTGGATTAGTTCACAGATGGGTTTATAGCGAGGTGTGATGAGCGGAGGTGAAGCCTGGTGGGAAGAAGTGGGTCACTGTAGGCGTGGCCTGGAAGGGTATATTTAAGTAACCCTTCCTCTTGATGGCTGCTGCTTCCTGCCTTCCACACCATGGACTGTTTCTCATCTGCCACGCCCCTCTGCCATGCTGCCCTGGCTTAGAGCCAGCAAACTATGGACTGAAACCTCTACAAACTGTGTTCTAAAATGAGTCTTTTCTCCTTTAACTTGTGGGTGCCAAGAATTTTATCCCAGCAATGAGAAAGTAACTAAGAAACACAAATTTTATTTATTATTTTAAAAGTATTCTGAGAGGAAAGTAATAGTAATGCTAAATATCACAGGCATTTCTAGGTTGGGAGTCTGGAATTTTGTAGTATGTAATTTGAAACCTTTTTGTATAGTTTCCACAGTTGTTTTCATTAAGGTACTTGGCCTTAAGCACTCCACTAATATGTAAGGAATTTCTTCTTCAGAAAGCTTTAGAGCTAGGCACATTTGTGTATTTACTGTCCTAGAACTTGTCCTACTTTCATTGCTTTTTACTTTTTTTTCCTTCTCTGAAAAACTTTTCTACACTCTGTGGTTGTTTCTTGAATTCTCAATTATACTTTCCATTTAAGTCAATTTTCCCCTTTCCTTAAAACAGTCTCTATTTTCCTTTCTGACTATCTCTTAAACTCTTATGTAGGTTATTGTTTTTATCGGTGGTTTTAGTCACTTTACAGATGACATTTATTGGCTTTTGCTCTTAGGTGCCATTTCGGGTGGTCATAGATATCCATGCTTGTAAGGCTTAGTGAAAATGGTAGGTAAACATTTACTATGGTTCAGGATGGTTTGTCAGTAGCCTTTTTAAGGCTCTTGGTCATAACCACAGCTTTTTTAATGTGAAAAATCTCTCCTTGTCCAGATACATTTTTTTTTTTTTTTTTTTTTTGGTACTGGGGATTGAACTCAAGACCCTGAGCTTGCAAGGCAGGTGGTGGAACCACTGAGCTAAATCCCTGGCCTGTACAGATGCATTTATATCCAGGTATACTTGTATATTTACAATCTCAGAATTAATTATCTTGCCTCCATTGCTTTTTACTTTTTTAATACTTGCTTTTTAAATCATTAAAACACATGATTTTTAAAAATTTGTAACTAGACTGTTACTTACCAGGTGCTGTTTTAATTTTTGAGGAGAAAACATCAAGTTGACAAAGGCATTCCTCATAGAACTCTGTTTAGCACTTAGGCAGATATTCAAATAAGTATTAGAAATGGCAGAGTCCAGTCTAGATGAGTGCTCTGGAGAGGGGGAGGATTGCATTATAGGTCATGGAAGGTTTAGCAGAAGATCTAGCATTTGAGTGTAAAGGATATGTGAAGATATTTACTCCCTCAAAGGCAGTAACTCAAATATAGCAAATTGAATCTTTTCTAGAATCATTAATTAATGATTTTAGTCTTAAGACTGTGAAACCTGAACACAGGGGCACAGTAAGCCTGGGAAACCCTGGCTATCCTTATATGAAACGGTCTTCATCCTAAACATGTGTACACTCTTACAAGTACATGGTTTCCTGATCTTGGAAGTGAACTCATGTAGACTAAGCTACTGTATCTTCAGGCAAACACAATAAATGTCTCCTTTCTAACATTTTGTAAGGATTAATACTAACAAGTAAAGTGTATTTTAATGCCAAAATATTTTCAACGACCTGTTAAGATCAAATTGATTTTCAAAGCTCCTAATCTTGAGTAAAATTGGACTAATGTTTTATTTTTTAAAGTAAACATTATAATAACTCTTGGAACTGTAATATAGACTCTTCATAAATGCTGTAAATGCAAGTGGGAATTCGAGGCATTCTGCTATTCCTAAACAACTTTCCATATGGGCACTCCAGCTACAATGTTTGTAAATGCAGCTCTACGTGTAAATGCTAGATCAGGCTGAATGATGAATTTAAAACAAGGGGGTGCACTCACTGTGGCCCAAATTAAGCCTTGTTCTAAAGTTGCTATAGCAACATTATCTGTACCAAATGTCCTGCTCTAAAAAATAATTGGAAACATTTCCTGTTATTTAGGGAGAAAAAATAAAATCACTATTAATTTTTTGTATCCTGCTACACAAAATGTATTATTCTTATGCAAGTTGTTTTTTAAATCAGCAAACATCATGAATAAGTATAGGTATTATTACATAATTATGAGAGCAAAATCAAGATTAGGAAAAATGAGTCATTCAGACATAGTATGGTATATCTAGGAATTAAAGAAAATATTTGAATAAATATAGTTTTCTTCTTTCCTAAAACTTAAGAGTAGAGAGCCATGAATAGTTTTTCGGGTTTTGTACATACGAATTGATTACTTATTAGATAATGAGGAAGTTTCTTCCATAGTCAGAGAAAGTTGAGGAATAGCTTGTTACAATTTAGATTTAAAATATCCTCCAAAAGTCTCATGCTCGTAGGCAGAGCATGGTTGGAAGTGGCGGGTCACTTGGCGGGGGCGTGATTTTGAGGGTATATTCCCATTCTCAGCTCTTCCCTTCTCCCTCTGCTTCCTGCCTGTCACACAGTGAACAGCTTTTCTCCACCATGCCATTCTGTCATCTTATTTCTGCCTTGAAGCCAGCGGATCATGGACTAAATCCTCGAAACTGTGAGCCAAAATAAACTTCTCTGAGTTCTGAGTTTTGGGTATTTTGTCCTAGTGATGCAAAAGTGAATAGTACAGGAGATTGGTACCTGAGATAGGATCATTGGTGTGACTATTCCTGATCCTGCAGAACTAGTTTTCAGGAGGAGTTTGGAAAGATTTGGAGAGGTGGGCTAGAGAATCCTGAGAATGTCACGAGCAGTGCTTGAGACACAATATTGGTCAGAACACAGTGTATTAACTGTTATTATTCTCTTATTATTTTGTTATGAAATTTTATTTTATTTTTTCATGAAGAAGAACACAGAAGGCCACAATGCTGATAAAAATGTGGACAGTAAAGTCCAGATGCAAGGAACAAGGACTCCTTTGGCATTGGATTAGTGAACATGTTTGTTACACAAGGCAGAAAATTCATTTTGTTCATGTCCTCAAACTTTGCAGGAGACTGAGACTGAAGGCAGCAGACTAATTAATCTGGCAGAAGTTTCAAGGAAGCCCAGCATTCAGGCTATGGCACAGGCTGCTGGCCTCTTTTAGCTAGAGATACAGTGAGAATCAGTAGTGAATGGCATAGCTGAATAGTCTGAAAAGTTTTTGATTTTATCAGAAAGGAAGTGTCTGCATAGTTGGGGCAAAGTTGGGGTTGCTGAAAAGATTAGCATTAAAAAGAAGCCAAGTACTTTGTATAGGGATAAGAAGATACCTTGAGAGCATTTAAGAAATCAGAAGAAGGGCAGCCTAGGGAAATGTATCCCAGAGTTGAGCCATTCAGGCACTCAGAGGCCACTGCAGCTATAGTCCAAGGGGTCTCAGCTAGTGCTCAAATTTATGGCCAATCTTGATGTCATCCATGTAGTGCTGGATTTTCAGGCATGGAGAATGCAAGAGTTATGGGGTCATGGAAGCTTCTATCTGGATTTCAGAAGGACTGAGAAGCCAGGCAAAAATGTATGACAGGATGACAGTTCCTGCCGTAAGCTCATGAGAGAGGAGTGCCTGAAGTTGTGAGAGTGATGCTGAAGGTGTGATGGAGATCCTAGGAAGTTGGAGATGCCAAAAACATGGAACATCTGCTGAAAAAAGCTGTAGGCAGTGAGCTGAGCCAACTCAAGAGAGAGACCATGAGAACTGCAACTGACAATCCAGATGCAGGGCCACGCAAGCCCTTTGGAACTCATATGTCACCACATCTTGCCCCAGGTGCATCACATGGAGCTTCAGGATTTAATATTTGCCCTACTGAATTTTGGTCTTGCTTTGGTCCTATTCCTTTCTATCTTCTTATTTCTTTCTCTTAGAATTGAAATGTTTATCCAGTGTCATTATGTGTTGGCAGTGTTCAACTTTCTTTTTGATTTTTATAGGGGCTCACAGTTAAGAGTCACCTTGAGTCTCAGAAAACTTTGGACTTGGATTTTCAGTAATGCTGGAACTGTTGACTTGTAACTCTTAGAGACAGACTAAATTCATTTTACATAATGAGATGGGCATGAGCCTTTTGAGAATCTGGGGTGGAGTGTTATGGTTTAAATCTAAAATGCCTCCCAAATGTCTCCCATTCAGAAGTGCGGCCTGTTTGGAATGGGTGGTTCATTTGGAGCATTTTGGAAGGTGTACTCTTGTCCCCTGCTCTTCTCTCTCTGCTTCCCAGCCACCATGACGTGGCTTTCCCCTGCACCAGACCCTTCTACTATGCCATTTCTCACTTTAGTCTATTTACCATGAACTGAAACTTCTGTAACTGAGAGCCAAAATAAACTTCTCCCTTTAAATTGTGGGTGTTGAGTATTACGGTTTTGTGATCAGAAAGCTGAGTAATACACAGCTAAAATCATCAGGTTATTGATAGGATAATAAATAAATAAACTCAGCATAAAAACACATGACATATTAATAAGCAGAGATGTCTAAATGTTTTGAGATTTTTAACTCAAAACAAAGGACCATACCTTGAAAATATGACTATAATAGTTATATGATGTACTAAAACTTCAGATTCAGATACATTTCTTCCTGAAAAATATTTGAAGTCAAATCTATCAAAATTGTTTTCATAAGAAATTATTAGGAAATATTGTAATACTTGGAAAAAGTGACAACTCACAGAATTGGAAGAAAAACAACCTATACAAACACTACAATATTTATTGGCTATTAACTCTATAGTTTTATTTAACATTTCAATACCTTTTTTTTTAGTTTTGTAAAGGTATTTTTTCTCAAAGTAATTTTAATTCTAAAGTGCCATTTCATGCCTCATTATCTCTGAGTGGGTGTTTGGGTTTATGCTTGGCCCTCAGCTTCATTTGTGAGTCATAGGTATTATAGTGGAGTATATTTTTCTAGACATTTGGGTGAGGTAAATAATACTCTTTCTATATATTAACTAGACTTGCCTATTTAACAACACTGAAAATGAAAGTGACATATTATAGAAAACAAGATGAAAAATATATGAGTTGGAACATTTTGGAGAATGCTTAAGTGCATGTATTTGTTCAGCATTTCCTCTGTTTCTCCCATCTCCTATCCAGTTCCCATTGCTCTTCCACCAGATATCACCCAAGTCAAATATTACGGCATAGCTCAAAGCAAGCATGAATAAAAAAGATTTCAGTTATTTGATTTTTCATTTTAAACAACTTTAGATGCTAGTAGAAATAGCAGTGAGCTATTTTTGTCTCACCTTTTGTAATCAATGCTGACCTTGAATTTGAAGGTTATAGCTGTGTGATATATATACCACATTTGCCATCCCCCAAAGAAACTGAAATTTGGCATGAAAACTGGGAGAAAATAGGCTTGAATTACATTTTCCACAAAAAGGCCACATTGTGACTGTTCAACATTAATTCCATTACAACTATATTTAAGCTTTTCTATTCACCTGCTTCATAAATTCCGTTTATTCTCTAGATCTGTACTTCCACCTGGTCTGGAATGCTCTTCCTTAAGTTTCGGTGTATATCCGTATTGTGCACATCTCCAAGAAACCTTTCTTGAGTGATGCCAACTGTGTTACCCCTATCTACACTTACGTGCTTTAAATGAAATGTCAGTTTCACAGAGTATTTAAGAGCTTCAGTTCTAGAGTCAAGTTCAAATCAACTTCAAATCTTGGCACAGATGCCTAGACAAATCAATTATTGAGGGCCAACTGTGGGCCGGACACCTAGGTGCTAGGTGCTAAGATGCAGCCTGACAAGGCAGACAATTAAAAATACTGTACATTGCGCTAAGTTCTGTAACAGAATAAAGTGAAGTCATGTGATGGGAGGAATGAGAGGTTACTTACTCCCATTAGGGCAGGGGTGAGGAAAATGCCTGGCAAAGCAATGACGTTGGAGTTGAGTGCTAAAGACTGGGAAGGAGTCAGTCATGCTAGAGCATGAGAAAAAAGGGTAATCCAGTCAGAGGTAAGTCAGGAACTGTCCTGAGTAGAACGTAACATTCAAGAAGAGGAAAGAAGGATGGTGTGGCCAGAAAATGGTGGCAGCATGAGAGTATGGGAACCAAGAACTGGTCTTGATAATAAAGTTCTTTTGGTACCCGGGATTGAACTTAGATCCTTCCGCTTGCCCAGCAGGCGGTGAAACCACTGAGCTAAATCCCCAGCCCTGATAATAAAGTTCTTAATAATGAAGTGTATTAAAGGAATATTTTGTTAAAATGGATATAAAAACTTATCTATAAACTTTAGAAAGATGAATTGGAGCTAAATATTTAACTATTATGAAATATCACATAAAATCTCAATGTATTATGTATGCATATGTATCATACATGAAGATATTCCTAATTATTAAGAAGCAACTGTCTTGACTCACAAATTTCAGCACCAGTAGAACACAAATATACTGGTGCTGACAAGAACAAGTGGAGTGCAGAGTCCCGCCAAATCTCAGAGGTCCTAGGAGAGCGACTTCTACCTTTCTGCATCTACACATTCCTTCCTACGCTGATGCTACCAAGACGGATAAGTGAGCAAGTACAGACATTTGAGTGTGGAGCACAGAGGAGAAGTCAGGGATAGTGCTGTAGCTTTGGTCATCACCAGGATGTAGATGTTTGCACAACAGGAGAAAGAGATCACCGAAGGAGAGTGTATGGATAGAGGAAGGAAGGCCTCAAGGGGACCTGTCTAACTTACTATGTAATCATAAGTTAAAACACAAGAAAAGGTGTCATCAACGAGGCTGATTAGAATCAGCAAGTAACACAGAAAATCAGAAGTAAAAAGAAAAAACTGCATTTAGTAGGAAGACACAGGAAGCTGAGGATGACTGAGACATTTGCTAGCAATGTGAAGATACTTGGAGATCTTGACAAGAACTATTTTGACAGAAAGTGGAGACAAGCAGATTGGAATGGGTGAAGAAATGAGGAAGCGGAGAAAGGGATTGTAGTCAACTTGTTGGAGAAATTTTGCTGTGAGGTTTGCTGTAAAGCAGCATATGGAAAAAGGGTAGCAGCTAGAAAAAGATGAAATTCAAATTTTTAAAAATTAAGATTAAAAATTAAGATCAGTGTATTAGATATAGTAGATAGAGTACATATTACATACAGTATATATTATAGTACATATTTTTAGATTTCATATCCATTTTCTCATGTGTACAGGAGAGAACATTAACAGTAATATTTCACCTGGTTCTATGGAAATTAAGGTGTATTCTACCATTCCAGGACTAGCTCTAGAGTTCTTTTTTTTTTGGTACGGGGGTTTGAACTCGGGTCCTTGCGCTTGCAAGGCAGGCAGCAGAACCACTAAGCTAAATCCCCAGCCCAGGGACTAGCTCTATATTGCTGCTTTGTATGTTCTTAGTAAATGATCATCATTGTCACTGCTGAGAGCTCCATAATACTCAGCATGTTTACCCCCATGAATTTTCCTTTTCATGTTTCAATGCCCCAGATTTAAGTCATCTTTAAGTAATTTACTATGAAAAATACAGTTTGGAGAAGATACTAAATAGTAATTTGCTAATAGAATTAAATAAGTATTTAACAGTGTGTACTAAAGTCTGTGTGTCACATATGTCCCTACTTAAATTTAAGATACTGAAGACCACCCTTAGGTTGCATAGCTCTCTAGAAGAATTCACAGACCTCAGACAGCTGTTACACTCACAGCTGTCCAAGTGAAAAGATACAGATTAAAACTGGTGGAGGGAAGACACTGGCTAGGGCCCAAGAGACATGAAAGCACAGAGCTTGCAATTGTCCACTCCCAGTGTGGTCCAGTGTGGTCACATGGATGACACCGATTTCTCCCAGCAACTATATGTGCAAAATAAATGCAACATTGCCCGCCAGGGAAGCTGCTGGAGTTTTGGCGTCTGGAGATTTTATTGCAGCCCAGTCACCACATGTGGCTCACCTGAATTTTCAGCCTCTCCAGAGACTATGTGGCCGAAGGTCCCCCACCAAACATCACATTGTTAGCATGGACTCTCAGGCAAGGCCCCTGGGCACAGGTAAACGAGGACACTCTAATGCAGCGACTCAGAGTTTACCCCAGCAGTCAAGGACAAAGGTCAAAGGTCAAACGTCCTTTTGGCAAAATCAATGCTTTTTTTTTTTTTTTTTTTGCTTAAATTCTTTTGATGGTACATTTTAGGTATACAATACGTTTACATTTATCATTGGGTGCTTGTACCTGTACATGATGTATCTTAGTTCTTATTTTTTTCCCTATTACCTATGCGCCCTTCCCTATTTACATAGATTTCATTTCCATTTTTTCTTTTCTCATAGTTTTTCCTTTCCCTTCTTTCCTTTCCCCTTCCCCTCTCCCTACCCCTACTCTTTTGGACCTTTTCTGCCTATTTCAAATTATCAATTATTCATTGTAATCATTTTAATCCTTATTTATACTTTCAGTTTCTCACACTAGAGAAACTGTTCGGTATTTATACATGTGTGTCCTATTTATTTCACTTAAGAGTATCGCCTCAATGTGTGTCACTTAGCTATAAATGTCTCTAGTTTCTCATTCTTTATGGCTGAGTAGTACTCCATTTTATAAAAAACCAAATCTTCTTTATCCAGTCTCCAGTTGATGGACACTTGGGCTGTTTCCAAACTTTAGCTATTACAAACTGTGCCACTATAAACGTGGGTGCACATATATCGCTTTGGTATGATTCTTTTAATTCTTCTGGGAAGATACCCAGCAGGGGTATAGCTGGGTCAAATGGGAGTTCCAGTCCTAGTTCTTGAGGTATCTCCACACTAATTTCCACAGTGGTTGCACCAGTCCGCACTCCCACCAGCAGTGGAACAATGTTCCTCCTTCCCTACAGCCCCACCAGTATTTGTTATTGGTTGATTTCATGATAGCAGCCATTCTTTCTGAGGTGAGGTGGAATCTCAGTGGTGTTTTCATCTGCATCTCTCGAATGACCAGTGATGTTGAACGTTTTTTATATGTTTATTTGCTGCTTTTACTTCTTTGTCTGAGAAATGTTTATTCATTTCAGATCCCCATTTTTGAATTGGGTCTTTGAATTTGGGGGATCTGATTTTTTTCAATTCTTTATATATTCTAGATAGTAGTCCTTCATCTGAGGTATAGCTGCTAAAATTTTTTCCTACATTGTGGGTTGTCTCTTAGCTCTGTTGGTGGTTTCTCTTGCAGTCAGAACCTTTTTAATAAGATGAGATCCCAGTTGTTGATTCTTTGTGCTATTTCCCGTGCTACTGAGGTTTTGTTCAGAAAGTCTTTTCCTATGCCAATGTCTTCAAGAGTTCTACCTACTTTATCTTCCAGCAAGTTTAGTGTTTGTGTCTTAATATTTAGATCTTTAATCTACTTTGATCTTAGTTTAGTGCATGGTGATAGACATGGGTCTAGTTTTAATCTTTGGCAGGTTGAAATCCAGTTTTTCCAACACCATTTATTAAAGAGGCTATCTTTCCTCCAATGAGGGTAGTTGGCTCTTTTGTCAAAGATGAGGTTGCTGAGTATGTCTGTAGTTGTTTCTGCATCTTCTAATCTATTCCACTGATCCTCAGGTCTGTTTCTTTGCCACTACCGTGCTGTTTTTATCATAGTAGCTTGTAGTATAGTTTCAAGTTGGGGATTGTGATACCCCTTGCCATGTCTCTGTTGCCTAGAATTGATTCTGCTATTCTAGGTCTCTTGTGGTTCCAAATGAATTTTTGGATTGTTTTTTCAGTTAATGCTTTACTATAGAGCTTATAATTTAATTGAGCAGAGAATATATAAACATATAAAACTTAAATAGTATTTGATTTAACTGTTTATGTTTAAAATGTCATAATGCTAGGCCACATTTACATAATAAATGACTTAAGTAATGCTTACTGTTGATACTCAGAAAATGACTGACAAAAGAAAGTTTTACAGAAAAAGTCCTATATAAACTGAACCTTGGGGAGTTTTGGATGTAGAAACTGGTTGAAAGGAAAGTGAAGGCACTTATACAGGGTGAATGGAAGAAGGCAAGATAATGAAGGCTGTATCTAGAGGATAAGAAAAAAATAAAGGAATATATTGACATAGGGCAGAAAGCTAGTATATTAGTGTCCTAGGGCTACCATGAAATGATGGAAAACTGAATGACTTAAAAAATATAAACAATCTATTTCTAGAGGCCTGAGGTCCAAAATTAAGGTGTTAGTGTTACCCACTGTATTGTCCAGAGCCCTAAGTTGGACTTCTACCCTGACCTAATCTTGTTTATGAGTGAGGAATGGATGTTGAAAGGCTAGAAGTCTTCCTTCAATTGGGCTAGCCCAAACTGGCTGGATCTAAGATGGCTGTGAGTGACATCAGAGAACCTCGAGCTTCGTTATAATTTCATTTCCCCACCAAAAGTCACACTCCAGCACCATGAGAGTTAACAACCGCAATGACGATGCCTGGAAAGAACCATAAAAGGAGAGAAAAGAGATGTTGCCTGAATACTCAGAATATGTCTACCCATTCTCAGAAAAAGTTATGAATGTTCCTCTCCTCTATCAGCCTATTCCTACCCCACATTTTAAAAAATTCTATGTCTATGTATTTTCCCAATCTCCATGGGCTGAGGAGGGGATTTGAAAGCCTGTCTTCCTGCTTCTTCTATTCTTTGGCCAGAAATAATCCTCCTTCATTGTTCAATTGGTGCTACATCCATTTACTGGTTCCATGATTCCAAGAGGGAAAAAGAACCCAGCTGGGGTCAGAAATAGGTAACATCAGGATGGTTAGTTATTTTTGGAGACTGAGGATAAACCATCCAAGCCTTATCTTTTGGTTTCTGGTAGTTGGTGGCAATTCTTTGTGCTCCTTGTCATGTAGATATATTGCCCTGAAATCTACAGTCATTTCCCTTTGCCTATGTGTCTTTGTGATTCAAATTTCCCTTCTTGTAAGGACATCAATCATTGGATAGAAACCACCTAATAAAGTCATACCTCTGTATGTCTGCAAAGGCCCTACTTCCAAATAAGGTCATGTTCTGAGGTTTTTAGTAGACAGGAATTCTGGAGGGTCAACTGTCCCACCAAGTGTTGGTAGTTTGTGAAAAAATGTGTTCCGATGCAGGCTCCAGCTTTATGGAGAATAGATGCAAAGGCATAAATAATGCTTGGCTTGCATAGCTTTTAAATAGCTCACTAAACAAGTTCTCTCACACCTATTCAATGACTTTTCCCAGACATGAGAATATCTTTGGCTGCCAAGTACAACACACCTCCAGGGTAGAATTTATGTGGAATGCAGGTGGGGGACCCGAGTGAGGCTGGGGTGAGTGGGTGGCTAATGTTATCATTGAAGTGATCTGCAAATTTTAACTACCCAGCTTTCTATGTACTCTCCACTCCTCTCACACCTGGGGTTACTTGACTGTTATGGAGCTGTGGTGAAAAAAGTAAAATAAAATAAAAATATAATGCATCAAAAGTATGTATTTGCTTCTGAAAAAAGAAAGCAACAACAACCCAGGTAAAACAAGGACTGCTTAGCAATTCAGGGACCTAATCTAGAAGGCTGCCTCTGTCTCTGTGTTCAAGAGGAAAAGTACAGAGGAAACAAGGTGGAGAGGGCTAGGAAGGAGAGGGCCTGGGAGAAAGAGTGGTGCTCCTATTATTCCATCTCAATATCCTATTTTATTTCCCTGTGATTTCTATCAATAGAAAGCTTTTTCCTCACAGTTCAGTTTGCTGAACTACCACATCATCAGTAACTGTGTTGTTTGTGAAAAGGCTACCCTGGATCTCCTGAATCAGTGTCTATGAGAGGAGCCTGGAAATCTGCATTTCTCACAAGCTTGCCAAGTGAAGTAATGTTGGAGAAACACTTCAGTAGATTTTGATGTGGATTTAAGTTGCATATATTTTCAGGGAGTTTAAAGTGTTATTCCTCCACTGAGCAGTTTCATTAACAAAATGAAGGTTGTAGTTTTGAAGCACGTGGGCTCCTTGAGCCCAGAATTACTGGGGTCCAGGACGCTTCCAGTCAGGATTCCATTTGAGGCAGAAGCTGGTCACAGAGGCAGAGGAGAACTGGGATGTGGTTGAGGATATGAGGGAGGAAAAGAGAATAGCAATATCTAAGAAAATTTTGCCTAAATAACAACTTTACATAAAGCTGGCTTTGTGCCCAAGAAGGGATCATTTCCTGTCCTCTCTCCCTTCTTCCAGTGGCTGGTATTCACACTCTGGGTATTAATGGTTAGGCTTCTGTGAGCTAATCTGGGAATGCAATTGTCACTTGCAATTCCATTTCTAGAAGAACAAAGTCTTTCTGCTTATAAAATGCTTTTCAGAGGAATTTGGGGGACGCTTTTTTTTCAGGATATTTGCTCTTTAAAATCTGAGACTCAGCTCAGAAAGAGCTTAGCACTTTGCTAAAACTTTGGAACTAACTTCTAGTCATTTTGAGAAGATGTACCTCACTCACTCCTAGCTACTCAGGATTTCATAATAATGACAATAGTTTTTGAATGAACATGGGAAAACGATCTGAATGTTTGTGTTGCTTTCAGGTGAAGTTGGCTAATATAAATTGAAAAAAGTCTTAATGTCATTTTCAGGATATTGGTAGCTACCAGGAAGAAAGGATAGCATATTTGAACTGTGGACACTTTTAGAAAAATGATATTTTGTATTTCCTTCTTGAGCCTCACAAAGAACAATAGTAATGAGAAAGGTGAAATGTGTTGTATATGAAAATATATTCTGTTTCTTAATCTTGTTAGATAATTGATCAAGTTCTGGAACAGCCAGTAATTTTTCTCCCTGTGCTAAAGAATGTCCTTTCCCCGTTATTCTGAAGGAATAGAATGCAAAGCAAATGAGAAAAAGCAACTTTGCAAAACCTGTACCTTTGTCATAAATTTATTACAATTCTCTAATAAGAACAAGCTTTCACTTGGCTGAGGATTTCAGAAGATTTTCCCTTCTCAGGGAAGAGAAAACAGAAAACCTTGATATATATCCCAAACCTGTAATGTTTTACTTATTAGGAAACTTACTATATTAGCATTTGATCAGTTTGAACCCTCAATTTCTAGCCCTAGAGTAAAAGAAGGGTCAACTAGGCCAGTATTTAAAAGAAGATATGGTCGTCATTGTCATAATTGATATTTCCCCAGGATTGTAAGGCTTATCAGTAAAATCTCCCAAGCTTTTTCTTTATGTTTGATGATTTCTGCTGTTCTGGTTTTTGAGCCTTACTATGTCAAGTACACAGAGGTTTTCACTAACAAACTCCACTCAAGTTCTAGGACAAAGGCTTCACTTTCACAAGGTAGCAACATCTGGTGACACATAGACAGGAAGCTGGTAGAGTGACTAGGATGAGGCAGGGGCTCCACTTCTGAGTCCTCTACTTTTCTGGCAGAAAGATTTGGGGCAAATAACTTCTCCAGGCATCAGCATACTCCTCTATATGATCAGTATTGCTGTTGAAACTTAACAAAACACTTTCTAAAATATAACCTGCTACACAAGTCACTTAGTAAGTATTTGTTCTTTCCCATTTCTCATCTCTGTGTCTCTCTCTCAAATGAAAATACCAGCTGCCATGGACACGCACACATTCTGAAGACTGCAAATTGGCTAGGATCATTTGGAGCTGAGGCTGAGAGCAATGAAGGCCCCACAGTAAAACTTCTCAATTGGCCAATGGAAATCATTATTTGATCATTTATGATCTAACACACAGATGAAACAAACAATCCAGTGTTTACTTAGGGCAGATACCACCTTAGCACTTTTACTTATCTATTTTAGTCCGTATCAACCTTGTGAAATGAAATCAATAATCCTTTGTAGAGGAAAAACAAGTTCAGAAATTCTGCTGTAATTTTCCTGGGGCAACATACAGTATATAGCAGAGCGGGAACCACACCTGGATTCCTGGTTTGGTGTCTGATGTGGTGATCCACACTATTGCATATCAGTAAGTTGTCTGATCTTCATACCAAAGAATGGCAAGGATCGAACCCTCAGTCTCATGAATTATCTTCCAATCTAGGGCACACTCAGAAACCTGAAGGCATTACAGTAGAGGAGGAACAGCACTGGCTTGAGAATCAGACAGTCTTGTGTTTGAATCCTGGCCTGACCTCTTGCTCTCTATGTGTCATTGGGCAAATTAAACTTCTTAAGCTTTACTTTCTTAACTGAAATGAGGATAATAATGATATCCACTTCATAGAGAGGTTTAAGGATCATTTGAAATAATGTTTGTAAAACACTATACAGTTCCTGGCACATAATTATAAATTTCTTGTTAGTTGTAATAAGACACTGCAGTTCCAAAGTATCTCATGAGAAGTTTGAATTAAAGACTTCTTGCATTAGAATCCCTGGGGATCTTGTTAAATAAGACTCCTAGGCCCAGCTCCACACCTAATGAATGAGAAAACTGGGGCAGTGGTTGTAGGAATTTGCTTTTTTAACAAGTTATATAATGTAGTCTAAGTTGGCTATTGACACTATCCATCATTCATTTACTGTTCTGGTAGCTGTACCCTGCTTTCTATTTGGGGAACTATGTCCCACACCCCCAGTGTTTTTGCTTTTGGCAGAGCACCTAACCTACCATTTGTGCTGATTGGCATTTCCTTGATCACAGACAGATCAATCTGTCCTTGGTAATGCTGGTACGATGCAATTAGGCTTTTGTGAGGATGGCAAAAGGCAGGCACTCTATCCTGCTGGGTATGGATCTGAAAAGATGTAGTCGCTGTCAGTGATCTTGTGACCATGATAAGGTAACTGAAATTAGACCCAGAAGTAGAGCCTAAAGGAGGGAGAGAAAAATCTCATAGTGATAGTGACCATTGAATCCTGGTCTAGCCATGTAACCAGATTGACTCCAACAATTTTTAGTTATTGAGCCAACACATCTCGTTGGTCAGACCATTTGGATTATGTTTCTTTCTGTTACATGGGGCTGAAAGCCCTAATAAATCAGATAATATGTGCAAATTCTTTCTTCTTTCTTTCTTTCTTTCTTTCTTTCTTTCTTTCTTTCTTTCTTTCTTTCTTTCTTGCAGTATTGAGGATTAAACTTGGGGCCTTCTTACTGAACTGTATCCCCATTCCTTTAATTTTCTTTTTTGAGGCAGGGTCTTGCTAAACTACCGAGGATGGGCTTCAACTTGAAATACTTCTGCATCAGCCTCCCAGATTGCTGGGATTAAAGGTGTGTGCCACCATGCCTGGTCTAATACGTGTAATGTCAGCTGCACCTCAGTGAGGTCTTAATTCTATACCACTGCCGACCTTAGACAACACATGTACCTGTAGGATTCCCAGAGCTACCCTTCTAGATTGCTTTCTTCTAAGCTGAAACCTGAATCTTGGTCTTCTTGGACATGCAAATCAAGTCTAACTTTGTGCTTTAACTAAAACTTTGTTATGAAGGCTACAAATTCAAATCTCTAAAGATAATATGTAAGAAAAATGAATAAATAAAACAGGCTGGGAATTAGAAATATGCCACTTGATTCTATGTCCAAGGAAAACATCACGGTAAATGTGAACTCAAACGCCCAGACTCAGTGTTGGCAAAGCAATAGGGGGTACAGGGAATAGAGTATTGGAGAGCATTTGCCTCTTTTAAAGAGAGTGCGAATCACACAGTGCTAGAAAAGTCACCATGTGGGAATTCAGTCCCGGTATAAACAGAGTTGTCAGGCATCCTGAATTTTATATGAAATCTTCTGAATATTAACAAGTAATTTGATTTTTAAAACATGCTATGCAGGCTGACAAAGTGAGGGCCAATTACACATGTGAGGCATCTTGTGATCACTTTAGGAGACTTGCCGGAGATGGCAGCGGAGAGAGTTGCTGGGGTGGGTAGAGGGAGATAGCGAACAAAGAGTTATGCCAGGTCCATCTATCTACACACACATGGAAGAGAACATGCAAAGCAAAGGAGAAACGTCTTCACTCCATCCAGTTTGGTAGCTGGCATTTGAGCATTTTAGGAGTACATTATGCTCTTAACTCATATATGATCTTCTTCCTCCAGGGAGGCAAGAAGATTTACGTTCTGCCAGAAATTATTTCTTAATAGAAACAGGCTCTACTCACTTGTTTGCGAACATTTTCCTTTGTAAAGCTGGTAGGGACTCTGGCTTCTTCCTCTCTAGGAGATGTAACTGGCCAGAAATCTGGCCCCAGGTAAGTACTGCATCGAAGTAACAATCTGAAGGAGATTACTCAGTAGTCAATTGGTTAACAAATTATGCTTTAAAATACTTTTATCATAGACTCATCTAAACTGCTGCAATCTCTTCCTATATAGCACATATTAATTCTACATTTAGATATCCAGATATCTGGGTAGGGTAAAGAAATCCACTGATAAAAAATAACTTTTATAGTTTTATCTTTCCAGTTCATTTGTGCAAGACTGGAAAACCTGTGACACTTGATATCTTGTGACCTTCTCCTCCTGAATATTTGTATGTCCATGCTAAAGTGAGCATCCATGGCAGACAGGAAAGGAAAATGATCTCAATAAAGTTAACATGAACCTTTGGAGATGGAACCTATGTGATGGTCCCTTTTTCTGCCTTCTAAAATACAGAAATGGATCTCATGGTGGCCTCCAGGTAGTCCTGATAGTTCTTTCCTCATCTATCGCCTACCTACACATACACAAAGTATTCAGGACTCTGGGCTGTGGGTCTAATTTCTAATTTCTAGGCTATTGTTCTATTTCCTTTTATCTCAGTAAAAATCAGGATTGAGTAACTAAGAAACATCTATTTTTCAGATGACCAAAATAGTACCTGTCCCAGAGTAAATAGTTGCTATTTTCTTGACTAGCTAAACAGGGCGTTGCGGGGTGGGGTTTTCAGAAAACTAAAGGTTTAAGGAAGATGAGGCTGGAACCAAGACAAGAGTTCATTTTATTGGCCAGTCAATAATCTTTGTTCACCAAATTCGAATTCTGCATTTCTAGTACATGAGAGTCTATTTCTTAGTGTTTTGCAGTTAGGCAGGGCCAGGTAACTATTTCTCAGCAATGAAATAGAGCTTAGAGTACATAGCATATGTATAGTACGAAGCCTTTGTGTACTCTCTCCTTTTGGAAAAAGGACCACTCCTTCCAGACAGAACAAGTATGGCTGGAAGAGCCGTCATCAGTCGGGGATTCTGAGTGTCCATATGGATGCTCCATGCTCTCAAAATTGAACATATTACACTGTGCAAAAAAATACGTTAGTTGCGTTAAAAGCAGGGTTTGCAGAGTAAATTTTTATTGTAGCATAGCAGTATCCATCTTGACTAATAAAAAGGGTGCTAAGAGGCAAAGAGGAAAGACAAATTAAAAGCAGGGAGGCAACTAATGTTAAACTCTCCTTTCTTCCTTCTGTCCTCTTGCTTTCCTTTAATCTGTGTTCTCCATACACATGCAAAAAAAATGCACCCATTCTGTCAATTTTCGGTTCTATATTCGCACACATGCCAACTTTATAAAATGAAAATAACTGGCAAAATATGTAAAGTACAGAGCTTAGTCTTGTGCATAATTTAACTTTTTAAACATTTTATGTATTCAAATACATTCATGAAGGGAGACATTAGCATGAAAAACAGATGAGAAGTTGGTTTTCCATTCTCCTTGTCTTATTGGATTTTGCCAAACATCCCTGTTGTGGCACAGGTCTCATCTACTTCTTCTCTCCAAGATTTCCAGGCACCTAGGGAACCTTTCTACCTTGTGAAAATCTACACTTAAAAAACATTGAATCAAACTAATTCATTAATTGATTCTTCAACCCTCATTTTCTGTTTGTCAGGTGCTATGGCTATATTTACCTTCAAGGGAGTTCCCAGGTCAGTGGGAAAAGGAATATACAAATAACCCTCCAGGGGAAGAATGTTGCTGTGGACATCAGCACAAGAGCTGGGACTTGGAGAAGCAAGCACAAAGGTAGTATCAGTCTTGGGATGCCAAGGAAAGATTTCCTGAGAAGGATTTGGTGACTTTTGCTGTTTCAAAGATTGTATTGGTGGTTCATAGTGGATATCTGTAATGGAAAGAGGAAAGATCAGGGGCAGAGAGCCACATTAGGCAATAGGCAATGGAGTTCTAAACCAGGTCAATCAGCCAGGAGGACAGAGAAGTAGGGACATATGACAGAGATGTTAGGACTATACATTACTTTGGATTTAAGAATGAAGGTGAGGGAGTAGTCAAGGAATATTCTGGACTGAGCTCAGCAAATTTTTTCTACAATGGGCCACCTAGCAAATATTTTAGACTTTGTGCCACATTATAGACTCTATTGTATAATCTTTGTTTCTCATAATCTTTTAAAATGTAGAAGTCGTTCTTTTTTTGAGGTATACATATAACCACAGAAAGCTTTCAGTAATACAACAAAGTAAAGGGAAGTGTATTTCCCTCCCAATCTTGGGAGGGTCAAGGCATTGGCATCAGCTCACTTCTTGACTGTGTCACCTCCTGGAGGAGGCATGTATATGTGCAAGGACTTACTTTGCTGTTGAGGAAGGTCAACAGAGAGACTAGCGTCCCATAACCCCCTCTAAAGCCAGGCCCACAGTGATCCAGCGGCCCCCTCTAGGCCCCGCCTCTTCAAGTTCCCTAGTACTTCCTCATATCCCATCCTGTGGACCAAGCCTTCAATTACTGTCAACGCTAGGGGGACATAACCCATACCTAAACCATAGCAGGGGATATCTCAAATCAGATAAAAAAGGGAAGTTCAGCCTACAGCGGAAACTCAAAAGTACTGGCAATTATTGTTAACATGTTTACTGTTTTAACGCTAATAGGGTCACTGTCTCCCCTTCGGTAAGACTGAAATTTTGGCCTATTGGTCAAATTGCTGTATATTGTACAATCTGTTTTTACCACATCTCCTTTGTTTTAGGAAATAAAATTCATGGCTCCTATAGTGTTTTAATTTTAAGTGATACCTGCCCAGTACATGCTTTTGTGTTGTAGTTGTCAGTTTTTGTTATAGTGTCCTAAATACTTGATATTAAGAATATATATTTATTATAATAAAGCTGTAACCCATGATATTTTTAAATGGTGGATGCTTTTTGGCTTGATATATGACAGATGTTCAGTGTATGTTATTTGAGTCTATTAATGACAATGATAAAATTTCCTTTGAAAAGTAAATTCCTATTCGTTTAAAAAAATAATCATCAGTTTCAGATGGTTTAGAAACAGCCAACTTTTGGAATGCATGAAGCAGTTGGTAGGGATGTTCTTCTGTACTATTTATATTTAGGTACTATTTGTGTTTTTTCATTTGCATTTAATAATGAGGGGTAAGAAAAAAAATATATATATATATATTTTTGTACCAGGGATCGAACTTGGGACCTTGCACTTGCATGATGGGCACCAGGACCACTAAGCTAAATCCCTGGCCCATAAAAAATATTTTTATTATATCAGAAACAGAATTTCTAGGCTTTCAAGTCTGGAAAACTTCTCATTGTTTCTAATTATTACTAGATAATTAGAAATTAAAATGCACAGACATATGAATACAATTAATTCCTGGTTATGTGCATTTGCAGATGGAGGGGGTTAAGGGGCAGTGGGCATTTTGGATTAGGTCACATCTCCAACAGTAGTCAAATTGTGGGTCATTAGCCCCAATTATCAGCTAACCACTGGTTGGAGGACAGGATTTTATTTATGTCTGAAGACTACAATGTGGTCCATTTTATCCACTCCATCAACAGCTCTACCAAAAGTCTGGGTCCTCCACTCCTGTACCTTGATGTGCTGTCTTTCAATTCCAGTCTCAAAATTACCTCGTGGCTGAGCTTCACTGCAAAAATGAGATCGTTCCAGATCCCAGCTGTTGTTTATACAGTGCTTGATTGATCTGCAAAGTGGCTAATGTATTTCAAGTTAATGAACAGTTAACTGTGGTCTTATATGAAGTGTGTGTAGTTTTGGGTTATCTATAACCTACTTTATTTTCACCCACCATCCAAATTATCTCTGATAATCAAGTGTTGACTTAAGCATATAACTCCCCCCCCCCCACCAATTTCCCTATGTGTGTAGTTTCATAGCATTCTGACCAATTCTGTTTATCCTCCAAAAGATTCATTGTGTTTCAGGAACCCTATTACCTAGCCATATTTATTGCACATAAAATAATGTAAAATTGCCCAATTTGCAAGTGTGGTTTTGGATGTTCAACTTCAAAACACTGGGCTGAAATTGATGTCTGAACTTGAGGAATGATTTCTAAATACTTTGAGCTCTCTGAACATTAGTATAATGATCAGTATACCAATTCTTTGGTCCAAAATGTGTTTACTTAATGACTTTGTTTGTCACTTTTTACCATATTTTGGAATGCTAAGCTATAATAAGCAATACATATAAAAAGCCTAAGAGGAGGGAAAGTATCAAATACAGTGATATATTGCTTTAAGTTAAATCCCACACAGTACTCTCTATCTTTTCAGTACCAGAAAAGAGGAACTAACAGAAATGATTAGTGAGATGGTGATATCAGAAAGCCATAGGAAGAAGCACTTTAGGAATCTAAGTGTGGAGGAAAAGTGAAATAAGAAAGAAAGACAAAAAATGAAGGAAAATCCAGAGCTCTTGCTGGCCTCCTTCCAAGCTGCATGTCTCTCCTCTTAGCACTTTATATAATGGATGTAGGAAGAATATTGACATTTGTAGGAAGAACATAGGCTGAGCACACAGCCATACAAAGTCCTAATTTGTTTCTGAATTAAAGCTGAGTGTGAAGGCAGAGTGTGCTTTGTTTTCCTAGGTATTTCAATAATCACAATTTCATTTTTTAAATTAAGTTTATGGGTACATTTTAGGTATACATTATGATCACATTCATCATTGGGAATTTGTACCTATACATGATATATATTGGTTCTTCTATTTTCCCCATTCTACTTCCCTCCCTTAAACCCCTCAACCACTCCCTATTTACAAAAAACTTTGTTTCCATTTTTTCCTTCCTTCCTCCCTCTCTCTCTCTCTCTCTCTCTCTCTCTCTCTCGGCTTAAATTCTTTTATTGGTACATTTCAGGTATACAATACATTTACATTTATCATTGGGTGCTTGTACCTGTACATGATGTATCTTGGTTCTTATTGTTTTCCCCATTACCTGTGCACCCTTCACCCCCTCCACCCTTCCCTACTTATGTAGACTTTGTTTCCATTGTTTTCTTTTCTCATAAGTTTTCCTTTCCCTTCTTTCCTTTCCCCTTCCCCTCCCACTTCCCCTACCCCTTTGGACCTTTTCTTCCTATTTTAAAATATCAATTATTCATTTTAATTCTTATTTACACTTTCAGTTTCTCACACTAGAGAAGCTATTCGGTATTTACACATGTGTGTCCTATTTATTTCACTTAAAAGTATGGCCTCAATATGCATCCATTTAGCTATAAATGTCTCTAGTTTCTCATTCTTTATGGTTGAGTAGTACTCCATTTTATTAAAAAACCACATTTTCTTTATCCAGTTTCCAGTTGGTGGGCACTTGGGCTGTTTCCAAACTTTAGCTAATACAAACTGTGCGGCTATAAACATGGGTGCACATATATCACCGTGGTATGATTCTTTTAATTCTTTTGGGAAGATATCCAGCAGGGGAATAGCTGGGTCAAATGGGACCTCTAATCCTAGTTTTTTGAGGAATCTTTATACTAATTGCCACAGTGGTTCCACCAATCTATACTCCCACCAATAGTAGAGAAGGCTTCCTTTTCCCCATAACCCCACCAGCATTTGTTATTGGTTGATTTATTGATGTCAGCCATTTCTTTTGGAGGTGGAATCTCAGTGTTGTTTTCATTTGCATCTCTTGAATGACCAGCGATGTTGAAGGCTTTTTCATATATTTATTTGCTGTTTCTACTTCTTCATCTGAGAAATGTCTGTTCATTTCAGATGCCCATTTTTGGATTGGGTCTTTAAATTTGGGAGGTCTGATTTTTGTAAGTTCTTTATATATTCTAGATAGTAGACCTTTGTCTGAGAAACACTGCTAATAATTTTTTTCCCACATTGTGTGTTGTCTCTTCACTCTATTAGTGGTTTCTCTTGCTGTGCAGAAGCCTTTTAATAAGATGAGGTCCCAGTTATTATGAATCACATTTTCTATCCCCTCTCTTAGAGCTCTGGTAGAAGATTCAGCTCAGGTGGGAGAAAGCCTTTACCTAATGAGAGACTCACAGCCCGATGTGCCCTGGTATGTTGGTACCATGCTGTCAAATGAGACTGGTCATTGAGCCTACTTTACCTTTGAATTAACTCATGCTTCTTCTTCACTCCTAAACACTTTGTTTCCCTCTCCAGCCCCTTACATTTGAATGTTTGAACAATATAATGACATTGAAGTACCAGACTGCATAGATGCATGCAATCAATGAATGTGACCCTCCCTTCTCTGCTCTTTTCCAACACCTTGCAGGCTTCGTCTTGGGTGGTCAGAGTTCTGTGGGTGCTGCTCTGTCGGGCTCAGAGAGCTCACACACTGAAGACGTCTATTTACCTCATCCTCACTCTCAGAACTCGCGTGTCTCTAATGCTGTTTGGATTTTCTAGCTCTCTGCCTGCCAGGCGTACCTGTCTCCTTGTGGCTGGATAAGTTCACACAACTAGTTCTGCCCACTGGGTTGGAGTAGGTGTAAGGATTATTTCTTTCAAGCCAAGGCACTGAATTATACTCCGGTGTGTAAGATTCTCTACAGTAGTCTTTCCCCACATTTGAGTGACAAGCAATGTTTAAGATAGTGGCCACTCTATTAGCCTGAATCCTAGGGTGAGGGATGTGGAGGGGAACCCCAGCTCACTTGCAAAGAGCAAGAAGTGAAAGCAAGAGAGAAACCAATGTTTTCAGAAGCCAGTAAGTTTGAGGATGTTTGGGGATGTTAGCCTGACTAATGCACTGTCTAATACATCTACCCCCCTCATTAGTATACACTAAAATATAGACTTATCAAGGGCAGAGACTGTCTATATTGTGACATTCTTTTATATAAATGTAGTGCCTAGAGTATGGACAATCATTACTCAGTATTAGTTTAATGAAAAAATAAGTGAACACTACTCTTGTTATGGTAACAATGGGGGTAAATAAATGTGGTTATTTATGCAAATGAATCACAACTCTATTCACCAAGAAAGTCGTAGATATTTGTTCCCAATACTACTGAATGATGATTGCAGATCTACTGGAGAACATTAGAAATGACACTACTTAGATCAGTTACCTGGGCTCCTTTAGAAAATATCATTTAGGCAACAACTTGACCAACCTCATGAAGAGAAAGGCTCCAAATCTGCCTAAGACTAGAGGTGAATTATGGAAGGGTCATTAACACAAGTGAGAGGACAAAGAAAGAGCCAGAGAACATCTTGACCCTGTTAAACCAAGCTGATCTACCTGTCTACTTGTAGTTCTGTCTTGTAATACGTATACCTTGAATTTTAGGAGAGATTCTAACTGTGAACTATCAAGGATATTTTTTAAAGAAAATTTTTCTTTGTAAGTTTTAAGTATACAAAATTGGTTATTTATCACCTGGAATTTACTTCTTCAAAATACTTCCTAAAATAGGACGATTTTATGTAATAGGCACAGTATGTGAC
Organism: Heterocephalus glaber; assembly: GCF_000247695.1. Next base: position 2,550,390 of record NW_004624844.1, on the reverse strand, counting down.
TATATTCTTTGCATACTAAAGACAATTATAATAAAAATATAAACATCTTCTGTAAGAGCCATGTTGGAAATACTGTGCAGTCATGTGAGGACATTTCTTAGAGGGCAAATGAGGCTGTAGCCGCCAGACCCTGAGAGTGGTCCAGTTATGAGACAGAACGTTTGTGACCTAAGGGCTCCAGTTCAGGCCATCTATGATGGTTGATGATGAAATTATGTAGGGATGATATTCTCATCAGTGGGAAGCACAGTTATGATGCTAAGCGGTATCTTGCTTTGTACTTTAACATCAACTATCTAACAGTGTGGAAACAGAATCTTCATGCAGAAGACAGAAATGGAAGCCAAGAAGGGAGAGTAGGGACCTTGGCAGGTTGGGTTTCAGAGTTGAATCGAAGTTCAAGTAGGGCACTAGGAAGAAGCTCTGAGAGTGATGATCAGAAAATGAAAATGGATAGACATAAACAACAATCCCATGGGAAACTCACAGAAAATTATTTTTAAAAATTATAATTATTTTCATCCTGAAATGACAAGAATGGCAAAAGATAGAGAAAATTTCTTTTCTTAGAGTGGTGGTTTTCTCTAACTTGTAGAGTCAAGTTCTCAAGTTTCAAAATATCTTGTTTTACTTTTTGACTTGAGTATTATTAGTGTTCTTTTTTATCAAAATCTGGCCAAATTGACAAAAATAAAGAGATTCTACATATTATAAACATTTAACAAGAAAATCATGTGTTTCAAAAAGGATATAGAATATTTAAAGCTAAATTGTCACAGAAAAGTATACTTACTTCCTAATGATAACTAAGAATTATGAGAAAGAAATGTATTTAATTAATACAGTTTATGGACAGTGTTCTTTTAGTTTTTCAAGTGAAACATGATCAGTTTGTAAGGAAATGTATTTTAATTGGTGGTTATAATTTATGAACAAACCATTCTTTTAATTTTTCAAACTAAATTTGCAAGCAAATAATTTATTCATCATGTGCTTAAATGTTTGTAAACAGTAATGCACTTTTAGATTTATTGTAAGTTTAGTCTATCCACTGATCTCTTTTCGTCCTCATCTTAGGTTAATTTTACTTATGAGTTTCACTCAGTGGTATGAAAACTAGATGACACTAGATGACATGGGATAACATTTAGAGTCAGACTGAAGGCTCAGACTGCCTGGACTTTAAATCCTGGCCCCTAACTGTGTGACACAATTAACTTGCTAACTGTGACACTCTGACTGAACTTCTACATTGATAACTTTGATCATAATAATTCCTGCTTCACTAAGGTCCTTCTAGCCATTGATTACAGCTAAAAATGTAAAGTTTCTTGGTTTCACTAAACAAGCTCTAAATAGCGGGTGCTGTTTACTATCTACATATGTGAGCATGAGACTTGTGTATGTGACTGCCTTTCGACAAAGCCCATGTGAATGTGGCATAGAAATAACACAGTGTCTAAAATAGAACTTAACCTCTTCACTTCTAAATTGACTTTATCTCTGAAGTCTCTGCCTCATTGTTTTCAGTGTTCTCTCTTGGATCTAACCAATCATTGAGACCTACTGATTTTACTTTTTATACAGGCACAGTTGCCTTAGGTTGGCTCTTTACCTGTGGTCAGTCTCCACAGTCTCTCACTTGCACTTTTGTTTTCACTCCCTACTTTGTCTCCTTCCTTTATTTCAGATCTTCCTTTGCTGTGCTTCCCCCTGGGTAAGGCAGCCAGAGTGAATGTTCTACAACGCAAACCTAACTATGTGACTCCATGGAAACTCCCAGTGGCCTCTCCTCACTTACAGAAATAAGTCTGAGCTCATAGCAGGACTTATAAACTTTATATTTTCTCTGGTGCTCTATTTCTCATTATTGTCATTTGGGGCATCCAAGCTTTTACTTTGTTTTGTTCTAGGAAGATGTCTTTCCATCCAAAGCTAGGTGAGGTACCACACAAGATCTTTGCTTACTTCTCTCACTGATCATTTTTAGATAGTATTGAATCATTTTGGGGACTCTTTCAACTATAAGCTTCTTTGCCGTGATTATGGCTTGCTCACTTTGTGCCTTAAGGGCCTAGATTCTCAATACTTTATAGGACTGTTGAACTTTATTTAATTATTTCCCAATATTTGTGTCTCCCTTTCATCTTTAGGACATCTTTAGAAAAGAAAAGAAGTTTCTGTCTTTTTAAAGCTTCCATACTTCTTGAAATGCTTTAGCCCTATTTTCGTCATTTTCCATTTGGATTTTATTTCAAAGGTTGGGACTCTGGGGTATGAAAGTATAAAATAATGAAAATGTAAAAAAATGGTAAAGTCTGTAGAACATTCTGAGGATGCAGAACAAAACTTAGAATTGAGCAACCTCAGGGAATCTGGATTGGCCTGGCCAAAAGCAAAATGAAACAAGCAAAACTCAATATAGGCAAGAAAGAAAGGAAGATGTGGTTCTTTCTGAGGCTAGACTGTTCGGATGACTTAGAGCTATGCAGTGTGCCAGCCACCAACCACATGTAGTTACTGACCACTTGAAATGTTGCTGGCACCTAAATGAGATGTGCTCTATCTCTATGACACCCACTGTCTTCCAAAGCCTTAGTACAAACACAAAGTACGTAAGATATCTCACAAATAATATTAAAATTTATTAAGCATTGAAATGATCATTTGGATGTATTTGGTTAAATAAGATAGAATTGAGATGAATTTTATCTGTTCACTTTCACTTTCCGTTGTGCGGCTGCTAGAAAGTTTAAAGTTATCTATGTGGCTCACATAATCTCTACTGGACAGCCCTAGAAAATGGAATAGCACCCAATAGTTTTATGTTCTTACATAATTTGGAACAGGGAATATATTTATTCTACAGTTGGAAGCCCTGTGATGCTCTTCTGGGAAATATAATATCCCATTTAGGCATGGATATTGAAGAACTAACTTGTAGATTCAGGAGATCTTGGAGTAGCTGTGAACAAACACTGACTCCCAGAATTTGGGTGTTGATCAAAATAGGTGTTCTCAGGTAGAGCTAACCTCTACTCCTGGGAAACGATTGAACAAGTCACATGTTCCCCATGGTTGAAGCATTTTCAATGGGGCATGAACAATGGTTGGGCACCTACTGAATGACTACTGAGCCAGCGTGTGGCTAATTGGCCATATGACCATATAGTTACAGCCCCCTTTGGGTCAGTAACAGTCCTGGTTCTTGGGTGAGTAACTGCCCACCTCTCTGAGGTGAATTAACTCTTTCGGAGCACTAGGGCACCATTTAGCACACTAGAAAAAAAAGTCATTTATTCAATTGCTCCCTAAGGACACCATGGAGTGCAGAGAGGAAGCTCAGCAATTCCAAGCTCCCATAGCAATCCTGAAAAGCCAATTAGGGGACTGAGACAAATTAGATGGAAGAATGCTCTGTCCAACTGAGATATAAAAAGAGTTTATATGAGCAAGATGTAATCACTTAAGTGGGAATTTGGCTAAGAAAATGAGGCTTTTCTGAGAAGGACTTTGTAAGAAAAGAACAAAACATGGCTAAGACTTCAGTATGCATGCTTGTGTCTTTAAAATTGTATATTTTCAAAGTGTTGGTGTTTTCAACACATGATTTTAACCATTAAACCCAAGTTTTGGATACTAAACTGGTAATCAGGAAAGTTGGCTTCAAGCCACAGTGCTACCAATTATTAATCACGTGTTTGTGGGCAATTTACTTTCTCTGGCCCTTATTTTCCCATTCATTAGACAATGTTAGGGATTGTATTGGGATGGAGATGCTTTTAGATAGATTTGGTGAAAGGACCCAGAATACACAATGCCACCCCAGACCAAAGCCAAATGGAATATACAAGCAAGGAACGATGGTCCCAGAAGCAGATGGTGACTTTACTGCTAACTGACCTTCTGTCCCAAAGTCCAGGAAAGGCTCCAGTAATGGGGCCAGAGATATATCCCAGGTTTCCTTATTTCTGAAACCCTCAAAAGCAGCATTTTCCCATGCTCTGGTTGAGTGCAGGAGAAATGGGAAAGTCCAAGTGGTTGGTTTGGTTTCTATAATATTGACACTAGGAATTCAATTCAGGTGGCCCATTTCCACATTTCTCATTGATAAATATGACCTTCTGAGACTCTTCAACTCTAACTCTTTAGATCCCCTTCTTGAAGAAAAGTGAGGAAGGGGTGGGAGAGTTATCAGAGAGGACAGAAATGGACAATTTTTCTTCTTCTGCAGACTCCTGCCTATTCTACTATTGTTTCATTAGGCCTTCTTCATACAAGTGTAAAATGTTTAGCATTGACCTGACTTAACTGATTTGGACGGCTTCTACTTTGCATTTCTAAGAGAGAATAAAAAAATTCTTATTGATTACCTACCTAGATGTTCTTTGAGATTCTTTTTGAGAATACTTATGAAAGACCTTTATCTTGATCATTTAGATCAATTGCACCTTTGACAATCAAGAAAAAATAATGATATTAATCACTACCACTCAAGCCATGTTAGGATGTGTCAGGTCCATTCTTAGTGCTGTGATATCCAGTGCATTTCATCCTTACAGCGATCTAGGAAGAGAGTTAATTTTAACTGGCATTCTTTTTTTTTATTAAATTCTTTTATTGGTACATTGTAGGTATACAACACAATTACATTTCTCATTGGGAATTGTACCTTTACATACTGCATCTTGGTTCTTA
>NW_004624844.1:2534694-2545082 GCF_000247695.1 Heterocephalus glaber | reverse complement strand
TTGTTATTGGTTGATTTCATGATAGCAGCCATTCTTTCTGGAGTGAAGTGGAATCTCAGCGTTGTTTTCATTTGCATCTCTTGAATGACCAGTAACTGGCATTCTTGATAGGAAGACTGAAGCAACTTATTGTAAGGTGCCAGGGCTAATAGTGGCAGAGCCAGGATTTGAACCCAAGATCAGTACATTTAGCCACTAGGTGATACTGTTTTTCATTGTCAGTCTTATCCTTTTGACTATTCACCTCAACCACCTAATAGTTTCCATTTATAGACCAAAAAAGAAAAAAAAAAGAGATTTGAAAGTTTGAAATCCCACTTTTGTATTAATTTAATTCATTTAAATCCAGTTGTATGTAAACTACTTATACACAATTGAACTAAGAACACATGAATATATTTATATTTGTTGTAGCTAGTTAATTGCATAATACAATTTTGCTAATCGACTGCAGCAATTATAAAACATTTGAGTTTCATTCCATTTTATGCAAAAACATAACATAATCATGGAGTTTTAATGATGTTTGGTGCCTGTCCTCTTGTCGCCTTTTTATTCAGGCAGGCGGAGGTGTAACATGCAAATCAAACACTTAAAAAACATTAAGCGTCATATGCATCACTGACCTATGCCATCATCTTGTTCATTAAGTCACAAAATTTAGCAACTTACAATGAACTGTTGTTGTACTATCGAGTTAATATGATTTGTGAAAAGTGAATCCTTAACTGCCTGGCAAGGGGAAGACACAGGCCAGAGTCTAGCCCTGGTAAGGGTACTCATTGATTATACCTCCTGAGGGAGGAATTCTGAGGTCCTTCATCAGTCAGTGGCAGCTTGGCACACAAAAGGGCAGCCGTTGGGTCCCAAGTGTTCTAAATAATGCAGCAGGTAACTACCTCATCAGGGTTGTGAAATCCCTTAATGCACATTTGAATTTTTCTTTACAAATACCTACCTAATAAAAACCTTCTGTTTTCATCACAATTAAGTGCAGAGTGCTTGTGCTTTGGATTCTGAAATTGGAACCTCCACTTCCTGGCTCCTTTCACCCTCACTGTTTTATAAACACTAAATACTGTTTCTATTGTCTCTGACTTATCCAGAGCAGAAGTGGAAGTGTTGATTGTGCTTTCCTTAGTAGCTTTTGAAAAATATCTGCAGCTTTCTTTACCTGACGGCTCTAGATGACATGCTATTTTATCATGTAGATCCAATATGCATTTTAGATGTAGAAATAAGTATCCTTATATAAGCAAAGGTCGATTTTTTAAAACATCATTTTTTCTTATATTCTGTATTTTTTTTGATACCTAGGTCTCTTTTTATTTTACTATTTCTTATCTTGCCTTTCCCCCCTCTCTTACAATCATGTGTCAGTTTTTTTCCTCATATCTTCCTCTATTTCTCCCATTCATCATTTCAGAGGAATACTGCATCTGTTGGTGGGTTGAGGGGAGTGGCGAGGTTGCTGCACCTGGGTAGAGAAAGGTAGCAATCTGTTCATTGTTATCGCTTTGCAGAAAGGTGGGACTTCCCCTTCTCTTCCTGATGGCTGAAATGCTGCTCAAACAAAAGCAATGTTGGCTGGAAAACTGCAGCTAAAACTGCCACATATATGCTGCATTTCCTACTGAAGGGCTTATACAAATGCAATAATAAAAGTGAGGTCGTAGTAGGTACAAAATAAATGCTTGCTGAGTCAACTTTTTACTGCAGCTCTCTGAGGCAGAAAAAGGGGTTTATTTCATGGGCCTAGATTTATGTTCTAATGATAGGGACTAAATTCTCCTCTGTATGTCCATTTCTGTGTCCAAATTTCTCTACTGGGGTATTTAAGTAATCACATCATAATTGGTTTAAAATAGTAGGGACTCAGTCCATATTTAGTTGTAACTATAGACTTACTCTCAACAAGGGATGTAGCATAAGCTTACTTGTAGCTGTTGTACATGTTAGGAGCAAGAGAAGACATAGGCTAATGAAGATGCTTGTCCTCCTTTATGTCGTCACGTTTGTCCTAGTTTAACCATCATGTCCCAGTTTATACATCAGCCAATGTAAATTGTTATAGCTGACCAATGGAAGTTTGGAAGTCTGCTTCCGAACTCCAGCTTCTCTGTCCATCATTGGCCCCACTGGATTTTCCATCTCAGCCTTGGATAGAGTGAAACTACTTCATGTAGCAAAGTACCACAGGGTCAGCTCATCTCCCTCTGCCTCAGTTTCAGTTATCCTTGGCCACCCATCAAGATGCAGACCTCTCAGTTTCCCCTCCTTACATGCCAGTCTCAGCTCTTAGCCTACTGGCCTCACAAACTTGCCCACACGAAGCAACCCTTCATTCATCAGTCCACTCAAAAGAATGCTGCCTCGGTTTTTGCTTGGTTCTTTTTAGAGGCCCTACTTCTCCTGCCTCAACATAGAAGAGAAGATTTTATTCTGTTAAACTCTTCATGGCACAGATCTTTGAAGCTAAGTGACCCGCTCCCCTCTCCTAACAATAAAATGACCATTTACAAAGCATATTCCATATGGCAGGCACTAAACCTATTCATTGTAGGTAGTTTATCACTTATTCGTCTTATCATTCCTTATGATTTACATATAAAAATGCTTATTGATTACTTACTATAGGCAAGATACTATTTTAAGCAATTCACTTTAGTTCGAGTTTCTTCAGAGGTCAATCCTGAAAAGAGATTCAAGTACAGATAGTTTATTTGGGACATGATCTCCAGGCAACCTTAGTGAGTAGTGGGCAGTGACAGAGGATATTAAATGCAGTCAACAGTGTGCGTTGCCAAACTAGTTACCACTGTAGGTAAAACCTGAGCAACATGGGCAAACCTGGAAGCCAATGCAGAATACCATCTTCAGAGTTATGCATGGGGGTTAAGGGAGCTTTAATTGTTTTTCCCTGTGGTGGTGGAGACTGAATCCAGGAGTACTGAGCTCCATTTCCAGTCCTTTTTGATTTTAAGACAGATTCTTCTTGAATTGCCCAGTCTGGCCTCAAACTTGTGATCCACCTGGCTCAGTCTAAACAGCTGGGATTATGCATGTGCCACCATGCTTGGTGGAGCCGTGATCTTTATGTAACAATTCCCATTAGTCGTTGGTTGAGAAGAATGAAGGAGAACTGAATAGGCATATAAATGGATTTTCAGACAGTACTGAGATTCTGGTGAGGCCGAAGATGACTCATCCGTGATAACACGCGTCTCTTCACTTCTGCATGATTCTGCCCCTCCTCCATGCCTATAGCTTCTTCTTAAGCTTTCCATTTGTCTGTATTCAGATCTCTTCTGGCTCCTCTGCCCCTTGCAGTGTCTTTCTTCCCTGGGCACCACCATTACCTGGCTGCTCACCACCACCATTGTCTCTTCTGGGTCTATCCTCAATTTCTTTGTCAGGTTTTCATTTCATTTCATTTTCTTTCTCAACATTTGAATGTGTGCAAACCTCTCTTTGCCTAAAAGCAGAAACATACCTTAATCCCATTCTTTCCTCTGGTATCCTCCTTTCTCTTTTACCTGCTTATATCTCATGATATCTTCTCTTTTTCTAGCCCATTGCCAAAAAGTCTCTCTCACCCTAGGCTCCCTTGAAATCCTTCTTCCTTTTCCAATGGGCTTTCTTCAGTAGTCTGCATGTTAATTACTTCTCTGTAGTTCCTAAACATCTGAAATGACTTTGACTTTCTTGAAATCCTCCTTGATCACTTTTTTCTTCTGTTTCTGGCCTTTTCTGGATGTCTTTTTAAAAATTGGTTCTATAGATTTGCATTCCGTCAGCTGTACTTTGTTTGCATTTTGTCCTAATATTCTTTCCTTAAGCCCTTTCTCTTTTCTCTATATTTTCTCTAGATATATTCCACATCCCTAAATTCTTTAATTTTTATTCCAGTGACTTGAAAAACTCTATATCCCCGCTGAATTCTCTGTGCTAAGCTCCAGACCAACAATAAACAATATAATTATCTTTCCCCAAACTTGCCCTTCTTCTTCCTCCTCTTATAGCTCAGTTAGGATCACTATTATCCTCTTAATTATCTTTAGAAAGCAAACTACAAACTGGGGTTTGTACTGGAGTCCTCCCTCTCATTTATCATCGGCATGGATTTCATCATGGATGAATGGTATTTCTACCTATTCAATATCTGTCAAGTTTTTTCTCTCTTCCACTGTGACTGATTTAGTTTAACTGTTCACCTTTACTTTCATGACGTTCTAATTTATCTTCCCACTTCCATTTACAAAATCCACTTCAATTCTTCGTTCATCTTTCTAAGACAAATACATTATGATCACATCACTGCCTTGCTTTTTAAAAGTCTTCCATGGTGCTCCATGGCCCTCACTCCGTACTGCCTTTCCAGGAGGGGCCATGAGTCCTCCTGGTACAGCATCTCACCAGCCCCACCCCGCCCCATCTTTGCCTCTTCACATCCACCCTGTCCTCTGCCAATACCCTCGGTCCTTTCCCACTGAGAGGGGGTGCTGTGGTACCTGTTCTGATATCTTTTGTTCCTAAATAGATACAAACTGATCTTAATTTGAAAAACAAGTTAATATTTGTTCTTCCAGCTCTTCATCGGCTTTGGAAGGTCTGGTCTGCATGTCCTCCTAGGTGATTCTGTAACACCAACATAATTCCATTAATGAAATTGAGTCTGTTTCAAAAAGGCTGATGTTGCCTACAATTTTGCATTTCAAGCACTGAGCGCTATCCTTGGCATATAGCTGGTGTTCAGGGCTCATGAGGAATTCAAAGCTTATAAAGTTTTTGCCCTCATTCCTACACTTAAGCCACCTTTCAATAGAAACATTAAATGGCATCACTTCCTGTACAGTACGTTTTTCTCTTGTAGAACTCCTATTTAGCTGGACTTTGTCATTCTACTCTTGATGTCTCATATATATATATAATATATATATATAATATTTTTGATGTAAAGTTAAATAAAATTATAAGGATGAACTTTTCATTTCTTACAGCAAACTTACAAGATGGATGATTACAAAAATGTGTCTTCAGAGACTACTAAATGTCATCAATTTAATGTAAGTGTGAAATGTCCGCTAGCTTCCATCAAGATGACTTAACATTTCAAATAGCTACTTTCTTAAGTAATTTTTTTAAATGTATACTTCATTTATGTGTCAGGAAAATGCACCATTTCATTTGATTAGTGTAAATCAAATTGCTACAAACTGCTCTGTGAACCAACACCACGCTGTTTCAGATGCGCATTAAGTAGTAAATCAACTTTATTGGAAATTCTGGGTCTCATCTTTTCAGAGAGAATGCTGTGTACTTTTTCCAGAGGTGCAATAATTCTTTTACATTTCTGAAATCTCTTTAGTAAATTGCCCCTATTTAGTAAATTATCACTGCACTAAGTAGCCCAAAGTAATGAAAGTATTAAGAGGAACCCAAAAGTCATGTCCCTGTGGTGTTCTTGAGGTTTTAGCTGAATGCATTTAGCCCTCTCTCCTGGTGCTTTCAGAGATTTCTCACATACCTTTGGCCAACTTTTGATAGAGATTTGTCAGCATCCATGGCCTAGGCATTATGTTGTACAGCCTGCTTCTGCAGCATTTTTGGACCGGAAGACATTTAATGGCTAAGAGTACAGTGAAGTGCTTAATAAAAGAATGCAATGTTGCATTGGAGGAAGGAAAGCTATTGTTTGTGGCAAACATTGTACTTATATACATGCATCTATTAAATTAATTCATCTTCTATGGCTTTTCTCATTTTGATAGAAAATTTATCAGCAGCCCACAAGAGTAAGACTGGCTCATTTTCACATTTAAATGTGTTGCATCCACATGCTGTGAAGTGTAATTTTAAGTATTACTCAGAGAAAAGTATTACAATGTTTAAAAAAAGCTTTGTCAGGTGGAAGGAGGCACATTTTGGATATGAAAATATTCCTTGCTGGGCAGCATAAAATATGGGATAGGGAAGACTTCTAGATTTAAAACAATATAACCCATTTCTTTCAACATACGATGATTGTTTCTATTTTACTGAAAATGCCCATGCATTAAAATCTGCTTAGCATGACAGCAGATGTTTTCTAATCTCTGGTCATACACATATTAAGTTAACACATTTCAGCTGCCATGTAAAATGACATTTTTGCCCACGTGGTTTCAAAAGCACGTGCTTTTGTGCTTTCATGAAGCTACATGCTTCATCAGTTGCAACTGTGGATTGAATGTTTCTTTGAAAGCACTTCCATAAAGACTTCCGCAAATGAATGATCTGTTCCCATTACATCTGCTAATGCTATCTTATGGTAGAGCAAACAAAGAGTTTCGATGTCACATGGCTGCACACAGGAGCAGTGAGGGGCACTGTGGCAGAGTAGCACATCACTGAGAACTGCACAGCCAATTGTCTCTGAGGAGCTAACCTTTCTTACTAGAGGCAAAACTTCTTGACAGCCTGTCACAAAGAGAGCTGTGGATGTTCAGTGAACAAAGAATAATGCTAACATTGTATATGTTAAAAAGCCAAAAACTTTAATCTCCACAGTTTCTGACAAAATGTAAACATCTCTTTAGGGACAATGAGATCTTGAAAAACAATAATGTCACACCAGACAAGCATACTGAAACTGAAAAAAAAAAATTAGTGCATCTAGCTAAAGTATTACTTATAATAAATTTAGAAGACATTTAAAAATCATTATTTGTAAGCTTATTTTATTTCTGAAGACCAAGTGGGTATTGTACTACCTTTATAATTTATATCTTGCTTTTTTTCTGCAAAAATTACCAGAAATAGCTTATACTTTTTTTTATCCCAATGATTATTATTTTTGTGAATCAAGAGAGAGTTAAAATATTTTCCACTTCGATGGCAATTCGAGATGTACTTCTGTGTGATTGGTTAAAAATGGCTGACCTTTCCACATCTGTTTTTGCATAAAAATGTTATTTCTATTTTCAAAGAAAAGACACAAACCAGAAAATACCCACATTTTTAATGCAACTCAGCAAACTATGGAAGAGAGACCAGATAATGTTTTTTTTTTTTTTGATCAGGTTTCTGGTGTCATTCATTCTCCGAATGAGGCGATCACAGCTATGCACACAAATGTCCATAGTCAAGCTTTTCATCTGTGTGCCACAGCTGGTAATCTGCCAGTAAAAAGGCCATTTAATACTGTCTCACTTGTCTAGGATACAAATGCTTCTGCTTGGCAGCTGGAAATAAAATGTTTCATTTTAAAAATCAAAGAGCTTTGACGTTCACATGAATCAACAAATTCTATAACATGTACTGGTCCTGGCTTGCTGTATTCTCCATGAATTGAGACTAAATAACCTGTTCATCGCGCAGCTATGTTTTTCTGCCTTGGAGGTTCCTGAAATGTGTCACCTTACAGAGAAATACAGCAACGAATTAAAGAGCTTTTTCTGTTAACAGAACTGTCGTGTTCCTTGTCTTGCACAAGGGACAGCTTAACTAGTAACTTTAGTGCTTTGTGAACAAAAACGTACTCTCTGAAAGATGGTTGTGTTATGACTAAGAGCATTTTTCTTTTTTAACAAATAGTTTTAAAAACAGAAGATGATACATAGAGAAGTTCTATAGTTTCTTCCAGTTGCTGGAACTAGGACAAGATCTTTTGTTTTCCAGACTCCTTATTTTCCTACTCCTGGATGTTCCTTAGTGGTTATGTGGACTGTGGTAAAGCCAACTGCACTGCAGTGACTTGACCATCTTGAGTGGCCTTTTGGAATTTCAGCCACTTTCTTTCTCTCTTTTTCTTTCTTTCTTTCTTTCTTTCTCTCTCTCTCTTTCTCTTTCTCTCTTTCTTTCCTTCCTTCCTTCCTTCCTTCCTTCCTTCCTTCCTTCCTTCCTTTCTTTCCCCCAAATTCTTTTCTCAACTGAGTACAAATATATTATAGAACTTATTATAGAGAGTCTTAGAGCGTGTCTTCCTTCCTTCCTTCCTTTCTTTCCCCCAAATTCTTTTCTCAACTGAGTACAAATATATTATAGAACTTATTATAGAGAGTCTTAGAGCGTGTCTCTATGATGAAACCATTATACTGCCTTGAGAATTTGCTATTGTATAAAATGAAATTATCTACATTGCTAATGTTCACAGGCATTTACAGTATGCAGGAGAATCACTACCAGTATTGGCAAATAGATTTAAGCTAAGACACTAAGGAAAATTCTACAAGTCACTAACCAAATAATAATACCACCAACAAAACAGCAATGAAGTGATGCTTTCCCAAGCCTCTAAAGTACCTCACACAAGATTCCCACCAGCAGCTATACAGACTGCTTTGTTTATTGGTTGTCTATTCAAGCTTTTATTGGATGACTTCATTAGTGAATAGTGTTTGGGGAGAAAAAATATGAAATTCACAATCTCATAGTAACTGGTAACTATCTTTTGAAAACTAACATAATTATCCTTATAGGTACATTTCATAGGTCCTTACTATATACACAGCACTGCCCTAGGAGTTAAAGAATAATAGCATTCTAGAAAGATATATTCCTCTTTCTTCTCCAAGGAACATTCAGCCTACCTAGTCAGGAGTTTGTGGCACTTGGCCAGCACGGGGTTCACATGGCAGAAACTCATCTAAACAACAGTAATTTGGGTCACTCTTCTGGCTAATTTATATTCTTACTCAGCTATGAGAAAACCCAGCCTGAGGACTTTAAATGACTGACTGAAGAGCATTATGTCTGCTTTCTACTTCCCTTCCCTAAAGTCAGTGAGAAATGAAGGACTGAAATCCCATGTAATTCCATCTAAATGTACTCCTCATAGCTCAGGTGTGCTGACTTATTCCTAGCACTGCCCAGAGACCGAAGGAGACTATTAGTGGTTTACTGTTAAGCAGTAATACTATAACAGAGAATACTTTCCTTGGCTGTTTGTGTTTTGAAATATCATGTAATATACCTATAAGCATTTTATCTGATGATTTGAAACACAGACGCCATCTACTCTCATAAACACCCCCCCCACAAACCAATTGAGAAGTGTGTCTGTCTTGTGCTAACATCTTACGTTGTGTCTACTCCCAGACGACCTAATGATTACTGCTAAATATGTACAAGCTGTATGACATCTGTAAATAGCCAGTGAGTCAGGAGTAATTTACTTTCACATAAAATTAATGGACAGAATAACCTTCCTTATATATTTAGGAAGGAAGGAAAAAAGGAAGCAACAGAAGAGAGGGAAGGGATAGAAGTATGGTAAAATAAGAAGGAACATTTCATAGACAGTATGACTAATATTGTCTGGAAATTTTTCAAAGTAAGATTTCTCAATATTCTAAGAGAACCCAAAATTGTTCTACAAGCCTCTATACTGGTAATGTTAAAATGTGTAATTAGGTTGTAGTATATTTCTGTTAGATCTCGCACTTTATTTAAAATACTTAAAGATGAGGTCTATTATAAACAACCATCTACTACACCTGGATTAGATGGAGAGAGTAAAAGCAGTCTGATACCTAATGAGAGAGACTGCAAAAAAATGTCTCTTTTCTCAGACACTGAGCACACAGGCATGAATCCAACTTTATGACAAAATAAAAATTGTGTCATATAAAGAGCTAGGCAATAATCACATCTATGAAGAAATTTTGGACCTTTTTCACAAGTCAAAGATGGGATAGCATTGATTTCTTAGAAGCATTGTGATACTCAACAAACATTCCTTTTTTCTGTCTCTGCATAGGTAGCCAATGTCTTGGTCCATACATCATTCTGGAACCATCTCTGAGGTAGATGACATAATCCAGTAACCTATGACAGAAGAAAGAGAAAGTAGATGGATAAACTAAGGATCTTTAATGACTTACCTGCATTAAATGTCAGAAAAATAGACTTTATCAAAAAATCCATAAAAATTCATAAAATTCAGGGAGGCGTTTGATTAAAAACATGAAACATTGCATCAGATGGATTAAAATTAGTTTGTGATAAAATCAAACATATGTGTCTATTTAATTATTCCATCAATCGTAACTCCTTCCTTTTGGTGCAAATTGGTAGTGGCTTACAACTAAAAACAAAAATCAAGATTCAGTATGTTTTAACAATATGGCTGAGTGTTCTTTTCACTACTACTTAGAAAAACAAAACCATGACATTAGCATGCAGCTTGTGGGTTGTGGTTTCTATCTAGATGTCCCACCAAAGCCTCATGTACTCACAGGTGGGGCTTTGGGGAAGTGATTGTATCATGAGGATATGATACTCATCAATGGATTAGTCCACTGAGGTTGGAGGAGGCGGTTTGCTGGGGGCGTGGCCTGGAAGGGTCTGTCTCCCTCCCCGCTCCCTTGACCTCCCTCTGCTTCCTGCGTGCCATGGCCTGAGTCAGC
>NW_004624844.1:2518068-2534594 GCF_000247695.1 Heterocephalus glaber | reverse complement strand
CGCCCCCCGCCATGCCACCCTGCCTTGGAGCCAGCCGACTATGGACTGAAACCTCTACAAACTCTGAGCTGGAATAAACCTCTCCTCCATTAATTTGTGAGTGTCCTGTATTGTGTCCCAGTAAGAGGGAAGTGACTGTGTTTGGGGGGGCCTGGTCTGAATGATTTTTTTTTTTTTATTGAAACTTATCATTACTTGATTTGGTTGAATTTTATTCCTAAGTATCCACGTTCCCATGTTGTTTTTGATCATGCCTATTATTTTAGTTCAAAACAATTTGTAAGAGACACTGAAATTATATAGTTAATTTGTATATGAACCAAGTGGGAAAAGCAGGCAAAGTACAAGTATCCTTAGAAAGCACTGATCCCAGTAGCCTTCTCAACTACTTCCAATATACTTATTGCAATAGTCTTGGCACTTTAAGCCCAGTTCTTTCCCATGACACCACTACCCACTATTCATGCTATCCTTGAGTTAATGAAAATATGTGGAAGGCTCTGAGGATAATTATTAGAAGTATATTCTGAAAGATTAGGGCAGAGCAAGGTTGTGGCTAGAGGAAAAGCCTTTCTAAGGAAATTTTACTTTAAGTAAGAGAACTACAGAAAGAGCCTATATAAGCAGTTAAACAGTAAGAGCAGTAGTTCAGACAGGAAGCTGAATAGTAGCATGCAAAGTGGGCTCCAATCCAGGAGTATAAGATAATTTTCTAAAGAAACAGTCATAGAAACAGAAACACTGGAAAGAGATCCACATCTCCCATGTTGCAAAGAAACTATAGGCAGGACTTAGTGAATATTTAAAGATGGATGAATTTAAAGATAACCTTAAGCTTTCATCATAGCTGGGGAAGACAATAATAGAAAATAGACAGTATTTACAATATAAGAGGGAAAAAATCAATTCTGGGTGGTAAGCTATTAAATGTGTTTCCAGACACTGAATTTGAGGTAAAAATGAGCAGCCATATTAAAAAATAATGAGTTTGCATTTGCATAAAGGTTTATACTGTATTTTCAAGGCATTTTCTCATGTTATTTTGTTAGACTGTAAGAAATTCAGGCACTACTATTATGTCTGTTTTAAAAATAAGAAACTGAAGGTCAAATATATTGAATGAATTATTTAAAGACACATAGCTTACATATTGTGAAGCTAGGATTCTAAACCAAAGTCCTGGTTCCTACATCTTGAATAAATGTCAACAATTGTAATTTGGAGACAGGATTAGGATTTGTACCCAAGATTTTGGAATTTACTCGGTAAGAGAAAATAATGAAAACCAAACCACGTAGTCTAGAAGGAATCCCAGGAGAACAGATAGGTCCAGGACTTACTGTAATTCTTTTGCCATGTTTCTTGGGTAGAACTGTTATGTGCTCTTTTCTAATCCAGCAAAACAACTTTTAAAATAATATGAAATCTTCTTTTCCTTAGTTGGTTCCCATATCATTCTCCCTTTGTGTCTGCCCTCCCTCATGGTGATTTTTCTTTCCTTTTTGTCTTTAAAAGTCATGTCAGAATCTATGTTATCTATCTCGCCATCTTTATCTCCACTGCTTTATAGTGCTTCTGACTTTTCTCTTTTGCTGTGTGTATCATGATTAATCAAAAGTCTATAAATTGCAATCTGTTCTCATGTCTAATGAGTTCCATGAGTCCCCTCAACTTTGCTTTAAGAATAAAACTGTGAACTCTACCTTATCTTAAAGAAAAGGCAACCTTGAATCTAAGGAATGAGGGGAATAAGTCAAATGAATGAGTATCTTGTCTAATTGAGCATAACCTTTCTGGCCATCATCTCCTATTTTCAACACACTTTCTTACTTGGGAATTCCCAAGGAATAATATTTCAAGTTAGCTGGAAACCTTACTTATTTTAAATGCATTATTCTATAAATCCAGGAAAAAGTATAATGTTTTAAAGAATATTTTTAAGATTCTCAAACAAATCAATGAGTTAGTCCTTTTTAAAAGGACGTGTAACTATTGAAGAAATGAAAAATTATAACATGATGCTTTTTACTTGGGAAGTTCCTCTGGAAGCTTAATAGAGAATGATTATGCACCAAAGGATGGCCTAGGACAGTAAAAATGAGATGAGATTTCCACTGTGGGAAACAAAAAAAAGAAACAAAAACATAGATAGACATTGGAACATTTGCTATCATGTTCGAAGGACAGTGAAGATGTGGACGTGCTAGAGAAAAGTAAGAGGAACAAATACAAATTTGAAGTCAGTATTCTGCACTCAAGCTTTGACTAATTTAAGTAACAGTTTTCTATTCATTTGATCCATCTATTTTCTCTAAGCTACAGTCTCTTTATCTTGGGTGGAAACTTAAAGACAACATTAGCTAAATATATGATTTTCCTTAAATTAGCATTTCTTTTTGAGTTGACTAAAACAATTTATTTATAGACCCCACTCTCATGAGAGTCTATGGTCTTCACCTGTTTTCTGTTGCTGTATTGGAGCATTAGACCAAGTAATTTATAAAGTAAAGAAGTTTGTTTATCTCATGGTTTTGGAGCCTGGAAGTCCCAGATTGCATCTAGCAAGGGCTTTGTGCTACTCCATAACATGGCAGAAAAGCGGAAGGGCAAACCATGATGGCCAGTCTTGCTTTTTCCATAACCCCCCTCACAGTAACTATGCAGTCCTTTGGGAAGTGAGCCAATCCCTGGAGAAGCATATTAATTTGGTGATCTAGCATCTCTTAAAGGTCGCACTACTTCTCCATGCCATTACAGTGGGAATTAAGTTAATTAATTAATTAATTAACTCATGCAACATGAGTTTTGGAATGGGGCACCATATTTAAACGATAGCAGATACCAGAACTAATTAACTCGTTTAAAAGCCACATAATGACATTTGTCTGGCAGCTCTTGGCATATCCCTTATCAATTTCCCTGCAAAATACCTAGAAAAGAGAGAAAAACCAGAAGTCATATGGCATTACAAACTAGATTCGACAGTTGGCCTCTATCTGAATTAGGTGGCAGTCTTCTAATTATAAAGTTATTGTAGCAGGTTGGAATAGGAATGAGAGAAATGAAGTCCTGACATGGCTACTCCTTAGGGAAGGAGACTAGTTCTTAAGCCAAGGCTAGTCATCATTTCCAGACAGAGCACTGGGAAATTTTCCCTCTGTTTTATAGCTATTATTCTTGGAGGGAATTAGATCTTATGTCCTCTCATCCTAGATGCATTCAGAGTGGGAAGAAAAACAAGCACTAAGTTGCATCCTGGAAGGTACTGTGAGCCTGAATACAATCTTTTCCATGTTTACCTGAAAACCTTTGGATCCATTCCTTGAAAATTGGACTGGAGGGAAGGTTCGCTGAAGATACTTACAGTCTGTGTTCTGCTCCTCAGCTGTTGGAGGAGACTGTGTCAGAGAGCAATGTTTTTGTATGTGGTTCCTTCAAGTTCATCAGCTCTGGAAACCTGCTGAGACCTAGTGAAGGACCGTCCTTACATTTGAGCTAGGGACCTTTCAGATTCTTGTTTCCCTGATTTTGAAATAGACTGATGAATTGGTGACAATCTAAATTGCAGTGATGTCCCATGATTAGTATTTTGGGGTTTATTGTTCTTGTACAGATACTTTTTTTTGCTTTTGGTCTTCAACAATGACAATGGCTCCTAGAAGATATCTTCCCTTATCCCTGGAGGATATATCTCAGGGCCCCAGTGGATGCCTGAAGCAGAGGATAGTAGTAAACTCAATATGTACTCTTTTCCTATACATACCTACACACCTATGATAAATGTTAATTTATAAATTAGGAACAAGAAATCAACAACACTAGGAGAACAAGCATAAAAATATATTGTAATAAAAGATATGTGAGTGTGAACTCTCCCTCTCTAAAAGGGCTACTTGCAGGCCAGCATTGCATGCAACTATGGCAGTCCATCAGATAACCAGGAAAGCTACCGAGTGACTAAGAGGTTGGTCACATACACAGTGTTAATATGCTGGAAAAATCCTGGATAGAGCATGATGGAGTGAACTTTCATCATGCTACTCAGAATAATGCACACTTCAGATGTAAGAGTTGTTTATTTCTGAAGTTTTCCATTTGATAGATTTGGCAGTTGGTCCTGGGCAACTGAAATGGTGGAAAGGGAAACCCAGGAGATTGGAGAACTACTCTGTTATTTTCCTCCTACTGGTGTTAGATCAGAAAAAAGAAAAGAAACAAACTATATAGCAACAATTCTTAGTATCCTCAGTTATTCTTCTGTGGTTATAATAGAGAATCTTTCTTGGACTTTTTTTGTTTTAACATAAAGAGTAAAAAAATGAATCATGAAAAACGTTGTTTAGCTTGGGTCAGTTTCTTCCACTGAACTCAGAATAGTGACTGAATCACAGGTGGTTATTATAAAACAGGTAATAAGCAACTGTGCACTGTGGTGCATTGTGGTGGTGCATTGAATAAACAACACACAAGCACAAAGTGTGAGAAGAGGGATAAAGAGGGATGAGGGCATGCACTATTCTTCAGTGGTGACAAACTAGGACTATGTGAAGTGTGTTGTGGTAGAAATCTACAGGGGCATCTCTTAGGGACCTTGTTATTCTGAGCAGCACCATTCAAAAAAATAACTAATGGGCTGGGGATTTAGCTCAGTGCCGCTTGCCTCGCAAGCGGAAGGATCCAAGTTCGATCCCTGGTATCAAAAAAAACCCAACCAAAACTAAACTAAAAAGAAAGAATTTGTAATACCACTAACAGAGATAGCATTCTGCTGTTGCAGTCTCACTGTTAAGTTGTCTTGGAATAAAGTCGGGAGAATGCAGCAGGTCTTTTAACCTCTTATCAGGACAATGTTAATGGAACCAAACACCCCAGGTTGCTTGACTCCCCTGGTTTAACCTTAAAAGTCCAATGTCTGGGAAGCTCTTCAGTTCTCGGAAAACAAGATGGATGGTCATGCTGCACAGTCATGGTTTATGTAGGTACCTGGGGATACACTTTTGTTTGACTGTGTTATTTACTATTATTTAAGGTCTCAGACTTGGTGAAGTTACATGTTGATTTGTAGACCTTGTCTGGTAGCGATGCAAATAAGATGTCTGATATAAAAGATAACCTCAAAGGTTATTGCCTTTAAGACACTATCTACTTTTGTATTTACCTAAAAAGTCGTGTTTTAACATTTCTTCTAAAATGTCTCTCTATATGTGAATTATTTTCAAAATGTCTTTACCACTGTATTGGTTCTGTCATTAATAAGGTATATTTTAACAGTTAAAAATTTTAAAATACATTGGCATCACCAAAGAAAACTAGACTGTTACAATGTCAATGTTGTTCTTTTAGATAATCATATTTTAGCAAAAACTTAAATATATAGCTCTAAGTTTTAGTTCACTTATCTCCAAATACGAGGATAACATGGGATTTCTGTGATGATCAAATTAGGTAATTATATTAATCACTTTCTTGTCACTGGTACAAGTGACATATTTCTGACACTTCCAACTTAAAGGAGGAGTGATTTATTTTGGTTCACAGTTTCAGTGAATTCAGTTCATGGTTGGCTGGCTCCAAAGCAGAAGCAGCATGGTAGAAGGCCCAGTGGAGGAAAACTGTTCACTGCATGGCAGAGAGGAATCAGAGAGAGAAGGGAGAAACCAGGGATAAGGACATATGCTTCCAAGTTATGCCCCTAGTAACCCACCCGTCAACCAGGACACACTTCTGAATGTGAAACTTTTGAGGGACATTTTGATCTAAACCATAACAACAATAATAATATTAATTATAAAGCAAAATGCCTTGTATCTTTTCAGACTATCTTCATGTTTTATAGTTATGGATATCAACTCACTTCCAAATGCCTTCCTGTGGAAATTTTAATATCTGAGAGTAAGGAAGTATTTCTGCTAACTTTTTTCAAATGTACTCTTATTGGAAGAATGTACATGATTTGATTTAACCCATTATGATTCAATAGATGGTTTGCTGTCATTCTTAAATCTTTTTTCCTTTATGGTTATTCAGAATATATCCTTGTTTTATATTTGTGGGGAGAATTAATCAGTCCTGAGTGCATCACCTTGTATTTGTTCTTATTGAATCTCATCACACTTAATTTAGTCTATTTCTCATTTTTCTAGCATCAGTTTGAATTCTTCTTCAAATTTCTTGATCTCTGAACATTTTTGTTAAAAAAAGCACATCTATTTTTTCTTTCTTTTTTTATGTGTCATTCTTTTCTTTGCATAGGTCTTCATATCTTTTGTTTTTCATATTGGAGAGTTATAAAATATCATAAAACTCCTTAAGGGAAGGCATCAGAATGAGAAGGAACACCATTATGCTTTAGTACCAAGGCAATGTAATGTAGAAGGGGAAAGACTGTCACTGTGTTCAGATAAACTTGGGCCCAAATGCAAACACTGCCACTTGTTACCTGTGTGACTTCAGGTTGCTTTATATCTCTAAACCGTTAGTGTACCCAAATGTAAGGTGGGAATAAGAACTGTAGTCATTTATTGGCAGTTCTTTGTTAAGTCAATGAGATAGTGAAATATATAGCAAGGTAACTGGCACATAGTTAGCATTTAACAAATTGTATCATTGTGGCAGATTAAATAACCCAAAATATGATTATATAAGAGTAAATATATCTGACAATAACAATTCATAAGGAAGGGCAGAGTGATCAGATAGTGAGAGGTAAGTAAGGCCTTTCTTTGCTTTTCAGCATCCCCAGTTACACAACTGAGTTGAGATCGAGAAAAGGTGAGTGCTTGATAGAATAAATGCCCCCATCTGACTCAAAGAACAGAGCAATGGAAGGAGGCTGGGACCCGTGACTGCATCTGATACTCAATGAAGATAAAGAATGGGATGTGAGCCAAAGCCAGGTAGACCTTGAGGACTCCCTAAAGATGCAGTCATGCCGGGAATATAACTCAGCGGCACAGTGCCTGCGTGGCAATCACGAGGCCCTGAGTTGGATTCCTGGAACCCCGAAAAAAAAAAAAAAAAGATGCAGAGTCACATCTCTCTTTGAGGTTTCACACCCATAAAGCTGAAGTATAGGTAGGGTCTCAAAGACAAAATAGGGAATGATTTGAGAAGGCACATACTGTGGAGTCTCCATTTTTATAGGTATTTATTCAAGTCACATAGCACATAGTCAAATCAATCCAATTAAGAGAGAAACCATTTTAAAAAATGTGACTAAAAAAAACAAAAGCAGAATTTGGGTTGTAAAGACAAATTTTTCTGTTTCATAGCTTAGTCTGTTGCTTTAGCTCTAATGTGAAACTAGAAGCATGAGCTGAATGTAGCTTCCCCTTGGCGGAAGGCACACACCTATTTCTTGCCTATGTTTAATGTGAAAGCATGAATTAAGGGCACAGGATAGAAAACTTTTTCTATCCTCATAAAAGGAAGATTATACAGCAGAGACCATCGGTGCCCCGAAAGTCTAAAATGTTTACTGTCTGGCCCTTTAGAGAAAATATTTAGATCTGTGAACACAAACCCAATTATAAGAGCTTCTAAAACTAGTATCAGCAAACTTTTTCTGAAAATGATAAGTAAAAGTTTTAGGCTTTGTGGGCCAAATGGTCTCTGTTGCAGCTACTCAGCTCACCCTAGTAGGATGAGAGAAGCCATAGACAGCAGGCAAATGCACGCGTGTGACTACATTCCCATAAAATTTTATTTGCAGACTGCAGGCTGCATTTAGCTGTGGGATAGTGTGCTGATATGTCCTGGAAGATTCCTGAAAGGTATCAGCCTGATCTAGACCTCTCAGTCTCTGAACTTGGTTTATTATGGCATTTTAAACCCATCTGTTGCCTTCTTTAAGTACCATGATTTAGCTCAGGTGTGGACTTTGAGTTTTCTGGATTTTCAGACTTCTCGGTAAGAACCTCTTGTTCATCTGTGTTTACATTATCCAGCAGACCATGTTTTGTTTTTCTTTATGTATCTGCTTCAGATCCAAGTTTCAGTTTTGTTTTTGACTTAGACAAAGTCGTTGAAAACAATTCTAGTCTCACAGAAGTCCTTACTTCCACATAGAAGGCAGGTTAACACCCCCAAAGACTGAAGCCTTAGTAGTCAGGTCAGGTTCAACTCTTCCTTTACTTTCTACCCAAAAGAATGTGGACAAACTTTCTCTCCGAGCCATTTTTCTTGCATCCTTATTAGCTGTACCTCAGGCCTTTTGACGATTAAACATATAAATGTATACAAAATGTCTGGCGTATTGTAGGCATCAGTCAGTATTTGTTTGATGATGATGATGCAAAATCCTGACTGCTCTAATTTTTTCTTAGAATGATTCTGCTTTTAGGCTTCTCCCATTTCATCTATTATGTGGACAAAGGTTAAATTGCACTTTTTGATACCTTTCAAAAAACTGTCTCTTTGATTGCAATACCTAAAATCATTTCCAATTGTTCAGATGAGGCCTAATATTCTGTTGGTGTTGGAACTAAATTTGCTCCATTGGGGTCACCCAGACTAGAAACTCTTTGAGAAATAAGGGCAAAGTTTAGCTTGGACCATGCTCAGGAGTTAAACACGTGCATTAACATTCTACTAATTTCTACACAGCACTCTCATCTGCACATACAATCCAGGTAACAAAAATAATTCCAATGTGGCAATTCCATCAGCATCTATAAACTATACTTATGCTTCCTTTTTTATCCAAAATATACTGAAAATTTATGTGATTATGTATCCTCTGCATGAGAGATGTTTGGAATACAAAGATAAAGATGTGACTGTGCCTCTCAGTATCTTGGAGGCTAATGAGTGTATTAGTTACTTTTCTCTCATTGGTGAGACAAAATACCTGACACCCAAAGGTAAAAGGGAAATGGTTTATTTGGGTTACAGTTCATAGAAGTTCCAGTCCATAATCAGCAGGCTCCGAGGCTGGGATGGCAAACAAGCAACACAGAGGAGAAACAACATGGCACACACAAGGCAGCAAAGGTAATGAGAGAGTTTAACAGCACCTTTCTGCCCCTTTTATCTTATTTAGATTACTGGAATTAGGGTGGTGCTAAACTAATCACTCACAGGTAGTGGTTTAGCAATCACATGCCCTTAACCCCAGCATCACACATTCCAGATTCAACTACCTCTGAAAAAGAAAGTACTACCTCATCTGCATGAGGCTTTGGAGGGACAGCTAAATACAAGCCATAACAATGAGACAGTGTTAGTAGGGTCTTTCTGGAAGTAGATGCTGGGGCAGAGTTAGGAGTGCAAAGGGTTTATGGAAGCTAATGCCTTAAAAGGTAAGATGAAGAGGAGGAAGGAAAAGCCCTTAGGTTTTGATGCAAAGCTAACAGAATCTCATTAGAACGACGGGGAGCTCCAGAGTCAATGATTGCCTGCAAGAGGAGCCCCTCGTTGGGCAGAAATGGGCAGGCCCAGCTACTCCTGCAGAGCCAGAGCACTGGGCACTGCCCAGGAAAACCTAGCCTGCTTGAAAGCCCAGGCAGATCTAGAAGAGGAGGCAGCTGCAGGCTGTCAACTCGCAGCACTTCATGTAGCTGAGCAAATGTTTTCTTGAAAGGACAGCTGAGTATCATACTTACATAGCTGCAATGGGAGATAAAGGCAAAAAAGTGAAATTCCTGTGACATATAAAGTGATAGAAGTAGTATATTCAAGTTAAAAAATTGTGTGCTTGCTGAGAAAGGTACCACTGAGCACAAGCCAGTTTGAATCTCATCATACTTTAAGAGTGAAAATCAAGGGCTGAGGATTTAGCTCAGTGGTTCCACCATCTGCCTTGCAAGTGGAAGGACCTGAGTTCAATCTCCTGTACCAAAAAAAAAAAAAAAAAAAAGTGAAAATCAAACCTTTCAAGAGATGTTTTTCAGTGATTAACATTTTTGGAGATAATATTTATATGTTTGCTTCGACTTATGTTTAAATTACTTCTTTTACTTAAAACTTCTGATTCCTTAATTGCAATTTTATTAATGAATGGCTGGGGTGCTTGATTTATACATTGTTCTCTATTAAAAAGTAGATCATTAGGTTATAATTTCATTAAAAATTTCTCAAATGGGAATCCCACGGGTTACTATAATACAGACTATTAGCCCATATGCTTTAAAAAACATTTTCATGCTCAGACTAATTAGAGAGATATAGAGGATAATGAAAGATGGATATAAATCTTTACTCCAGAATTTCTCAAGGCCTTTAATGTGCTAATACATTAGAATCTCAAATAGTGGAGGAAACATGGTAAATAGAGTATATAGGATATCTGATGCTTCACAGAACATAGGACCAAAACTAGTTTGAGGATTGCTTAAGCTAATGAACTTTAAGTTTATCCATATGAAATAATTTAGTCAGTCTGTATTTTGGAATATCAGAAAAAAGAATAATTTCTGCTTCTGTTTTTATCTACATACATGACATTAGATAGACAAAGCCCAATTTCCCATTTCATTGTTAAAGGAAATGTTCTTTCTAAAATAAATCTCATATTTTGAAGCCATTAGTTAATAACAGTAACTAGAGGCTAAAGGCAGCTATAATTATTTGCATCATCATCTGGAATTGGCTTTCCTTTTAATAGAGCCCATTTGCACTATAATAAAAAGCATGATCGGAACTGATTAAAGCTGGCTGGAGCAGTTTTCATTTAAGAATTTCTCTTCCTGTGTCAGCCAATGTTTCTCTCTTAATGTTATTTTAATGCAATCGTTTTATGTTTGAAAATGAAGGCAATCATGTCAGTCCATGAGCTGGCAAAAGACAGTTATTGATTTTTACAAATCAGTCACCTTTAAAAATCCATATGAGATGAATATTTATTATTTTACAAGTACAAACCAGCTTCTGTAGAAACAAGAATGGATGCATGAAAAGGCAATGCATTTTGAAAGAATGGAAATGTGAGAAATAGCTTGCCTTAATGTGTTCCTTACATTGTGTCATTGTAATAAACATCACTCATTGATTATTTCTCCCAAAGTAGCAGCAATTTTCATTAGCTTGCAATGTGCCAAATCCAAGAACTGACAAACTTTAAAAATGACATACTCTGGAACCACCTTTTGCTCACTGAGTTATTGTAGCTCACATATAGCAATACAAATTCATCTAACTTCACTAACAGAGGTGTTCCTGGAACCCTATGTGGAAACGATTTTGGTAGATTTAATCATATTGTACTGGTATGGGGGCAATGTTTGAACTGTGTTCCACGGAGCCTCTTGGGGAATACACAGTCTTAGAGGTCACCCCAGGGGTGGGGAGGCAAAGGAATGGCCTAGTCGATGCCTAGTAGATGCCACAAACATCTTTCAACTCCCACCCTGGCCCCCAATCAAGAAAGGCAGGTACTGTGTTAAGATTCAAAACCCCCAATGATAAAACTTTAGGCAAAAACTTTAAAAAGTGCTGTGTGAATCCTCCTAAAATAAATACTAGCAACAAATTATGTAGGAACATGTGGTTTTTGCCTAAAACCAAATGTTCACATATCAGAATTTCTTAAATTAAAAAAAAATTATATATATTATAAAGATGATAAAATATCCATGGACAATAGGAGGTTTTTAATAAGATTTGAAAGCTTCCTCCTTCCTCTCATTTTTTTTCATATTAATGTCACAGGGAATGAGGAGGAAAAAAATGGTTCTAGAAAATGTATAGAAAATGTTAAAGTATGGCAGAATGTTTTTTTGTTTGTTTGTTTGTTTTTCAAGCTCAGCTAACCTAAGGCAGCAGGGTGAACTGTTAATCAACGATGTTGACTTCCATGTTAGAAATGTGTATAAAGTTTCCTCCAGTTTCAATCCTGAGCAACATTCCATCCCTAGAGGAAAACCATTCCTTTACTTCTTGATGGCTCCAGGTCATGTTCTATTAGAAAGACTGCCAATCTTGGCATTGAGTTCCCCAGAAATAATTCAATTGACAGAACAAATAAAGGTTAAAAGATCTTCAAAATGTAGCATGCACTGCATGTAGCAGGTAGCATGCACTTTGACAGCAGCTTATGGACATGTTAAGGCACATCACATCTAATTTAGCAGGGACCTGAATCCCAAGGAGGCGAAACAAATTCCTGTTACTGAGGCATTTGGCACTCATTCTCCTAGGGCTGAAAGAGAAAGGTGTGGCCTACTCACCCTTTCTCAGCCAGAAAGTCTTGTTTCTAGGGATGTACCAAAATAAATAAATGAATTCTTCTGTAACTCTGGACATGAGCAAATGAATTTTTAGAAGGCAGAACTTTTTCAGATGTATTTAAAAAGGCTCATTCACCAGTACATTGGATCTTTAATGATCTCACCCTCCTATATTCTAGAGCACAGCCATAGGATTATGTGTAGGCAGCCTTCGCATTTGTGAAAATGCTGTAAATTCTGAATGCATAGTTTGTCCTGAAACTCCCCAAAGGTTTCAGCCATCAACCAAGTAAGAGGTAAGCAGCAATTTTCTGGAATCAGAGTCTGCTTGCATACCAAATTAGGTCTCCTGCACTGGAGTCGAGCTCACTAATAAATCAGTGTGATAAGAACAATTATGGATCATGCTAGGGAAAGTACCGTTACTCTGGCCAAGGAGCTTGAAGGTCAATGGCAATGCCACTTCCACTGTGTGGAAGATGAGAGCAGATGAGTTGAGGCAGGGGCTTCAGGTCTTGGTTCAGGGAGAGTTCAGAATCAACATCATGGCCTTAGTCCTGCAAGTCTGTTAGATTGTTCTAGGGGAATTTCAACAGCCTTTGGTTCTTGTTTGAAAAGAGGAAATCACAGCTTCAGTTGCTTTCTTATGTATCTACATTATTTTCAGGGGAGACAAAGAGACCAAAATCAATTTGTTTTTTAAAGGAGTGGAATAAATGGGCAGGGAGTTTATAATTCTTAGTTTCTCCAATAAGAGCCTGGAAAATGAGGAGGAAAGTCAGAAAAGTCATAGCTGAGCCCATTAAAAAAATTTTAAGCAGATAATGGTGAATTTTTAAAAATATATTTTAATTTTAATTGACACATCTTTATTGTACACATCTATGGAGTACATATGATGTTTCAATATATGTATACAATGTACAATGATCAGATCAGAGTAACTAGCATATTCATCACCTTAGACATTTATTATTATTTTGTGTTGGTTAATTCCTAAGGGGATAATTAAGAACTGCTATAGTTTGGATGGGGAACATCTCCCAAAGGCTTATGTGCTGAGGACCTTGTCTGCAGCTTGACATTACTGCAAGGTTCAAGGGCTGGCAGGTGGGTGTGGTTCAGGATGGCCACTCCTCTGGTGTCCCAAGCATCCCCGGGTCAGGCCTAGGGGAAAAAGTCTAAGTGAAAAATGGAAAGTTGTCATTTATTTGGTCTCTGTGGCTGAAATATGATTGCTGCATGTTTTGTTTTTATGTCTTGGGTGCCTCTTTGGGGATTGCTGGATGATAACACTGTTGGCTATTGGGAACTTCCAGCTACAATACAAGTGCCAAGACAAAGCTTGTCTTTCCCTCTGACTGATGTCTCTGCCCTCTCCCAGGCACAGCCACTTCTTTGTGGGGCTTTCTGCTCAAGGCATAGCCCTGGAGGTGGCTTCAGGGAGTGCCCTCATGGGGTGAGCGGGTGCCAGGCAAGGAAACTGGCACCTCCATCCTCCTCCTACCCTCGCGGTCTTGGGGACATTTGGGTGTCTGGCAATTAATGGGAGAAAGTACTATGAAGCTTGTCTCCAAAGAAATCCTCCCACTTGACATTTCAGTATCACTCTCTTTTTTCCCCACATTATCTCCACACTTTCCCCTCCCCGCTTTTCTCCCTCCTCCTCCTTCCTCCTCTTATTCCTCCTCCTCTTCCTTTTCCTCCTCCTCCTGCTCCTTCTTCTTCCTCTCTCTTCCTCTCTCTCTCTCTGTCTCATTTCCCTTTGTTGGCAAAGGAACCTTCTCAGGTATTCAGGTATCATATTGAGTATTACTGAGTGTTACTCTGTGCTGTCTATAAGAATGAAGGCTTGTCTTACGAAGTGATTTTTAAGGGTTTAGAATTCTTTCATTAAAAAAAAGCTTGCATTACATTAAGCAAATTGATTACTGAGCATTATATATTACTTACATATTAAAGAGGAATTTCTGCCATACTCCACAACCAACTCTATAGGAATCAGAATAACTGGCTTAGATTTAACTAGCTGTCACTTATTTAATTTCTTTAAACCTTTATTTACTCATCTAAAAACAGAGATATACTTACTATGTGTATTGGGAATTTTATACAAATCGTATGTGTATGGATCACATGGTTCAAAGTAGGGACTGAACTAGAGGCTATTATTTTAAGATCAATGCTACCCACTCACTAAATGCCTTCTATGGACCAACATTGCTTGTGGGGATCTACATGACCTCTTGTTGCACATGACTAGGGGTCACTGTCCTGCTTGAAATTTCTCAGAAATAAAAATCTGCAATTTAGGTGATGAGTTTTATAGTGTTTGAAACCTTTTACCTGAGTCAAATATTAAACTTGAGTCAAAGACCAGTTTTATGAAACAGTCTCTTGAATATTTAGCCAGTGATAGAACCTAGTCTTTCTGAGACATTTTTAAAAGAAGAAAACCAAACAGATGCCTTTAGAAATCCATGTAGGGAGAAAATTATTCATTCTGCAAACAAAAATCACCTCTCTCTTTGAGATCTCTATCCCTTATTAGCCCAGCTGCTCTGTGGACCAAATAACCCTTCCTGGATGATTTGCACCTTCTCCCACAGTAATGGAGTCTCATATTCCAACACCTGGTACCACCTGCTCTTGCATTGCCAAATGGCTTTGCAGCCTCCTTGACTTTCAATGAGAAGATAAAATAATCGTGTGCAGCTTGGAGAGCATATTATGGGGATGTGGTAGCAGGAAAAGGAATAAATTAAAGCTATCCCTGCTCCATGCCCTTAGGTGAAAACAGACTTAAGCGATTTAAAATGTTGAACTTTAGGTCAGCTGGGCAATCAAATAAGCAGCTGAAAGGATCTGGAGGGAATTTGATGACAGATATTTGAGACTCAATTGTCAGGAGGGTTTAGAAATTTTACCACAGGGCCAGGGTCAGGGTGGTTTAATGTGATTATTCTTGATAACCCTTGATAATCCAAGGGATTCTTTTAGCTTATCAGTAAACAGTAAATATAATTTTAAAATAAAATATCCCCTTTCACTTGGCTTTTATTTTAATACATATCTTAGAAGATAGAAACCAGGTGCTAATGTTAAAATGTCTTTCATGGAATACTTCTTATCTTTGGGCTAAAATATTAATTCTACAGCCACAAAAGTCAAGAGAAAATATATGGCATATAATACACATGAACTTTACGGGTATTCTAAGCTCTTGGGCTTTCTTTTAAGATAGAAGAAACTTTTCAGTAGTGATTTCTCTAGCTTTAGCTCTCTAAACTATGTTAATAAATACTTTTATGCCCTCTAAGAAAGACAAATCCTTGTTAAATAGCATGTAGGGTGGGTCCCTGAAACCAAATCTCAATTCTATCACTTTGTAGCTGTGGGAATTCTGTATCTCACTTTCCTTATAGGCAAAATGAAAATAACTGTGTCCTCTTCATAAGGTTCTTGAAAGGATTAAAGTAGCTAATTCATGGAAAGCACTCAGAACAGCACAGGACATGTAGTAGATAGATGTTGAAGGAATATTTTCTAACAACTTTTAAAAATGGGCAAATCTATCTCTGTTTTGATTCTTTATTGGAAATTTTGTGTTGATCTTGTTACTGTCACTCATTATTTTCTTTAAAGTCTTTTCCATTTTCCCCAAATGTCTAGTATTTTCCATAGTCACTACATCAATGATAATTTTAGCTCTTGTATCACACACCTTTTGCATTTGTCATCTCTTGTTTGGCTAGAAGAGCCCAGGATTCTTGACGTACCATTGCACTGGCTTCATGACTTTCTCTCCATTCCCATTTCTCATTTATGTCAGACCTGTGTTATCTGAACAAAGCAGGTGATTTCCAATTGCATACACTTTGCTCTGACTGGAGGCAGAAACTGCCACTGCCCGCTGAAAAGCACATATTTGTACTTTCTGTTTAATTTTTATCCATTTAGTTTATTGGTATATTTTGGCTATACAATACAGTTACATTCATCATTGGGATCTTGTACCATTACATGACATATCTTGGTTCTTATTTTTTCCCCATTCCATCTCCATATTGATTTTCACAGTGGTTGCACCAGTCTGCACTCCCACCAATAATGGAGAAGGGTTCCTTTCTCTCCACAGTCCCACCAGCATTTGTTATTGGTTGATTTCTTGACAGCAGCCATTCTTTCTGGGGCGAAGTGGAATCTCAGTGTTGTTTTCATCTGCATCTCTTTAATGACCAGTGATGTTGAACATTTTTTCGTGTTTATTTGCTACTTTTATTTCTTTGAGAAATGTCTGTTCATTTCAGATGCCCATTTTTGAATTGGGTCTTTATATTTGGGGGGGGGTCTGATTTTTTT
>NW_004624844.1:2498600-2512662 GCF_000247695.1 Heterocephalus glaber | reverse complement strand
ATTTTTTCCAGATCCTCTTTTGTTGTCAGTTCAGGGAGGCCCAGGTGGTTGAGTATCAGATTGTTCCATCTTGTTTCCCTTTGGCGTTGCTTTAGGTGATCTGGAAGTCTGTTTTTGAGGCTTGTTTATGTGTTTTCTCATTTCCATGGGGGAGGGGTGCTTCTGGCGCCCACGTGGCTCACCTTCTCTGCCCTAGGAGCTTGGGATGGCAGCAGGGGAGCTTCCTTCTGGCTTCTGGGACCAGCTCAGCTTCTCTGCCCTAGTACCCTGGGATGGAGACAGGGAGCTTCCTTCTGGGTGCTGGGACTGGGTGAGCTTCTCTGCCCTAGGAACCTAGGATGGAGGCGAGGTCCTTTTAATTTTTTGCCTTGCCTGATGAATTTGCTCTGTTGGGCCTCATGGAGTTGTGACCTTCATTGTCTTTTTCTAGGATATGGTTTAGAATTGTTTGGAGTGCTGGTTTCATATTCATGAAGTTTCTTAGCTATTCTTTGTCATGGAAGTATCTAATTTCCCCATAAATTTTGAAAGATAGTTTTGCAGGATACATCAGTCTATGTTGGAGGTTGTTTTGTTTTAGGTCTTGAAATACCTCACTCCAGGCTCTCCTTGATTTGAGGGTTTGTGTTGAAAAGTGCATTGTGATTCTGATTGGCTTTCCTTTGCATGTGATTTGTTTCTTTTCTCTAAGTGCTTGTAGTATTTTGTTCTTCTGTTGGGTTTCAAGGATCTTGATTATGATGTGTCTAGGTGTAGATTTTTTTTTGATCATGGCTAGTTGGAGTCCTATATGTCTCACTTATCTGTATGTCAAATTCTTTTGCTCTGTTTGGGAAGTTTTCTGTCATTAATTCTGTGATCAGTTTTTTTTTATGTCATTTGTATTTTCTCCTGC
Organism: Heterocephalus glaber; assembly: GCF_000247695.1. The sequence continues at coordinate 2,511,767 of NW_004624844.1, read as the reverse complement.
TTTTTCATCGGTCTTATAGTATTCTTCTCTCAGTCTTATATTATTCTTCTTTGCATCATCTAGGAGCTGTTGGATTGATTTCTCATGGTCCCTTACTATATTTAAGAGATCTCTCTTTTCTTGGTCACTGACTGCCATCCTGTCTTCTATATCTTATATTCTGTCTTCAGATTGGCTCAGTCTGCTGTGTATGCTTTCAATAGAGTTTTTAATCTCCTGGATACCTGTTTGAATCTGTTTCATGGATTCCATTTCTTTCCTATGTTGGGCATTCATGGCTTCCATTTCTTTCCTATGCTGGGCATTCATGGTTTCCATCATGGTCCTGAACTCATCTATTTTTTTTTTTTAAATCTGTTTCTGTTCTAGAGTCTCTAATCTTGTCTTTCATTCTGCTCACCATTTCTGTAGTTATCTGGGAAATTATTTCTGTTTTGAATTTTTGTAGAGTGTCATTCATCTGTTTTGTTACTTCCTGTGCTATCAGTTCAGGGTGTCCAGGTGGTTGATTATCAGACTTTTCCACCTCGTTTCCCCCAAAATTTGCCTTTGGTGGGGTGGAAGTCTGCATTTGTGCCTTGCTTAAATGTCTTCTCTCTCTCTCTCTCTCTCTCTCTCTCTCTCTCTCTCTCTCTCTCTCTCTCTCTCTCTCTCCTCTCTCTCTTTCTCTCTCGGTACTGTCCTTGATTTAATTCCTGGGTTGATACTTTGATATTGCTTATTGTAAGTATCTTTGTTGCTTGTAATTAGAACCCTTATGGAATGATTGCTTCTCAGAGGTGCCTTCCAGATATAGCTGGTCTTTAGGCTTTGAGTCTCTAATGACTCTGAGGCTATCTCATTTTCATTATACCAGGAAGGACAACTGATCAGATCAAACACAGCACCTTAGATCAAGTGATACAATCAGCAACACCCTAGCATCAAGCTTAGAAAATAACAATTTGTGGTAGTTACTAGTCTATCACCTTTAACTGTGTGAATTAAATCGAAATCACAGACCAGCCCAACATATGTTTATAGTGAATAAAGTTTTCAATATAGCAACTTTATCCTTCAGGATGGGGACTTACAGGAGTTGGGGAGGGAGGGATAGATAAGTAGAAAGATAGGGAAAGGTTAGCAGTGAAGCCAGAGGACACAGGAAGATCACACAAACTCTAGGAAACTGTTGAAGACAAGAGGAAAAGACAATAAAAGAACAAATACAAGAACAGAACAGCCTAACAGTAATAGGAAGACTATAAACTATTTACTTTCCTTTAAAACTAATGACACTCAAGAGAAGGAAAAAGAGAAGAAAAGAAAAAGAAAGAAGAAATCCAAGTTAGTGGTAGAACAGGAACAGAAAGGGAGACGAAGAACAATGTAGGACAGTGACAGAATGAGAGAGTTAGAGAGAGAGAAAGAAAAGAGAAAAAGAAAAAAGAAGAAAAGAAAAATTTGAAAAGAGTAGAAAATAAATAAAAATTAAAAATAAGAGATAAAAATAATTTTGATGATTACAAATGAAAAATAAAAATGAAGGGCCTTCTTCAGGGTATGTCTCTGCTGTCACAATTGACAATGTGGGCAGCAGTGTGCAGATATAAGTCAATGAGTCTCAGGAAGTCAGTAGCAGACCCATGAGATTCAAGCAGATTTCTGGGTGCAAATCCCAAGTTGAGCTCCCTGTCCTCCTGCACGGTTGAAGTCTACAAGGTTCTACTGCAGGTTCTAGCTGTCTTTTCCCTTAAGATAGTCCAGGTTCTGATGGGAGGTGATGATCCCTCCAACTTACCAACTATGGTGGTCTGGTGTGCCTTTATTGTGGAGATTCTCTTCACTATTCCAGTGGGCTTTAATTTTCTTCAGGGAGCCTGAGAAAGGCCCTCTTTCTGTCGTTCTCTTCTGCTCTATCGTCTGGAGCTCAGGACAATGGCCTTTATGACCCCCTGTGCCTCGGCGGTGTTGATCCAGGTACTGGCTCAGCCAGGAGGCCAGAGGCAGTGTGTGTGGGGGGGGGCACCAAGGTAGTCTCTGGGAGGTGAAGAGTGGGGAGGTCAGAGCCCTGCTCTGTTCTCTGGTTGCCGGGAGGCAGGGCCACATATTTGTACTTTAAATTCAGGTCATCCATCTGCTATTTCAAAATCCTGTCTCTCTCCACCTGCAAGGTGTTTTCTGTAGTAGTTATAGTGCTGTACAAACATCAGGCACTAGGGTTTCAGAGTTTTATCATGCTTTCAAACTTTTCTTTCCTCCTATAAGACCCTGTAGCATTTTTCTGTAAATATGTCAGAATTATGGTCCAAATTAGTCTACAGTTTCTTTGACATTACCATCATTGTGGACGCCCTGCCCTGCAGCACTGCCTTGTGGGGGTAAAGACCCTGGTCTCAGCAACCTGGACACCTCATTACTCATTCCACTCTAGCATGATGGAACCTGATCAACTGGATTTCTCTGATTCTCAGTCTTCTCCACTTAGAAAGGGAATCATAGTGCAAGCTATTCTGCAGCATTATTTGAAAGATTAAATGAGATTATATTTTTAGAATGTCTTACTGTGGTGCTTGGTTTCTTTGTATATATAAATGTTCCCTAAGATTGATTGTGAAATAAAATAAAATAGGCTAAATTCCTTCTACCTTATATGCACTCATCCACACAAAACAAAACACACAATTGTTGAAAGATTACACACATACTATCTAAATATATATATTAATGACATTTAATAAATATTTGGTGTGGGAATGACTCATCACGCACAATAGATTTTTTAAACACAAAAGATGTCTTTTAAACATGACATGTCTAAATAAAGGGCTTATTTTTGCAAATCCCCCATTAATTCAACAGAGAAACACTGAGAACACAAAGAAAACTGCAATCCTTTGAATCCTTAACGTCTTTTTGATCTGCTCTTTCATTCATTAAACAATTATTGAATACCTATTACACAACTAGCAACAAATCCTTCACTAGATAAGCTCTGCAACAGCCTCTAGGTAAAAGAATGGAATCCTAACCAATCAATTCAAATGTCTGTAGGTAGTAGATATTTACCCCTTTTTTCCTCATCTGTTGTACAGGTTCCATGGTCAGTGTACTAAGTTCACTTATGTAGAAGTAAATGCTTTGATAGATTATTTAAAAAAAATTCATAATAAAATCCTAAAGAGCCAAGAGATCTGAACATTGTTTTTTGCTACTTCTACTAATTGATGGGTTTACATAAACAATTGTACACATGTTTACCAAGAAATCTCTTCTTTAAACTGACATCTTTTCCCTCTAAACATTTAAAAAGGAACAAATACTAATTTTTTCAGTGTTAAGGTGGGCAAAATACTGATTTGTTCTATTTACATGTGTCTTAATAGCTAAATTGCTAGTTTTCTTTTCATTAACTTGTTTTCACAGCCAACCTTTTTTTCCTGAAGGATAAATCTGTGTACTATTATAGCCAGAGGGACGTTTAAGACACTGCTTTGCACCTGGGAATCCCGTTTAATTACTGGAGCTGTCAAAATGTTTTATTGTAAACAGCTTTTCTGATAGATCTCCTTTCCCCCATATGAACTATCTTCCCTAAAAGACGGTCTCCTTTACAGACAAGCTTAAAGTGCAGGTGTCGTAATTTAGAGGAATGAAGTTTTTATGTCTGAAAATACCCCATCCTTCTTCTCATGTCTGATTAAGAAATATTACATGTTCATTTTTTTCTAGTTTATGTGAATCATAAAACACTATCATATTAAGAAGATTTAAAACAATTAAATAGAATAGACTTCTTGAGCTACAGGTAAAATAGAGTTTTATTTGAAATAAAAAATAGTTGGTGTTGTACCATATGAACTTACAAAATCTATTTAAAATAAACTCTTAACATAGTCTACATATTGTAAAATTTTAGAATTCACTTAACTGAACTGAATATCCCACAAAAAACTCAGGAATTAAAACATGTTTTTGTACTATAAAAAAGTCTTTTTATAAAACACAGCTTAAGGTACGGGTTTTTGTTTTAGTTGCCTTGATTAAGCCTAAAATTTCAAATACATTAAATTTTTTTTGAAAACTTAGTTGAATTCCAAGCCATATACTTGGAGTAAGTACAGAAAGCATTAATAATTAGAAAAGTTTTTCTACTTTACACAGAAAAGCAGGGCACCAACTTATGTGGCATCAATTCTAAGTTCTGGAGATTTTTCATGCAAGAACAAGGATGGCTGGTTAGATAGAGAAAAACAGTGAAGACTGTATTATGACTTGAAAGATTATCAGCAGCTAATGACCATAATTAGAAAAGAATAATTAACACATTCATTTAAATTAGGCTCCTATCTGAAGACTGCTTGTGAACGATAATCCTCTTATATCCTTGTGCATTATAAGTGACATGTGAAAATATGGACAAATCTATCAGTTCCTGTGAAATATATACAAAATTCAAAAGATGACCTCATTAATAGATGGGATAATTGATAAACTAAGGAAACCACAACTGTAGTTGATACATCGTAGTAAACTACAATATAGTTCTAAAGCCAATTTTAAGGAATAGAGTCATTGATAATTCTTCTCTACTAAATACTCGAATAGTCCTACAGGTTTTCCAGCATGAACGTAGGCATTGGGTCATATGCTGTTAAGACAGTATAGAGAACACAAAGGTCACATATGTATGTAGACCAGTAGGTCTCAACTCTGGTTGCACAAAAGAATCACTTAGGTCCTAGATGCTGCACTCAATTCTGATTTCTTTTGTCAATGGAGGAACCTATGCATGAGTTCTATTTTTGTTAACTTTTTTTTTTCTGGCACTAAGGTTCAAACTCAGGACCTCATGTTTGCGAGGCAGGTAAAGCACCACTGAGCTAAATGCCCAGCCCCATGAGTTCCATTTAAAATACCCTAGATGAATTTAATATATGGCCAGGGTTCAGAATCACTGATGTAGATTATGGAAACCTAATCAATCCTAGGGGACCAGATTGCAGGATACCCAGTTAAATCTCAATTTCTGATGAATAATGAAAAGTGTTTTAGCATGAGTATATCCTAAATATTGTATGGGAGATATTTATATAAAATAACTCTATTTTCCTAAAATTTAAATTTAATGAGTATCTTGTACTTGTATGTGCTGAGGTATAGGGAGGTATTTATTTTTGAATTCTGGTAGATGAAAAGGCTTAACATTTTTCTTAATGGTAAAAGAATATCACTGGGCTTTAACAAATAAGTGATGAGTCAGGTGAGTGACTGAACCATGTTAAGAATGAAACTTTCAGAGTGAAGCAAATTATAATTTTAGTTTACTTTTTTCTGTGCCAGAGTGTTAGAAAAGCAAGACTATAGGATTTTCCAATCCCATAGGCTTCAAGAAAAGTTATTTATAGATGTTAAAATGCAAGGCTAATAGATATCCCAGCATTCAAACTTTGTTTTTGATCAACCACTTATCCTTGCAAGGTCTCTGAATAAAACATATAGTTAGAAAATAAAGTGCATACACACTTTGCATGTGGAATACCAGCATGCTAATTTGAACCATATGGGTGTGTGCGTGTTTGTGTGTGTGTGTGTGTGTCTGTGTCCACAGTGAACAGATAAGGATTCTGACAATTAAGTCTGATTGTCTGCTTGATTGGCTCAGGAACCACTAGGGAAGCACACTTCTGGGTGTGAATGGGCGGGTGATGCAGTCATAGCCATGGGAATTCTGCCTGCTCCCTGGCCCCTTCCTCTATGGCACCGTTCCCCAGCTCTGCTTCCTAGATTTCAAGAACTGAGCAGCTTTGCTCTGCCATGCAGTCCTGCTATGATATATCTGCATTGGAGGAGGTGGACTGAAACTTCCAAAACCATGAGCCAAATAAACCATTTTCTCCTTTAAGTTGTGCATGCTGAGTGTTTGGTTTTAGCAACAGGATAGCTAATATAAGGGTTTTTGCCCAAGTGTGGTCTTCGCAAATAAATAAATCTTATGCAGAATATTTCTCTTCCTCCCATTCCAAAACCTCATCTAAGATCTGATCATTTTGATGTAAAATGAACAGGGCCAGCCATCCTCATTTCGTTCTTTACTAAGTTCCTGAGATTTTTCTTTCAGAGCCCCACCAATAGCTGTCAGTGTATTTGACAAATGCAGAGGGATTTTCACCATCACCGAGATACTCTGCTTCTGAGCAAACCTGATTCTTGGAGCCAAAGTGTTCCAGACATGGCTCTTTCAATTTCCCAGTATATCTTTGAGCATAACGTAATTCTACTGAACTCTACTTCTACTTCCACCCAGCTTTGTGACTCGTACTTAGTGTATTCATGTCCCCATCCCTCTTTATCTGTTCAGTATTTAACTCTGCCATGCTTCACATCTCTGAAATCCACAATTATGATAGAAGATTTAGCTAATGGTCTCTGAGGGCCCTGATCAGGAAGAAAAGTAGCAGAAGGATCCTATATGTTTTCTGGCTGAGTTTGAATTTGTGTTTGGTCTTTTGTTTTGGTTTCATTTCAACTCTCCACACAAAATTCTGAAGATTATGATTTATATAATGAATAAATTAGAAACATATGGTTAGAATAATTTAGACTAGCTGAAGAAAGCATACTGACGTCCCCTGAGGGGAATCTGGCATGGCTACACTGACCAAATATGGCAAAATAGCCCAGAGGACAGTAAAGAATGAGAGAATTTCGGACAACTAACCAGGTAGAAACTTCTAGTGTTGGACACTATAACTCCAAAATCAAAACAGAACAAAACAAAACAAAATATAAATGTGTACAATATAGCCATGTTTGTTTCATAGTGAGCGTTAGCTCATTAGTGGGAACTTTATATTTCTTATATTTTCCCTGTATATTAGTTTCCACTATGCTAACAGAGATGAAGGCTTATAAAAAGTGGTTCCAATTATCTGGTTTGTGGACTCACAGAATCACCTGGAAGTTTGTTAGCAGTACAATTTCTTGAATCCATTCCAGACCTACTGATCAGAACCTTTGTGGGCGGGACCCAGCAGTCTGCTTTAATAAGGCCTTGAACTGACTCTGATCTACACTAAGATTTGATGTAAACACCATGGTAATAATCCCTTCTAGTATGAGTCCCCTGAGCCTAGATTTTGATGGCATTGGGTCCTAGTTCTGCCATTCTCTTTCATCTTATCTCCACTCATCCCAGAGAGAACCAAGGACAAAAGGCATGTATAGTATTAGCAGCTAGGACTTCAACTGTAAATTCTAGGATCTCTTTTTATTGTCCACACAGGTTAGGAGCCACAAGATGGTAGAAGGATGGCCAAGCTCTTCTCAGAAGCAGCAACCTGAACCCTCTTACCACTCCCATTGGAGAAAAATCTACTCAAATATTTACCCCCACTAGCTTATATAACACTGCAAGGAATTTTATCATCATGTCCTGCAAAATATCCTAAGATTTGACTAATAATAGAGTCACATTTCTCACCCTTGAGTGACCTGAAAGGGAAAACCAAGACTATTACTCCTCCAAAGCAGCTGTTCTCTGGCTTTTGTTTGCATAGGAAACCATGGGTTCACTTAAAACACATATATTCAGGCCCAAGAAGTTTTAATGCAGACAATCTCAGTACTGTATATATACCAGAAATCAACATTTTACTAAGAGCTCCAAGAAATTTTTATCGCTTCTACAAAAACTTTGTAGACAACCACTGCTTTAAACAGGGCATATAGACAGCTCTTTTAGCCTGTACATTGTATTCATTTCCCAGCTTTATGAGGTAGAGGTTTTAGAGCCCGCTCTCAGTAAAAACTATGGATGGATATGTTTGTATTGATAATATTCCAACATGTTGGAATGACACGTTCTTTTTTGCCCACCATCTTGAAACAGTGACAGCAAAGAATGCCATTGTGCAGTTACTAAAAGAAGTGTAAGAATATGTATTTGTGGCCATATAGAATGTGCAGGGATTAATTCCATGGATGAAATCAGGTACTATGGAATAAGCTTCCAAGAAAATCCAAAGGAAGATACCTAATTTTTTTCTTAGGAAGAATTAAAGTGGTTTTTTATGCAACTGCTATGGAGTCTCAGCTGCTTCCAAGGCACTGGTCTAAAATACTGGATTATGTACTTTTTCCACATTTGGAAAAACTTACAGTGCAACTTCAGCAGCACACTGCCAAATAAATACTAAGAATGACTATCTGGAAGACACACTTTTGGCAGTTGGAGCAGGGTCATAAAAATCAACCAAGAATTCTCTTGATTTAGGAGTGAAAGAAACCCCCTGAATAACACATTTTTATTTTGTAATATTAAAGAATAAGGACATCCTCTAAGGGATTTCTTATTGGGCTATAGCTAGTTTCATGTAAGAGAGAACAATGTGAATGTAGCTAAGGTTGCAGGTCTGATTCCCACATGAGAGAAAAACTGTTCTCCAGTCATAGACTGTGACCTCTAGTCAGCTTCTTGGAAGACATGTACTAATAACAGAGAGATTTCTAGAAAAATTGAGGAGTTGTTGATACTCCCATATAAGAAATCAATGCTCCTTTAATACTGATACATGAAGCTAATCTTCATCTTTATAATATGTGTGATTAGATTTTAAAGCATCTAATACCTTAAGAACATCATCTTTTTGCATATAACATCTTTAAACATATGCAACAACTAGGGCAAACCAAAACAGAATCCCTCAAATACTAAAGAGATAATTCTATGTAGAGCTGTAACCAAGATTAATTCTCACATTTTTATCCAGTTACCTCCATTTTGTAGGCAAGTTACCTACTTGAAAATTTCTCACTCTTCTTTGTTATGTATGGTACTAGAGATTGAACCTAGGGCCTTCACACTAAACTGTATTTCCAGCTGTAAGGTCAGGCCAAGGCACAATTGAGACCACCAAGGCAGGCAAAGTTCAAGCAACTGGTGAAGAGTTTATTACCATCAGGGTGCAGACTGGCCAAGGGGAAAAAGGCTCTTGGTGCTGAGAGGAGGGTGCTTGAGATTGATATGGGGGAGTTTAGGTAGGGGAGGGGGCACTGGTCAAGAGGGTGGAAAATTTTAGAGTCCTGTGGGTGATGGGCCTGGGGCTGGCTGATAAACAGGGAGGTGGTAGGAGCAGCAGAGTGATTGCTGGCTTCTGTTATCACTATGCTCCCATGGATGCGGTAGCGGGTCTGCTTAGGGGGGCTTCCCCTCTGGTTGGGTGGGGGGTCTGACTCAGGGGACCTGTCATCAACTCACTTTTTAAAAAAAAATTTTAGACTGGGTCTCCCTAAGTCAATAAATTGCCTCAGCTGGGCTCAAATTGCAATCCTCAGCTTCTCAGAGTGCTGGAATTACAGGCATGTCCTACCACACCCAGGTCTAATATATGTTTTAACAGTTGCTAACTTAGTATATGACATAGCTATAACTTCATTTGGTACTTTTCAAGGTTTTGGTCATAAGACTTAGGTAATAGATAAGTATATACTAATTCTAACTTGCAAAGTTCATTCTAACAAAAATGATTGCTGAGTTACTATACATTCTTTCACACTATGTGGAATGGATATAGGATGTATTACTGAGCCACACCTACTAGAAATTCATGGTCCTATCTATGTCAAGTTTCTCCAAAGAGAAAGAGAAAAGCGGAAACCTAAGGAACAAGCTACTTGATTATGCTTTTCTTAGTTGTCACTTATTTTCTGACTTTTCTTCTTTCAAACAACAGTATGGAGAGTAAAAAAGGCAAAAATCTTTGTTCAAAGAGAAACAGTATAAGTAAGCTTTAAGGGCTGGAGCCAAAGGCTTTTTCCCATGGGCTTCTAGAGAAAAACGGAAATTGAAGTAAAAGTCTACAGATAACCAGCTCTGACAGTCCCTGGGGCAAGCTCCTCAGACTGAGGCTGAGTCAGGTCCTGCAACTGCTGGTGACATTTGCTGCTTCTGGCCCTGGTTCTAGTAATAGGGACTCATGCTGTCTGCTCTGTAAGTATCACCACGTGACTCTAAACCACATGTGAGCTTTGGACTTGAGGAGAAACCCTCAGTTAATGTTAGCCATACCTATCTCATTTTGTGGTTGTCAGGACCTTAACAATACCCCAAGGCAATCCAAATCCCTGAGTTTCCAGTTAAGGAAATGACTGATTAAGATCAAAAGACTAGTCCAAGGACATACAGCTAAATAGACAGAGTATGCTCAACTATTGAAGAAAATCATCATGATTTGTCACCAGAGACATTTTCACTGCCTTAAAAATACAGAAAAAGATGAAGCCAGCAATGCTTGCAATAGTGTACCTGGCTCCCATCCCACCCCATATTCTCAGTGTCTCTCCTTAAACATCACACCTTCCTCTTTTCATCATGAGCTTTCCTCTTTCAGTATTCATTTTTCTAAAATATCTTGATCCTCCTCACACTATTTGTCAGTCTCTCCCCAACTCAGAGGCACATGATAGTACTGACTCAAGAATAGCAAGGAATCAGGAGTATCGATTGCTGACATCATTTAGCAAGTTTTGCTAGAGATTTTACATTTTGATAGCTTGATTCAGTGTTTGCACTAATAATGTCTGCATCAAAGTACCTAGCTTTGCAATAAAATATTTAGGAATACCAGAAGAGCGATTTTACAGTTTTTACCTTCTGGTGGCTGTGTCAGATACCTCTTATTAGCCCTTCCAATTCTCAGTCATGGGTGTCTCTTGTTCTGGACATGACAGCAGGGTCCAGGTCAGTGTGGGCTCCAGCCAATCTCATGCCAGTGTGATCTGCTGGCAGTTTCTCAGGACATTCCATTAAGTGCCTCTCTCCCTTCACTGTCCCCAGGAACTTTCTATTGTCACAGACAAGAGAGCCCCACATTACTATGCTTGGTACCCAAGCACATACAACTCAGAAGTGGGACAAGCCTTTCATCAGTAGGAAATGGAAGCTAGTGAAAAATTATCCATCCTCCTTCCTCCCAAATCTACAGAGAAGGTCGTGAGATGCAGTTTATATAGCTCTTTGGGAGCTGGCTCCTGGCTCAAGTGATCTGGCCAATGTGTTTAGACATCTTCTTATTGTTCTTTCTCCTTTCTACTTCACCTTCAGTATATCCCGTGTCTGTCCTCTGAATTTGCAGTCCCTAGTAAAATACCAGTACAAAGCCTGTGTTCTAGGTAACATGGGCTGGGTTAAGTGTGCATTGGTTTATGGACTTTCCATTCCATTGCATTGTCAAAATGACACAAGGCAATATTCTACAATAGAAGATTTAGTAGTTGTCAGCTGTTTGACTGCATGGAATATACAGAGAAATTTCAACCCTAACTTTTGAATGTTAATAACTTCCATAGACTTAAAAGGAGTTAAACCCTATGTTTAACTTTCCTTGCTTTTGTGTAATAAGGGGACATATAAATTGGAGTAGACAAAGAAAAAAAATAGCATTTAAATCCCTTATAAGTTTATGTCCCCTGTATTTTCCATCTAACTCAGCAGGTTGAGTTTACTTGAAAAAAACTCAACATATTGACAGGTGTGAAATTAAAAAACAAGTGGAGGTACTGCTTAAATAGCTTTAATAAATTTGACGCTTAACAAAGTTAAATGATTTTTCTTTATTGTACAGCTTCTAAAGTCTTTTATGTGTACAACTAAACATTGTATTTTGATATGTGTCAATATATCACTGTATTACATTCTATAGGTCCAATGGTGAGCAAAGAGGAGGAATCCATGTGTATGTAAATAAATATAAACTTGCAAATACAAGTAATGCTGTAAGGAGGAATTATAAGATACATGAGAGTTTTAATAAAATTCTATTGAGATCTGTGAATATCTAAAGAGGATAATGTATATACTATTTGAAAATGTAAATTTATTACCAGTCCTTTTTCAGGGTAACATTTGTTTTGGGGGAATTTTTGAATTGCAAATGAGTCTAAGTTTGTAGCAAAGATTCAAACAATGTTCAAAGTTTTATTCATGAAGATGATTTTTAACCTCTCTGTCACATTTGAAAATGAAGTTCGAGCTCACTGATCTTCAGTGACTTTTCTAGCTATATATTGTATGATTGAATAATTCTAACTAAATTATTTAGAGATTTGAGTACATTGTTTGATATTTCTCTGGGACCCAACTGCTGTTTTGTGTCTCTTTGCTGCTAATCTAATTGCTAATTACTCCTTCCATTTGAATAATACTATGGGAAATGGAAACCATGAAATCTACATTATAAAATTCTGTTACTTATTGATAGCACTTGTCAAGAGGGAGATTAAAGCTTTTTTGTTTTTCAACCTAAAAATATGGTATAATCCAACACAGCCATCCTCTACTCAGAATAAATTTCAATTTAAAAAAAAGGTTTGAAGTGGAGAGTTAATCCCTTATTGCGGTAACCACTATGGACAATAATTACATTGATATAGAAAAACTCTATATAATGTACTTAGAGCTCAAATAACCTCCAAATATTAAAATTTATTTAAAAAATCAGTTAAAATTAATGGAAATTTCTATTTTAAATATGAGTTTCCATCTAATCCTTATATGAATTTAATAAAAACCCCAGACTTCTGTTTTCCATTTGTCTCCTCTTTTAAAAAAGCTTCACTGTGTATTATGTGTGTCTAATCCATCTTGGGTAATATGGACTTAATAAGACATGTTTCCTTAAGTGCAGTGCATGGAAGTTCTTACCACAATTTTCTGTTTAGATCACACACACATCTGGTGCTATTTTGACCTAGCAATTATATACAGTGTCTCTCTTAATTTCTTGGGAAAAAATAATAATAAGACAAATTTGGGCTATGTTCAAATTAGCCTTTTAGTGTCTCCCAGTTGAATGAATTGAGCAAGTACTCTTACAAATATTTTCTTCTCACAGCTACACAAGACTTTTGCATCCATTTTTCATCATCAAAAAATGTCTTTTTAAATGTCTAGAAGTCATGTTTAATGGTAATATTCTAACAGTAGATCAAGAAGCCACTCTACAAATTGGGGCTAGATGTATTTCTCACTGAATATTATATGTCAGAAGACCTAGCAGTTAACCCAGCTCTATCGTATATGAATTTAAGAACATTTATTTTATTTTATTTTTTCCCCATTAACTTTATTGGTACATTTTAGGTATAAAATACAGTTACATTCATCATTGGGATCTTGTACCATTACAT
>NW_004624844.1:2382095-2495485 GCF_000247695.1 Heterocephalus glaber | reverse complement strand
GGTGCTGGGACTGGCTGAGCTTCACTGACCTAGGAGCCTGGGATGGAGGCGGGGAGCTTCCTTCCAGAACATTTATTAATTCATCCAATCACTATTAGTTTTTCTCTTTGTATTTTTACAAGGAAATAAAATATCTGATCTGCATGCATCATAAGATCACTTCATGAATCAAATGAAACTATATATGTGAAAATGGTCTGAAGTGTTAAAAAGAATTAAACAGATATGACATACTGTTCTTGTGGATTTCCAAAAATTCATTTTCTAGGCTAATACCTAGAAATTACTATGACTATTACATACTATAAAAAATATGAAACCTGTATAATTCAGTGTTTCTCATTTATAAAACCTGACCATAATACACACAGATCAATTAAATGCTGTGTGCTAAAATCAAGAAATATATTAGCTGCTTAAAGAAGACATAATCCACCAACAATTGAATAATTAGAGAGAGTTTCATGGACTTATGGTGGGAAATGAGAAAAAATAGTATTTGAGTAATTGAAAAGTATTTGAATAAATGCAGAGAAAACACCAACAACAACAATAAAAAGAAAGAGAACACACTCAGCAGGGGAAACAGGAGGAGCCAAAGGCTGAAACATCAGAATGAAGGAACCACTTCTCAGGTTACATGGACAGATCCTATTTTTAAAAAATGTAGAACTATCCCATTCTTGGCTTTTGTACAAATTTTAATCTCTACATTCTTCTACCCAAAGAAATAAATGGAAGAATTCAGGACCAACAAACCATTAAGGAACACTTTTTTTCTAAACACCTAATATCTCCACCCTCTCACAGCTTTTCTTCCACTAAGTGCAGTGTTCACCACTATTGGCATCCTGTCGATGTGCAGGCTGTCACTACTCTAATTAATATATCCTAGCTACAAAGGCAACGATCAAGATGACAATCCGATTTTTCATATTTAGTCTCTAATAGCCACTTCTCCAAATACAACCTGCCAAATGTATTAAACAAGAGGAAAATCTGTTCATCATTTTCAAATCAAGTTTAATATGGTGTTGAATGATTTATTTGATTTGTACAGCAGTAATTATGTTTGACCACAGCAACTCTGATATAACAGTAAGGAAGCAAAGACCCAGGAAAACAAGAAATTTAGACAGAATGTTTTTTTCGTGGTGATGTTTGGGATTATCACATTACTAGAGGCAAGCAAGAAACCATGCTTTTTTTTAATGACATGTCTCAACGATATCTCAGATACCTTGAAAGAATGTGCATGTAGCATGCTGGAGTATCTCTAAAATGTGCTTTTCACACTCATTGCCCCAGTAGCAAAGTGCTCTGTGATGGGCTCTTCTCATCCAGAAGAGTTCAGAAGCCCCTGATGAAATCTCTTCACTGCAGAATGAGTCTCAGAGTGATGACTGCAATGATAGTGAATGGTTTTTGTACTGCCTCCCTGTTTCTCCAATGGATTTAAGATACAACTGAGTTACTCCTTGTTAAACAAAGATTTCATCTTGATCTGTTTTTACCTTCATAATCCCTTTATCCTAGCACGCATTTACATGATCATTCAATAAAAGTTTGTGTAATACCCATTATGATCTAAGTGCTTTCTGGGACTGACGATATAGCACATGTTTTTAGAAATCATTTATTCAGGTGACTGTGTATTTGAAATATTATTTCATTTCTAACTTTGCCAAGTAATCTTGTTTTATTATTTCCCACCTTCTTGACCTTTTAAGAACTAAATTTTGTTTTAAAATCTCCATTTCACCAACAGCACAGTGAAGATACCAAGTTCCTTTCCACAGACCTCAAGCAATTTCAAATTTGGCATGGAGTAGTTGGGAATGGGTGTGGCAGTGGAGGATGCAGGTACTAGCAGCTGCTACCTACCATGGTGTCTTCTTCACTCATACATTGCTATTGGCACAACTCAAGAGGGATGGGTGGAGACTGGTGTCATGCCTTCAGTGACTCATAACAACTACATCTGACTCATAGATTAGACATCAGCACTAGCTTCTTCATCAGAGTCAACTAACAAGCTTTAACAAATTGGTAGAGTATTTTCTCACAAAGAGAGTTGCTTTTGAATGCAGTGGAGACAGATTTCCAAGTCGTGGTTTTAAAACATGAAATCTTGGCCAAACCCAGGTTACTCTCATAATAAATTACAGCCTCATAGAAAAGCACTGTTATAAGAAGGAAATTATTATTCTAACTTAACAAGGTATTTACCTGAGCTGGAAATAAAGGTCAAATCTCAGTCAAACCATGTGCATTGCAGCAGTTTCACTCTTTTGTGCCTGTGTATATCCTGTTTTCATTGCCTGGAATTTCTATTTCTTTTGCTTCACTTAAATGTTGCGTTCAAGATAGTTCTTTTTTCCCCTGACATCCCTAAAGTAGGGAATAAGGCTGTATATATATCCATTGAACACATTTTCATTGCAACACTGATTATTGGTCTTAATGTTTGCTTCAGTTCACTTCTAAACACTGTAAGAGCAAAAACATTTTTGTTTCTTTAGAAGGCCAATAGTACTCATTTGTGAAATAAGCATTGTCATGGTCACATGAAGTAGCTAACATTGAATGGACAAGGGACAGGAACTCAAAAGCATTTGTCCATGTCTCCAGGGACTGCCCAGCTGTGAACAGGTGGACTAAGTATGACTATTCATCCTATTCATGTTGATATATCAATTTTGGGTAAAATAGATGTCAAGGGCAGCCTTAAAATGGAAAGGTCTCCATTCATTCAGCTAGACTTTCAGTAAACATTTACTGATTAATCACTATATTGCATAAAAGGCAAGATAAATGACACAGCTCCTGCTCTTAGGCAGACAAGGACATAAATCATTAGGATACAGGGTGCTAAGTGTTGAGCACTGGGATAAGAGAGGCAACTTACACACAATGGATGAAGCAGGAAGGATTCTCCAAGGAGGTTATGTCCAGTGCCCTTGAAAAGCTAAGAAGACTTAAGTGAGAAGAGAGCATAGACAGTATTCCAAGTAAATAGAAAAGCCATGTATTGGGAAAGAATCTAGCACTTCTGTGGACCTGGAAATAGTTTGGTATAGCTAGATTTGTGGCAATGGGGATAAAGACAGAATAAGGCAAAAGGAAGTTCTAGCTGCCTACAAACTAGTAATAGAAAAATGTAAATGCTTGTAAAAGAGCCTTAGGTCTTTAAAAATATTAGTTTAGAGTATTCCCAGTGTACATTCTAACCAAATTCCTTTAGAGCAATGTTGTCCAAGCCACAGAGTCTGCGACAGTCAGTTGAGTTTGACATACCTTGTCATGTTTTAAAAATTTAGGACAATTAAACTAATCTTATTTATTAACATTTTAAAATTTGATAACATTAAAATCCATAGGCAGATATACAAAATATTTTATGTAGGTGTTAGAAATAATATTTTTCGATTTTCCTTTAAGTCTAGAAAGTGATAATCAGCTACTTTGGAGGAAAACATACTTTGTATTAAAACAAATTATGTATTGTACTTCTTGAGTACTTTATATTGACCAAATGTAGCTATAGTCTAAGAGTTTATTTACTATGGTTAAGTGATTTGATGTAGAACAAAATTAAAGTGTCCATAAGAAACTTCAATAGCAATTTTCTAGACTGAACTTAATCCAAATTCAACTTTGTGTACTAAATGCTACATTTCTGTTAAGTCTAATTCCAATCTTTGTCTTTTAATTCCTAAATCAACATACTCACTTCTAGAGGACAGCTGTCACTTTATTAAATTCATGTAAGGAAACCTTGCTTCTTTCAGAAAATGATGAAACTCAAGAATAGTCTTATTTCTAAACAATACACAAAGAGCAGAGTACAGAATTTACAAGGGATATAACTTTCAAAGTTAGACATGGCTGTAAATTGGTTCTAGCAATGGAGCAAGTCTCTGCCTTATATTTATAAATAGAATCATTCATTGTAAATAATAGACTGTTCAAGACTCAAAATTATATTTAAAAAGTTTAAGGGAAATAAAAGAGAGTAAAAAAAATGTGTACATTTATTTACATCAAGTGAATTCATACATTTAAGAATCTCCTAGAGCAAACCTTTGTGCTCTGTTTCAGCTGGTATACAGAAAAAAGTCAACCAAGCACAACCCTCCGCTCCCCAAGGAGACTTCATGTGTAAGAGCTGATGAATATCCCCCAAGCCAAATCGCTCTTCATTACCAATGGAGAACACTTATCCACTGAGAAACCATTCCCTCCACTGTATAACTAACTTGTAAATCTATCAAAGCCTTTTGAAAAAGACAAAAAGTAACAGTTAAGACCTACATGAAAACATGATGGCCACTTACTTTCAAAGTTCACTACAATGTTGTTTAGAAATTTTCCTTAGTGGGTAAAGACCTAGCCGAAGTCAAAACAAAGATGAAACCAAAGAAATGAATCAGAGATAGCAGGTCTATCGGCACAGAAAGTTCATTGTAAAATAGTTTCTTTATAAATTAGCAACATGGAGAAGCAATACAAGAAAGCGAAGAATGAAAAAGGAAGAATTATTCTAAATTTAAAACTTCTAACTGGATTGAAAAATATATTTAAAAATGTTTTGCTGGGTCTCAACATACTCCCGAAATAATAATTCTCAGTCCACATCTGAGATCAGTGGACATCATTTCTGCTGTTGGTGAAGAGAGGTGCCAAGCAGCCTAGGGCTATGCAGCTTGTTGCAGTGTGAACCAGGACTAAAATAGGATTCCTGGCTCTCTGGAATCCTGATTTCCAATTCAGCAGACTTCAGCCTTGCACTAGATACTCTGCAAGTTAAGCAGTTCTCATATCAGTTTGTGCCAACTGCTTAAATATCCTGTCAGTTCCTCAAGTGTTATAAGTATTTAATGCCTAGAAACCTAGTATGTCCTCAAGGGCTAATATCTACTGTTGTTTGAAGTTAGATGGTAGTAAGAATCTAAGAAGCCATTATTTATTCAAACATTTCATATTAAAGAACTAATGTTAATGTCTTATTGAAGGAAGATTTAGTTGGATTTGCTGGATGAACCCAAAGTATACCTTTAAATAGGAAACTAAATTTCCAAAGTTGATAAAATAAATCAATATTTATGTAATTTTAACACACACAGTCTGTTAAAAATAGAACAGCTGAAAAGGGCATGCATGTGTGCATTTGTGTGCTGACGTTGGTACAGAGTCGGTAGAGTGTCATTTGCATGATGTGTAACTAGTTTACTTTCTGTGAAATTGACTTTGATATGGAATACAGATAGCATTTAGTTCCTCATAATTAGGGTATTTTTTTGAATTAAGGAAATAATCTCATTTTCTTATTGGCAAGACTGAAAACTCTGGACATTAACAGAAGATTGAAAATTGAACACAAGTAAAATAAAGAATGCAGAAGGATGGAAGGAAGAAAGAGAAATAATGAGAAAGAAAAGGTAGAAAGCAGTGTGTGTTTTCAAAAAGTGCCATTTACTCCACTATTGAGAAACTCCTCTCCTTGGCACTGTTCTAGGTGCTGAAAAAATCATACAGCTGACATTCTAGGAAGTAGAAAAAGAACTTAAGTAGACATGAATTGTATCCTGTGCCCGGAGGCGATAAAGTCTATGGCTCTACTGACATTTTAAGTAAGATTGACTTAAGAGTTTAAATTACATTAAGTTAAAATGAAAGTCTTGAGGACAGTTTAAAACAGGAATTGTTTACTGATGGTCACATGTTGGTACATAATTCATAATAAAAGGATTTCCACTGGTTGTTCTTCCAAACATCATGCCCTTGTGTATACCCAAGAAATAATCTAAAATAGCACTCTATTTATAATAAAACTACTATTAAGATAACCCACTGAAATTATAGGAAGATATTTTCTTGTATAACCTTTGAAATACTAACCATTGCCTATTCCTCTCATCTCTAATTCCCCATTTTCAAATCCTTGTTGCGTTAGGTCCTAATAGCAATGTTAACCAGGGGTTTCCTTGAATAAAATCAGACTCAAGGATGCTATTGATAGCTTTATATGCACTTTATAGAGGCTTGGAGCTCTATGATAATTGATTAAAGAGTGTCCAGGTAAAGATAATGAAATGACACTATAAAGGAGACCTCATCAAAGGAAGATGAAATACAAATCAGCAGACTGTTAATGTAGCTCTCTTACTTTGTTTCAATAATATGCAGTCTCAATGTCACACTTTCTGTATTACTAATGTGTATCTGAAGCTCTTTCAGGGTTATTTTATTTCTTTTTATAACATCCAACTTTACTTAAAACTCTCTTCAAGCAAAGTAATGTGCATAGCAGAAACTTTGGCATGATCACATCCTTTCACACTTTAACCCAAAACTTCCAAATTTACATAGCAATTTGCATCTCTAATATTTGAATTGGCAGATGGATCTGCTGCACCTTCTTTGATTCGTTCATTCAGCCATTCATTCAATTGTGTAACTGCATGTATTAAGACTTTATAATATCGAGACACTCTTCTAAGAATGGGGGCTCTAGAGATAATAGACCTATTCTGTCTAAATACAGAAGAAAGACAAGCAAGTGTAGACAATTGTAACAGTGTGACTAAGTGCTATTACAGAAATATGCATGAAGTGAAGACAGGATGTATTGAACTCATCATTGGTATGAGAAGCTGGGCAAGAGTTCCTAGAGATGACAGTCGTCTTGAGTCTCAAAAATACACATTACATATAACCAGCAAGGAAGTGGGAAGAGGGAGGAATATCCTAAGCAGCCTTCCCATTTCCTGAAGAAAATAAAGATGCTTGGGAAGAACCTAGGCTTTGGGTCAATTATACAGTTATTTCTCAGTCTTAAATTTTGTTTTTCTGTTTCCATGAGCAAAGTCACCTAATAATGGTTGTGTTTATGTGAAAATAAAAGCAATGAAAATTGTAGTATAGTTTATGGGCAAAAATGAATTTTTCAGAAGAACCCTAAGTTTTAAGCTTCCAGCCAGGGAACCAAGCCAGCCCTTGTTACTCACAGTGCCAACCTTTTGGTATTCCCATTGTACAGGTTGATGGCTGAGTTCTCATGGGTTATAAGGCCCTCTAACCAGAATTCTTGTGTGGGCCAAGACAGCCAAAATGATGAATTTATTAGAACAGATATCAGTTCCTCCAAACCACCTAAGGCCCCAGAATTCATTATACCTCCATACAGGGTGAGCAATCACATGATCTGTCTTCTATGAGATTGCAGTTTGTTATTCTTTCTATGGTGGAGGTCCAGAGAATTGTATAAGTGCAAAGTGACATGGATAACCACCCTGAGGAGGAGCACAGTGATTCTTTGACATGGATGTTGTGTCTATAAATTCTGAGTACATGTGTAAAATATGGATTACTGCTATAAGCCCAACTGTTGGTGGCGGGGCGGGGGAGGCAATGTACTTCAGTGCACGAAAAAAATCTCCTGGATTTCTTGGCACCTTAGCAGCTCATTACTGGAGCATTTTTGACTTCCTGTATGCTGCACTTACCAGGCACAGCCAGAAGTGCTGCTTCAGACTTGCTGTCTACTCAGCTCTGCCCTGCTGCTACTGATGTATTATTTTGCTGCATCATGTTGTAAGTGGCCACTTGCAGACTTCCTCCAGTTGCACAAGGAATCATGCCACTGACCAAGCCCCCTCTCAGATGGGTGGAGAGGAAGAAGAGAAAGGGGAGAATTAATTTTTTCTGGATTCCCGTATTATGTGTGTAGATGATTTCATCTTGATGCTTCCCTTCTATTTTCTTAAAAGAAACACAAGAAACATTTCTACTTCTCTTCTGTCTTCCTGGGCTTTTGGTTGGATAAAGCCCAATGACCAATTTCTCCAGGTCTATAATTTGTTATAAAGAATGAAGAGCTTGGAGATTTGAAAACCTTTTTTTTCATTTCACAAAGCTTAGCTCTTTTCAAAACTACTGTCTCACTACATTTCATGGTGATTTTGT
Organism: Heterocephalus glaber; assembly: GCF_000247695.1. Next base: position 2,487,517 of record NW_004624844.1, on the reverse strand, counting down.
TGTACAGATAGTTGCTGGCACCTTCTCTGGGGCAATAAACATCATGGCTCAGCACTGTGCATAGAAGGTAACAAAGGAAGGGCCGGGGATTTAGCTCAGTGGTTTGGCCATCTGCTGCGCAAGCACAAGGACCCAAGTTTGATCCCTGGCACCAAAAAAAAAAAAAGTAATAGAAGGTAACAACGGAATATGATAGACTGAAGAAATAGAAAGATTAATTTAGTATTTGCAAAATATTGTCCTTGTATCAATAGGAAAGAAAGAAGCACAAAAAAATTGAAATGTATGATAAACAGGTAAATTAAAAGGCACTTAGAGCCACAGATTGGTAGATTCAGGGCTCTTGCATACCCAGGCTTAATTGGTCAGGTAGTCTTCGATAGGATTTCCAATAAGGGTATTCTTCTGGTATGGAGCAGAACCAAGTATGGCAAAGATTTGGAAGTTATTTACCTGTGGGTAAGAAAAGGGATCTCTTCAAGGTGCTTGTGGTTGCCAGCAGGAAAGTCAGGCAGGAGAGCACATACATAAGGTGTATAAGTTTTGTTAGGTACAGAAAAAGCACTATGCTAACCTCTAAATGAGAAACATCTAAAAAGATCATGTGCTTCTTGACAGACAATGATGAGCCTTCTTAAGTAAAAATAAGAGAATTATGTGAAAGAAATGAAGGAAATAACTGCATGTAGTAGACCACATTAAAATATCTGAATAGTTTTCACTACTCCATGATGTAGAGTTTCTTTGAAATTCTTACTAGTATTTTCTTATGTCTCAGTCTGGGACTATTTAAATTTGATTAGGAGTTGAAGAGTCAAATGTTCTAGCTCAAGTGCATGTTGGAACATTGGAGATCATAGGAAAAATTAAATATAATGAAGCCAAAAGAGAATATGGTCAACTTGCCATATCAACAGATTATTCCATATTTGTGGATTCAATGAAATACAACTGTAAATTGAAATATTTTGAAAAACATTACAGCTCTGAATAGGTACATATTTTTTTCTTTTCATTATTTCATGAAGATTACAGTATAACAACTGTTTGCATAATATTTACATTTTTATTAGGTAATATAATCTACAGATGATTTAAATTATATTGGAGGATGCACATAGATTATATGCAAACATCAGGCTATTTTAGTTAAGTGACAGAGCAGCCACAGATTTTGGTATCTGTGAGATTCCTAGAACCAATACCCTACTGAGACTGAGGTATTATTGTACTGTTGTAAGTGAAAGCAGTGGGTTGGCCTTTTGGTGATTACAAAAAAATGACAAACACAATCAGAAGACAAAAGAGTGAAGAAAGATTTATTATTTGCCGCAAATAAGAGAGCACTAGGGACAATTCTCAAAGCAGTGTTACTCCAAACAAAGAATGCAGGGACTTTTATTGTGGAAATTTATAGATATTCACAGAGGAAAGACTCTCCATTAAGTGTAGAGGTAGGCTTATTCACGAGCATGCTCAGTTCAAGGTCATGGCTTCTTCATACATTGCACATTTAAAAAATAGCGAATGGCACCACTTCAGGGTGGAGAATTTAGCAATATAATGAGCAGAGTTTACTCTAGATCACCTAAAAAGAGTGAATCATGGTGACTCAGCAATTTTGGATGGGTTTTTGAAAGTTTCTCTGGAACAGAACAGCCTGTAATCTGAAACAAACAAGCAAAAACAAACACAACTTTGAAGGAGCAGTCTTTTCAAAAGGCAGCATATCTCCAACCTCCCAAGATAGGTGATTGTCCTTAAAAACCCTTGGCTAGTGGCTAACACAGTTGTTCTAAAAATTAATGAATTTTGATTATAAGAGTGAGCTCTTTTGCTATCAGAGGTACTGGATTCATTACAATGCTTCCTGGCTTGAGGAGTAGAAAACATTGATAAAATGTTCACAATAATCTTGCTTCATGTTATAAAGTAACAATAAAACATAAATGCTATGATGTATGGAAGCTATTTTGGGTCCAGTTTCTTTGGAAACAGTATAGAGGAGCCATAGGCAAAGTAAAAGGCATGCAGGAATTTCCGGCAAATTCTGCTGCTAGGAGTCTTAGTGTTTGTTCTATAAAACTTTCATATATATTTACTTGTAATAAAACTGTAGGAGTCTTGTTACTACCTTCAAATTTCATCACGCTGGGCAAACTGGGAGGAAGTTTACCTCTCAGTCCTCCTTCTTTCCTTAAGCATAGATTTTCTTTTTTGGTGGGGGAAAGGAGGAAGCTGTCATTCTCCTTTGCTCCTACTTCAGGCCAAGGTACTTTTCCTAAACTGTAAGTCTTCTTGCCCTGGGTTTATCCTGGAGAACTCTCTGGATTCTGATTGCAGCTGGTCATGTCCCTGGTTACAGGCACCTGGATCAGGACTAGCCAATTGCTTAATCTGAGGGAAGAAAATAGAGGACTGGGGGCAGTGTGGAACTGAACACAGGTATAATATTTCAATGTATTATGCTGCTGAGTTATAGTATGTGCAATTTTATGTCAGTGATAGGAATGCGAAAAGCCTTAAAGAAAAAATACCTCATGAGAGATTGAAGAAGAAAGGGTAAACCATAGTCAATAATTACAAACTTTCCATTGTTTCCCTCACCTCTCACTTCTTGTTATTGAAGCAGGAGGTGGAGCAAGGACAAATAAATAGCAATGAGCTATGAGATAAGAAGGGAGAAAACAAACAGAGCCAGGATGACTATGTGAAAACATCAGGAATCCAACAGATAAAGGTTGTACTGTTGTCAATCAGCCTGGGGTTCTTTTGCTCAATTCAGATGGAAATTGCTAATCAGCAAAGAACAGCTCTGCTAGCAGTCATGAGGTCACCAGATGACACTGGACAATGCTGGATGCCAAGAGTTGACACAGCCACCTGCTGGTCACTGCTGCTACCCGCTGGACACCATAAGCTAACTCTGCCAGGAGCTGGTCTCTGCTGCTGATCTTTATTGGCTGCTGGTCTCTGGAGCTCTACAGTGCTTATAACCCCTACTGTTTATTGCTCTTTTTTTTGAACTGACCACTTTGTCCACAGTACTCAGGATTCCTGAGTAGATTTATAGGCCTTTTGGAGCTCACACTACCTGAGACATAAATCACAAGCAGGTTTACAGGACCACCAAAACAAGTCTTTATTTTAGCAGGGTCTGTAGCACAGGGTGTCAGTATACTGGAGGGAACCCTCCTAGACTAACCTGAGAAGTATGTCAGGAGTGCTGTTATATAGCAGCTACAGGCCTACGATTGGTCCAAGGACAGGCCCATGACTGGTGCAGCACACCAGGACAGCCTCAGTTGTCATAACAGAGATCCAGGAGGGGGCAGGGCTAAAGTCAGGCAATCTTCTGGAAGGCTAACTATGGGAGTTGGGGATGTTAACAACAGGTCTAGATCCCTCCCTCTCTGGTCTTGGCATGCTGGGGGGCCTTCTCCTTTTTTCAAAAAGGCAACAATAGAGTTTGAACTGATGGAGGCAGAGGAGTAGTGCTGCACTGATAGTTGAGCTGCAACCATGTTAGAGTGGAGTAGAGGAGAGTTGCCACTAGGTAGCCAATGAGGACACTGCTGGATGGCTAGGCTAGACACAGAAGCAGGATGTCTCAGTTCATGGCAGGGGGCAGGGTGAGGGAGGGAGATCAAAAAGAAGTGAGGGGGAAAGACAAGACAGCCTAAGGCCAAGCTACATCTCCCCTCCAGATGAAGAAAATGGGAGAGACAGGTGCTTCTCACCTATTTGGGTCCTGTCCCCTCCCCAAAGACCTCCAGGCATCTGCCAAACCCAAAGTACGTCACCCTGGCCTGTATCCAACCTTGCTTGCACTATGGTTTGACCCCTATCCATTGGACATTGGATGCCATGGTATATCCTCTAAAATCCTTGTATGGTCAAAAATTCCCTGTCCTGATGGATGGGCCGAGTCAGGTACCCCATTGGGCCATGACTCTTGTCAATCCCCGGCTATAGATCCTCCCATAATCTCAGGACCTTAAGAGACCTAGTACCTGTCCCTATTGAGGCAGTGAGCTCCTGTCACTGGGCCTCTCCCATTCTGTGGGCTGTATTTTCACTTTCAATAAACCTTACTCTTGATATTCCTGAATGTCCTGCTCAACTTTTTGTTCTGGATACCAAGATCCTGGAAACAACTATGCAATAAGAAGACATTCAGTGTCTTTCCAGTAGGCTGTTGGCTGACAGCACTCACCCTTTGCCTTTGAAACCTCACACACACTAATACAGAATGCCATGTTAGATCTGTATATGTTGCCAAGAAAAATGCCAAAAGAAATACCTTAGAAAACACAGTGATATACTATGACCTGTTTTTTTAAATTAATGGAGTCATTTGGACCTTGGACCCACCCACATTTCAGCATCTAATATTGTTTTGGTGCCATGTGAGTCAGGTAAGAAAATAGTAAGTCATTAGCACTGATTTGATAATGCACTGCAACAACATGGACATTTATGGACCACAGAAGGCGTGTGTCAGTTTGGACTGATGAAGTGCGGTGTAAGCTGTTTCGGGTTTCCGAGTACTATATGGGTCAGAGAGGGGAAGAGGAGAGAAGAGAGCAGAGAGGCAGAGAATAGGTACAAAGGGGGTCCCAACAGGCCCGTTGTGAAGAGAGTGTGATGAGGCTAAGGCTGAGCTCACAGCCTGTGTCAGTACCAGCGGTTGAAGGGAAGGGAAATTTCCACATTAGCCATCTAACAGCTCAGGTTCCTGCAGTCAAAGTATAATACGAAATGAAAGATCCAGAAAGGTTGCACCAAGCAGAATCAGATGCCTGAGATCTTAAAAGACAGAGAGATACTGATAATCTCAAAACTGATTGAGAAAGATCATAAGTCCAAACAGAAACATCCCAGGAAAGGATCCAGGCTAAACAGACAATCCAACTCATCACAAAACACAAAAAGAGGTGATGAGGTAGAGATTTCTGTAATTAGAAAGGAAGACGATTCTTTAAAAAGAAAAATAGGTTATCCCTGGAAGCAGAGAAATAGGCTTTAGTTTTAGGGTTTGTTTTTTTAAATCTTTTTTCTTCTGTTCCTTTGTAAAAATCTGGCCTCATATAAAGCAGCTGCTCACATGAAACTTTTAGGATGTAAAGTTACTGAGTACCCTGCAGCTTGCTGCTTAGTACTTCGTAGCATGGATACCAATCTGATACTGGGAGGAAATCACCAAAAGCAAACAAAATAGCACCTTACAGTAGGGGGGTCACATGATTGCCCTAGTTACCAGGAGATGCTTTCCTGCAGGGTTTCTGAATAGTTACAAATACCTTCCCCTAGTTTGATTTTGAATACTGGGAAGTAGCTGGAAAGACATGAGGGCTAGCATGTCTTGAACTTATTTTTAGACACTGAAAGTATCCCTGTTTATTTTTAGTGAGCAATCACAGTTGCAGCTTAACAGTTTCAGCCTCCCCTTGATAGAAAAGGCCAGCAATCCATTGCTCTGCACATGCTAAGGATTTGAAACCCAGGCAGCAGCTGGAGCCCTGGAAGCTCCCAGAATCCTCTTCCTGCTTCTCTCTACAGCTCCTGCTTCCAGCCTGGGCTTCCAATTAGTGCCCTCATCTTGGGATTTTATCCTACATTTTTCTTTTTCTGTATCTCAGTTTGATTATATCAACTAGGTTCTCCCACTTCACGCTCAGATCTGGGTACTACACAGTGTCAATTTTGAAGTTTCCAACAACTGGATGAAAGACATTTCCACTGCTTGTCATATCAGGTAGAACTTGTGATTTTGCCAGGTATAGAAAGATTGGGAAAGATTTAGACCAAAATAGACTCAATTTCCATAAATACATGTACGAGTAGCTGTCATATCCTTCTCTTGAAATTTATTGAGGATTTTGCCTAAGAAAACAAATAACTTTAGACCCATTGAAAATACCCTTTTGTAGAGAGGGCTGATTGGAAGTCTTCCAGAATTAATGAGGGTTACTTCCTGTAGGAGAAATTGAAGTGAGTTTTCATTTCTGATATATTTCAGGCCTTCTTTGTTAGTTCCCCTAACCCTATTCTCTTCTCTTTTCCCCATGTTTGTCATTTCCACCTACATTTTCACATTTTTACTGAAAATATATGCCTTCGTCAAATATATTGTATTATTTTTAATGTTTTAAAAATATATGCTTTGCTGGACACCACATACTTATTCTTACCTTTACCATTTATTTTTAAAGCAAGTTTTTTTTTTTTTTTTTTGCTTATCCTTGTTTTTGAGGTTTTCCCCTGTTAATATTTGTATACTTATAACTTTTAAACATTTAAGTTGTAATATAGGGCCTGACTTTTGATGTTTCCCAGCCAGAGTTTTCTAGTCCCCCCACTTTCCCTCTGTCTTCCCCCTCCATCTAGGCAAACTCATGAGAAGGCTTGGTGCTCATTGCTCTGGCACATGAATCCCAGCCTTGGTTTGTGCATGAGAACACTCACTCCTCCCACAAGCTAGAGGACTAACCTGTGTGGTTAGAAGCTAACCGTCATAGAAATGTCAATCTCTTTTCTCTACACTCTCCAAGCATTTTATAACCAATTTGAATCCTCCTCTCTTCTTCCCAGAAAGCCTCATCATGTGAGTAAGAGACCTTTCATTCCTTCTTGGTATTTGTGTCAACCTAGGTCTCAACATCTGATCCAAATTTTTGGGTGAAGTCTATTGTGCTTCTGGGAGATGACTACAATGCTACAATATGAATATATCATAATGTGTTTTTATCCATTTTCTGTTTTATGTAAAATTAATGTCCTCCAAATTTGCTTTTATAAGCAAGAATGCAACAATGAATATTCACGTACACATCACCTTGTGTCATGCTAGATACTTTTCCTCCTGTTTTATCCTTGGAAGAGTAACCACATTATCAAATTTAGTAACAGTTTTAGTTGCCAGTTGTTTTCCACAGTGGTTAGACACATTCATAGTCCCTCATTTCCAACACCTAGAAGAATCCCTCTGCTTCATATCTTTGTCATACTTAAAAAATTTTTGTTAGATTTAATAGGTGTGACAGGTAATTTATTGTGATTTCACTTTGTATTTTCCTGATTACTTATAAAGTTTAACACCATCTCTATATTGCTAAGGCTTCTTTTGTTAAATGTCCATTTATGTCCTTTGTCTAGTTTTCTATTGACTGATTCTGACTCAGACTAAAAAGTATAAAAAGGGTAAAATGAAGCAATGGAGAAAATTTTGAACTTTGCCTACATACTTGATAATATTAAGGAGTGTTATGTTTTATTAAGATTCTTTAGCTTCTAAACATACATACTGAAATATTTATAGATAAGATAATGTGATTCTCAGTTTGAGGGCAAGGGGTGGTATAAAGTTTTGAAAAATACAATCAAAAGTGGAATGTTAATTATTGACGATAACTGGTGGGTCCATGGGGGTCATTATACAATTTTTCTACCTTATAAAATGTTTTGAATTTTTCATATTAAAAAGTTTAAATCTTTGCACAGTAAGAAAGTACAAATAAATTTAGGAATGATAGATGCTCTAGAGATTAAAGGTGAATATTATGACTTATTATAATCCAATAAATTTGAAAACTTAGATGAAAACAAAAATCTTATCCAAATATTTATATATATAAAATTGACTTAGGAAGAAATAGAGAACTCTATAGAATAATCATTAAAGAATGTATAAGAAATCAAAAGATGTCCTGCTCGTAGCAAGATAAAGCCAGACTCAGGCATTCTGGACTAATTTTACCAAACATTCATGATATGAATAGTCATTATTTTATATAAACTATTTCAGTGGATAAACAAAGAGGAAAAACTTTTAGTTTCATTTTACAAGCCTAGTATACTCATGATAACAAGCCCAGACCAGGATAGTTTAAGTAAAGAAAAATTTAAGTGAATCTCACTTCTTTATTAAATTCAATATTTTAAAAATATATTTTCAAGTGAATAAGGCCCATCTAGGGAATTCTAGGAAGCTTTACTACTAGCAAGCAATTAATGTAATATACCCATTAACAAATTGAAGAGGAATCATCTATTTAATTTTTCAACTGATTCAGAAAAAGCATTTGATAAAATTCAAAATTTGTTCATGATTTTAATATTTAAGAATAGAAATGAGTTCCTTCACCTAAGACATTTATTCATCAAAAATTATAGTAAATATATATCTTTAGAAGTATTCCCACTAAAATGAAACCAAGATATCCAACATCTTTTAGTTTGTTGCATAGTACTGTGGTGGTGTTCAACTTAATACAAGTGAGTGTGACAAATTTTCTGGTATAATATCAAGCTACAGAAATCAGTAGTGTTCAGTAATAACTGATTAGAGTTAATAGAACAGCGACCGTGTTCACAAAAGGCAGAAATACCTTTTCAGATAGACATCTCTCTATACCTAGGCATGTGGGAACAAATAATACACACACACAATTTAATATGACTGGGACCTATTGAACATGCCTTTATTTTTTTCACTGATGAATATATCATGGAGATCTTTACCTATTAGTAAATATAATCACTCACTTTAATGATTATATAGAATTACATTGTAAATCTAACCAATAATCAAAGTCCTATTAGTTGATGATTAGGTTATTTGAAGGTTTATCAACTTTGTAAACAGCAGTATATTGACTATCCATATATGATAATCTTTTTGGATTTGTCATTAATCTCTTTTGAATGATTTTCTAGATTCATCATGAACTATTTCACCAGTCAGAACAAAATTATGGCCATGTGTTTTTAAATTTCTCAAAGTAAACACTCCAAGACCCATCACTTTGTTCGAAAGAAATCTAGTGTCTCTATTTTGAGAATTTCCTTTTTTTTTTTTTTAACATTTCTGAGCACCCAGAGATTTGCTCAGTTCTGTTTTATAAGTGTTAGACTGAGAGATAGCTGGAAAATCTGACAGTACCACTGGCATTTTTGTATCATTACCTGCCTCTGGACAGTTTAGCTTGGCCTGATCACCTCTTCCTTTACTCCTCATTCTTCATGCTCCCAGCTCCTGGCATCCTTTTAGTTCTTCCATCAAACCTTGAGCTTTCTTGCCAGACCCTTATGCCGCTCCCTCTCTCTGAATTGCTCTTCTTCTCTCCTCCACCATTGTGCATGATTAATTTCTGGTTTTTCTTCACTATACCATTGTAAGGGAAGAGTTCATACTCACTGGCCTTTTTTCTCCGAGACTCAAACAGAAGGGACCTTTCCCTAGCTTCATATAAAAACTATACACACATGCTTGTTAAATAACCAGGCCTCTATCGGTTGTGATCTTATCGCTCAGCATTAGTACAGCACCTCTTGTATCTATTCTGATTAAGCAACACCAATCAGGACCCAGGAAATATCTTGCCTGGAATGAAAAGTTGCGTTCACGCTGTGAGTTTCTGAGTGTGAGACTCCTTAAATTGGAGAGAAAAGGCTAGAACATGTAGGGGGAATTTGAGCTATGGAAGCGCATAAGGAAAAAGTCAAATTAATTAGTTTATCAAATCCTTCTTCTCAGATTCTATGAATGCAATAAAATCTTACATAATGAAAGATCATTTCCCAGTGGTGTGTAGCATACATTTTTTTTGGTTTCTCTTTGTGTTATAATTTATGATTTGGAAGTGTAGCACTATATTAGTAAAACAGTGTGCTGAGGAATATTTTATATTCTTAAACAGTTCATATTTTTATTTTGCATACACATAGATCTAGATATACAAAAATATGATATAAAATGCTTAATGTTGACAGTTACATGGGTATTGATATTAAACTTCAAGTTTTTATTCTTGTAAATCATTAAAATAACTTCATTAAAGTTAAAATACTTTATGTTTATTTAAATATATTTAAATATTTGATAATTATTTAATAATACAACTTAATAATATTATTTACCTTTTAACTTCAATATAACTGAATATTTTAGAAGAAAACTACTATGTGAAAAGCATAAAAGAATAATACTTTCAATTTTTCAACATTTAAAATTTTACTTCGTTTTACATTATTTTAAATCACGACTTTCAACAGAAGAAAAATTGTATGAACATTTGATTCAACAATGCAATGAGTTTGAGGAAAGGAAGATTAAATGTTATAAAATAATTACATACTAATTTAGATTACATATGCTATTGTTTTATTAGTCATCTAAGCTTTACTGCTGTCCCATCAACAGAACTTCTGGACCCATGTAATAATAAATTCATTACTATTTGATTTTTGTCTTCTTTGAATCATATAAAAAGACTGTGACAGTTAAGGGCAACAGCTCAGTGTTACAGCCAGTGTTACAGCCAAGTGTTAATAGCTACCCAAAGGTCTTCAGAGGTGAAGAAACCAAGGGTGGCACTCGGAGAGATGGAGGGAACCAAGTTTATTACTCAGGCAGGCTCAGAGAAGTTTGTACTTTGAAGTCTGATCCTAGAACAGAAATGGAGGCAACATATATACAGGGTAGAGGTGTAGGACCACATACCAGGCAAGCATGCTCACAGAAGTGGAAGGGCAGAGTTAACAGAACATTCTTGAAACATCTGGTAGGAACATGGTGCAGCTCAAAAAGTTACCTTGCTTGGCAAAAACATAGAGTTGGGGGGTTTGGCAACAGACAAAGACCTGCCCTGTTGTGCAATATTTCCTTATCAGACTACTGGATATAGTGGTATACTCCTGGAATACTAGGACTCTGTCAGACTGAAGCAGGAGGATTACAAGTTCGAGTCCTGTCTAGGCAGCTTAGCAACTTAAGGAGCCCCCATCTTATTAAAAAGAAGAAGGAGGAAAAGAAGGAGATGGAGAAGGAGAAGGGGAAAAAGAAAAAGGACTGGGGATCTGGAGATGTCGCTCAGTGCCTATCCTCAGTTTCAGAAACACACACACACACACACACACACACACACACACACACAAGCTGCATATAATTTCCAATTTTGTCTTAGTGAAAGTGCATTTGTCAAGGTATGAAAATTTAAAGATTCTAATTAATAGTTGGCTTGATGTAATAGATATTTAGCCCTTTGGCCCCCAGAGCTGGGTCTTGTGCTTTGTCTGGACCTGTAAGGTGGCAGGCCTAACTGTGTAGAGGTCATGTTCTTTGTCACAGGAAAACATGGTGTTATTCCTTCAGAGAATTCATTGTGTTTTAAATCATTTATCTATGAGTGTGATTTGGCTGGATCAACTACTAGACCGTAAGCTACATTTTAATAGGGACCACCCCTGTTGTGGCATTAATTGTCCAAAACCTAGCTGCTGAGAGTAGGTATTGCCTGGAAATCTGGTGCACACAAACAGGCACTGTTTTCTCTTTTCGTGAAGTGCTCGCCAACCTAGATTCCTGCTGACACCACAGCAAGCTCCAGGACTCAGCTCCTAGGTCACAACTACTGTGCACTCATTAGCACAGATATCCTTCTCATAGTAAAACTCCAAGTCTAAATTGAGAGGAGTTCTAGGCTCGATGATACGTAATATCAGAACGACTTCTTCTCAAATTTTACCTTCTGTTCTGAGCCCACCAACCTAGAATCTCCCTCTTCACAGCAGAACTTATTTTAAGGGCTACTTGATCTACCATGGTGCTTTCCTCAATTTTGACTCTAACACTAGGTTCATGGTAAGCATTATTAATGACTACCAATGTGTGATTCTCCTCTGTTCCTTAGTACTTGGAAATTTCAATTTCCCCGTCTCTTTGATATTAACTGCAGCCATGTGACTACAAAAGTTGGTGTGGCAAATGAAATGTAAGCAAAAGTGACATGCATCACTTTGGGGCCAAAGCTCTTAACTGCTGTTGCCCAACTATCTAGCCTTTCTTTTGCTGAAAAGATTGTAGAACCTTGTGGTGGCATGGTTGCATCTTAGGATGGTACAGTATCAGGAACTAAATGTTAACTCTTAATAGAAAACTTAGTCTTAGTTCTCAAAATCATGAGCTACTTGTTATGCTTCAAAGGAAGAAATAACTTACACTAGGGATGTTTAAAATATACATTACAAGGGGATGGGCTTATTTATATATCTGGAATAAATTATCAAGTAATATGTGAGTTGGAGAAAAATCAAGTAGCTCTTAAAATGTAGGTAGAATATCGATGAGATTTCCAGACTCTTAATACATACATGTATAAATCCACAGAGTTTTGCAGTTTTAATACCTAGGATGACATATGCCCAGTATTTTTATAATCAGTAAGTAGTTACATTACACTGCCAAGGCTACTATAACCAAATACTACAGACACCGTGGCTCAAATGAAAGATATTGTGTTACGCTTCTGGAGGCTAGAATTCCAAAAAAATTTTAAAAAAAGATTTTTTTCCCAGAACTGTATTTTCAGGATCTTTATCTTTTTGATCTTGATTTTAGGATTTCACCATTTGAGATTTGAGTTTGATATTGTCCTGTTTGGAATTACAATCCAAACCCCGTCTACCTCACATTCTCCCAAACATGCTATTTGCGTTTAGTCTTTTGTACTCTTTACATTTTTAATCACCACAAATTACTTATATCTTCTGCTTATTTAATGCAGAAAATATTCACTTTCTTATGAGTATCCTCTATATGTCAATTCAATTCACTTTCTCAAGAAAATCCCCCTGAATTTTCTGATTTTGTAAAATTTCCTATTTAGGACCATTACATTTTGTGTCATTTTCTAATTTTTGTTTCTACAGTAGAAAACATACTGTATGATATCAAACATTTTATCTTTTCTCTATTGTATTCTTAGTACAGTACTTATCTTTATATCTATTATGTAGCAGGCTCTCAAATTATTGATTCAATACATGAATACACACAAAAAACTACTGTTATTGGTAGAGTTGGGTCCCTCCTGTTATTCTCCACAGTATATATTTTTAAGTACTAACTCTAGTACCTCAGAATATTATCTTTTTGATACATAGGTCCTCATAGGGGCAATCAAGTTAAAATGAGGTCACTAGGGTAATCAAATATGACTGGTGTTCTCATAAAAAATGGAAATTGGGACACAGTGACAAGCATAGAACAAAGAGGATGTGAAGAACAATCCAAGATGGCCATGTGAAAATGAATGCCAGAGGCCTTGAACAGATCTTTTCCTCAGTGGGAACCAATCAAGTTAGGATTTTAGACTTTCAAGATTTTGATATTTCAGGATGTCAATATTTGGGATTATAATGATTGGGACTGTGTGAGGTATTGTTAGAGACAAGGACAAGAAAAAATCCATGAAGAAGTGGGCAAAACATATGACTCTTTGTGCATCACTTTATTGTAATAAAGGATCTTAATCATGCTTAATTGTCACTTAAAAATATTTCTCTGGCTTCCGTAGGAACTTGTATAAAGGTGGATGGAAGAAGACTTGAAGTAAAGCTATAGTATTAACCCAAATGGAATTCATAATAGCCAGGACTAGTTTGAGAGCAATAGAGATGGATAAAGAGTGACATTTAGGACATGAAATTAGTAAGACTTGATACTTGGTTGGAAAGAAAGATAATATAAATCAGTGAGAGTGGCATTGTCTGAAGTAGGAAATACTACTTGGAAGAAAATAGAGTCATTTCAATTTTGGATTTGTTTAGTGTTAGGTAACTTTGATAATCTAAGAGAAGATGTAAATTAGACAGTTCAACCTATGGCTCCAGATTTCAGAGAAGAAAATAGCATGAGAAAAAGAAGATAGCATACCACTGAAATCTGGGGAAGAACAAATTTTAATGATTTCATAAAACAGACTAAGGCAGAGGACAAATGGCCCAGTAGAGTAGGAAGAAAACCAGCTGTTTGTTGTTTCAAGGAAACAAAATGGTTCAAACAGGAATGAGTGGTAAAGAACACTCATGCTGCTAAGTCTCGGCCTGGACTATAACTCCAGAGAAGCAAAACAGGGCTGCTTGTTTTGTCCTCTGATATGTCCCAAGTGTAGGTTCTTAGAGCAAACTGGACGGCAAATAAAGAATTACTGAATGTTGTGAGAGTTTTATGTGTGTACTTGACAGAGTGGGGGGATACCCAGCTGGCTGGTCCAACGTTATTTCTGGGTACATTTCTAATGGTGTACCAGAAGAGATTTGCGCTTGAAATCAGTAGACTGGGTAAAGCTCATGCTCAACAATGTGGGCCAGGATCATCCAGCCCTTTGAGCATCTACATAGAATAAGAAAAGCTGAAGAAGAGCAAATTCTCTCCCTCTCTCCCTCCCTCCCTCCCTCCCTCCCTCTCTCTCTCTCTAAAACATCCATATCCTCTTGCCCTTACACTGGAGGTCCTAATTTTTAGACATTCAGAATCTGAGGCTGAACCAACACCCTGCTGCTCTGCTCTCTACCTCATCCTTGTTCTCAGACCTTTAACCTTGAGCCTGTTTATACCTTCCTTGTCCCTGGTTCTAAGGGAATGACACCACCACATTTTGTTCTTCATCTTGCACTTGATGTACTGTGGGACTTCTCAGCCTCCATAGTTGTGTGAGTCAGTTTTCCTAAAAAAACCCTCTTATTTACCTGTATATATTCTATTAGTTCTGTTGCTCAGGATAACTATGACTAATAAAAATCTTGAATAAGTTAAGATGAAGATTAAAAAGTGTCTTTTGGATTAAACTTGGTGGAGGGTGCTCAGTAAATTTAGGAATTGCTCTTATGATGGAGCAGTGGATGAGGGAGTCAAATTGGAGTGGTGGAGGCAGGAATAGGGTGTGAGTAAAAGGAGAAAGTGAAGTGAGATCATATAACTCTTTAGGAAAATTGTCTGTGACATGGGAAAAGGGAAGGTGCAGTCAAGAGGACATTTTAGATCTCTTCGTTTTATCTTTTAAGGGGAGAATTAAGTCTGAAAATTTAAAAGGAAAGATCAAGTTGGAATTGGAGGTTGAGCATTCCACAGAGAGAAGGGAAACCACAGAGAGTATTCTTGAAAGAGCAGTAGTGGTAGAGATCTAAGCACAGTGTTATGGTTGAGATAGAAGATGTCCCCCCAAATTCTCATATGTGTGAAGGTGACTGGATCATGGGGTGCCATACTCATCAGTGGGTTAACCCATTGGTGAATTCACAGTTAAATGTAGTGTTAGAAAGTGGGGCTTAGTCAAAAGAGGTGGGTCATTAGGGGCATGGCTTTGAAGGGTGTATCTCCCTTTCCAGCTCCTCCCTTCACTCTCTGCTTCCTAGCTGTCATGATGTGATCAGCTTTCCTCCACCCTGGCCATTCTACATGCACCTCCTTCCTTCTGTAGCCAGCCAACTATGG
The DNA here is from genome assembly GCF_000247695.1 of Heterocephalus glaber. The sequence continues at coordinate 2,472,240 of NW_004624844.1, read as the reverse complement.
CCTGAATCCTCTAAAAAACTGAACCAAAATAAACCTTTCCTCTGTTAAAATGTGGGTGTAGGGTATCTTGTCCCAGTGATAAGAAAGTGACCAAGTCACATAGAAAGAAGCATTGGCTTTCGGTTTCTAAGGGGAAATGGCTTCAAATGTAATGAGGAAACAAAATAGAATCAGTGTTGATGTGGGCAGGTTCATGTTTGAAAGTGGAGGAGAGCCCACCAAATGACTAAGTAGTGTTCAATAAAATAGTGGTGAGTTTATTTGGTGAAATAAAAGAGAGGTGAGGTAGTGCGAGGGCTGTGATGTTTGAGGAAGTGCAATCCATTAGTTACTCTTAAAAGGGAGAAAAGTGACTAGACAGGTATTAAAAAGAATTCAGGGTACATTTGTAATTGGTCTTTACTAATTCATGGAAAATATATCTACTCTGTTTTGTGAGGGTAAGGAGACCAGCCTAAAATGTTTTGATTCACAGCTACAGAGACAACTGAATTAGAAAATTCCAGCTCTCCTCTTTATTCTGGCCACAAACATATAGATAGATGTGATTTTTTTGGTTTTACATTTTCTTAGACACTATTTCTCTCCGCAAAAATGGTAACTCAGTTTGAAAATGAATTTTGATATGTAAAAATTTGTTTATATTTATACTTTTTTATACAAGCATGTTTATTGTCTTTGCGATATTTGATATATTATGTTTTCATTTTACCATATGTTTACATGAGTTTAAATTCACTCTTGCTAATAACATATATGAATTTGAAGCAACAAAATGTTCTTTTATTCCTGTCAATATGACCACTCTTTAAAAGTACATTCTCCAATATGTTGGAGTTGATTTGATTTAGAAAACAGACTTCTTAAAGATTAAATTATTATGAAATCCATATCTAGACATTTAACAAAATTTATAGCTCTTGTAGACATAAAATCACAGCATAAAGAAAAATAAGGAAAAGTGAAACAATAATTTGCAAGTGGGTTAGGGTTCTTTAAAATTGATACCCATTACTCATTTTTTGATAATCAGTTAAATTGCCATGTAATTTCTCACTTTTATGTTAATTTAACAATGTTCATCTCCATTACAAAACAAAGATAAGTTAATATTAATTGATCAATTTTTATTGTTATTTGTACATTGTCTTCTTTGTAGAAAACATATGCTTGAGCATATATATTTTTATTATTCATAAAAATGAAATATTGAAAAACAACAATATTATAACCAATTTTATTTTATATATTTAATTTTATCATTTTAAAGTTGGCCAAGTTGGAATTTCAGATACAAGTTAGGAAATTAATTGTACGTACAAAACAGAAATTACATTTAAACTTACTGTTAAAGAAACAGTTCCTCACGGGGGATTTATTTTCAGTGACAATTGAATTAAAAGTGTATTGGTCAACTTTCCAATTGCTGGGAATAAATACCCAACACCCACAATTTAAAGGAGAGATTTATTTTTGGCTCACAGTTTTACAGGATTCAGTCTATGAACTGTAAGCCAGGACTATCATGGCTGAAGGATGTGGTGCAACAAAGCTTCTTACATCATGGTTGCTGGAAAGCACCGCACACGGAAAGAGCACAGTGCAAGACACACTTTCAAGAGCTCACGCTCATGACTCATCTCCAGTTTGGCTGCACCTCCTAACAACACATTCAGCTGTGAATTGTAGCAGATGAATAGCAACCCATGATCCAATCACCTCTCCAGAATCTCTTAGCCTAGTCAAGATGACAGTTAAGATTAATTGGCACAAGTCTATCCATTGTCAATTTGACATTGAATCACATCTCCTTAAGCCATATGTAATCTCCAAATAAGCACAATAATAAGTTAATAATTCTGCCTAATATGATACAACTATCTTGCATGCAATACAAAACATACTAATCATCTCCCCAGAATAGGAGACAACATTTTTCTTTGGGTAATGCTCACTCTTCTGCTGATGTCAGCTTTTGGTGAGTATTTATGATGGGCACAAATATCTTCATAGCCTTTGTCCATATGGAGAGATCTAGCTACATAACTGTTCTCCAAATGTCTTTGTCACCAATTGTCCAATCATGTTCCTTCCAAGTACCTGACCATCCAGTGAGACCACTAACTGCAGCCATGAATCACTATACAGTTGCACATCTGGCCATTTTTTCTTGCAAGCAAAATGTATAATCAGGTTCATTGTCTAAATTTCTGTCCACTGTGAAAATCTCCCTTTATCACTGTCTTTCAGCTGCCCCTAGAAAGGTGCTGTAGTGCTGTAGCCGTCCACTTTCATGGTGACTACATAATGTGTAGAACCATCTATAAACCAAGCCTGATACTTCTCTTCTTTGTAGTTTACATGGTCATGGGGTACAACCCATGAAGTCATAAGCACATGGTGGGGACTAGAAGGCTGTGTAGCAGGACTAGGAGCCATAAGTTCTTAGGCCATTTCTTCATTTAACTTACTTGTGCTTTCAGGACCTGCTTGGGCCTGATCAGTTATGTATCACTTACACTTCATGATGGATTGTCTTTGCATGTTCAAGCTTATGACTTGATAGGTCAGATAACACCTAATTCATAATGCATAGCTCAAGTTGCATGGTGAACCGGTGTCCCACGACCAATCATTCAATTTTCACTAAATCCCAGAAGTAGCCCAAGAGCTTTTTCTCAAAGGGAAAGTAGTCTTCTGTAGATGATGGCAGATCTTTGTTTCCAATCTAAAGTCCCTCCACAGTTACTCCTCTATGGGGGCCTGCCAGAGGCTCCAAGCAACATCCCTATTTGCCACTGATGCTTCAAGTACCACTGGATCTGCTGGGTCATATGGACCCAATGGTACAGCCTGAACAGCTGCCTGGACCTGTTGCAGAGCCTTCTCTTGTTCTGAGCTCCACTCAAAACTAGTAGCTTTGAGTAACTTAGTAAATGAGCTGGAGTAATACACAAGATGATTAACAAATACCTGTTGACCAACTCAGTTTTAGGAAATGTGCTTTGTCTCTTCATAGAGAGCTAATTTAATCTATATATATAATAACTTAGTGTTCTAATTTTTCTCAGAAACATCTCTAAACACTTAATGTTCCACAAGTTATTCCCTGTGTCTGAAATGTTAACTTACCCACCTCATACATTATTACCTCTCCCCAGAATTGTTCCAGTTCCTTGTCTGCCCAGTTTCCTCTTGCTTTATCTATTAGAAGTTGCTGGTATGTTTTCTTTCCTTTGTAGTGTCACCACTGACCTTTTGTTTTCTTCTTCATGTCACTTCTCGGTGACCTTAATTCAGATGTGACCCTCTCACTTCTTTATACCCATAAAAATCAGAGCACAATTTCATTATTCCAGTTCAGTTAGTCTTGTGACTATTTACCCAAATATTTCACCATTGCAATAGGGCTCCCAGATGACAGTAACTTTGACTCATTTTCTTTGTATTCACACTGCTTTTCAAGTTACTTCTCTGGATATTAATACATTTTATATATAAGTGGTATCAGAGATAAAGAATTGAATTTTTCTTGGTCATGCATTGGAACATCTTGTGTATTGCTAATATTTCTCCCACTCTTTCATTTGTCTTTTGACTCTGTTTATGCTGTCTTTGCTGTGTAGAAAAGAATAGTATTCATGAAGTCAAGTATGCCAGTATTTCAATAATGGCTTCGTTTCATGTCTCATTTAAAAATAGTGTCCCAATATAGGAATTATTAAAGTGTTTTTCTATATTTTCTTTTAGTTCTTTTATCTGTTTCATCTTTAATCTTCTGAAGACTATATACTCATGGCCATTTCAATTATAGTAATGTCGAAGAATTTTATAGTCATTACTGTTTGGCAGTAATTTGGAGAAAAGAAGCCAAAAACTCTTACCATTACAGGGCCAACTTCAATTTTTTGTAACTTAGAACATCTTGAGGAATGGGGGCCTAGTGAATTGGTGTAATTATGAAGTAGCCCCCAAATGAAGGATTCTAGGGAGCATTTTTCACTTAATGGGATAAAGTTCACATTCAGGAAGGAATGATTTTTTTTTTTGTCTATAAGTTAGAGACTTTTTGGTGTTACTGAAATATTGTTTTAAATTCTATAATTTCTAGTCACTGATGATTTATATGATGTATGCGCTTGATCAGACTACTATAACAATATCATAAACTGAGGGGCTTAAGCTACACAAATTTATTTTCCCAAAATTGTGGAGTCTAGAAGTCTGAGATCAAGGTGTTGCATGTTTGATTTCCTCACTCTTCCTTCTTCCCTCTGTGTGGCTCTGTGTCCTAATCTCATCTATAAGGACACCAACCCTATCAGATTACGACCCAGGTTTATGACTTCAAGTTTAATATAATCATGTCTTTAAAGACCTGTCAGACTGTGACTTTAAATACAGTCACCACCTGAGACACAGGGGAATTCAACATATGAATTTGGGGGACCCAAGTTACCCTAAAAAATAGAAGTGCAATGTATCCAGCAAGTGTGCCAACCTTCTTAATTAATTCTGTGTGTTCTGCTTTTCAGTGACTTTCTGGTTAGTTTTTTTCTTTCTTTCTTTCTTTAATAGTATGTGGCTCACACAGGCTAAGCATGTGCTTTACTGCTAAGATGCATCCCCAGCCCTTGCTTAGCTTCTGAGTTGCCTTCTTTGAGAAGCTGAAGAATACGGCAAATGCTCACACGGGGAGTCATTGTGAATTGGACTTGTTCTGTGCCTCCCACCTTAGTCCTTGTGATCAAGGTCCCTGACCCCCTGACACTGGTCTTTCTAGTCTTGTGAGGTTGTGCTCAGCTGGCAGCTCTGCCTCTTCCCCATGGTCTTCTGCCTCCATGCATAGTCTCTGAATGACAGCCAACACACACCAACATAATAGGGTAAAAACGATTCAAAAATATTGGTTCACTTTTTTACGGCTCTCTTTTGGGGAGGGATTTTAGTTTTCAGTCTTGGTTACTTCCTTAGCCCTGTGATGCCTCAAATATATATGTGTATATATATATTTGAAATCTAGATATTCTGGAGATTTGGTGGAGGTGCTAGCTCACTGAATTTAGTCAATGCTAGCTTGAAGCAGGCTTCCCTGAGTGATTTTATTTGGCTCTGGAAATTTGTCAGCATTTAAACTATCAACTCAGTTAACCTAAAAACACAGACTTCCCAATGCAAGTAGAAAATGACAATGAGATAATTTTCTTAATTGCCAAGTTAAATGTCAATTCAAATACTTTATTCCTAAGAGATTTAGTTGTTAGCACTGTTATAATGCACGTGGGCATTTTATTCTATTTAAAAGGAAATCAAAAGTTTCTGTACTGTTTTTTAACCCAGTAACAGTACATATATTAAGAAAGAAAAAAGGAAGTAAAAATAAGATTTTTATGCACATAGAAAAATGTCTAAAATCAATTAAACAATTTATCTTTCTACAAGTGCCATGAAGTTTTTAGAACAAGATATTTAATACTTCCAGCACATATTTAGTTAAATTAGCCCTTTTATCATTTCACAATGACACTAATCAGACAAAAAAACTATACATACTATGACTAGTTTTCACAATTTATTTTTTATTATTATTTTTTTAATTAAATTCTTTTATTGGTACATTGTAGGTATACAACACAATTACATTTCTCATTGGGAATTGTACCTTTACATAATGCATCTTGGTTCTTATTTTTTCCCCATTCCTAACCCTCCCTTCACACCCTCCACCCTTCCCTATTTACAAAGACTTTATTTCCATTTTTTCCATTTCTCATCATTTTTCCTTTCCCTTCTTTCCTTTCCCCTGTGCCTCCCACTACCCCTACCCCTTTGGACCTTTTCTTCCTATTTTACATTATCGATTATTCATTCTAATCATTGGTACATTTTAGGTATACAATATAATGACATTCATCATTGGAAATTTGCACCTTTACATAGTCTCTCTTGGTTCTTATTTTTCACCCTTGCCCAGCCCTCCCTTCAACCCCTCCATTCCTCCCTATTTACAAAGATGTTGTTCCTATTTTTCCATTTTCTCATATTAATCCCATTCCCTTCTATCCTTTCCCCTAGCCCTCCCACTTCCTTCCCCTTTGCCCCTTTTCTTCCTATTTCACATTACCTATTGTACATTTAGTCCTTATTTACACTTTCAGTTTCTCACACCAGAGAAACTATTCGGTATTTATACATGTGTGTCCTATTTATTTTACTTAAGAGTATCGCCTCAATGTGCATCCACTTAGCTATAAATGTCTTTAATTTCTCATTTTTTATGGCTGAATAGTATTCCATTTTATAAAAGACCCGCATTTTCTTGATCCAGTCTCCAGTTGATGGGCATTTGGGGTGTTTCCAAGTTTCAGCTATTACAAACTGTGCTGCTACGAACATGGGTGCACATATATCACTGTGGTATGATTCTTTTAATTCTTTAGGGAAGATCCCCAGCAGTGGAATAGCAGGGTCAAATGGGACTTCCAGTCCTAGTTCTTTGAGGTATCTCCATACTGATTTCCACAGTGGTTGCACCAGTCTACACTCCCACCAGCAGTGGAGCAGGGTTCCTCTTTCCCCACAGCCCCGCCAGCATTTCTTATTGGTTGATTTCATGATAGCAGCCATTCTTTCTGGAGTGAAGTGGAATCTCAGTGTTGTTTTCATTTGCATCTCTCAAATGACCAGTGATGTTGAACATTTTTTCATGTATTTATTTGCTATTTCTACTTCTTTGTCTGAGAAATGTCTGTTTATTTCAGATGCCCATTTTCAGATTGGCTCTTTAAATTTGGGAGGTCTGATCTTTTTAAGTTCTTTATAGATTCGAGATAGTAGACCTTTGTCTGAGGAAGAGCAGGTGAAGATTTTTTCCCACACTGTGGGTTGTCTCTTCACACTGCTGGTGGTTTCTCTTGCTGTGCAGAAGCCTTTTAATAAAAAGAGATCCCACTTGTTGATTGTTTGTGCTAGTTCATGGGCAACTGAGGTTTTGTTCATAAAATCTTTTCCTACACCAATGTCTTCAAGGGTTCTACCTAACCTCTGTTCCAACTGGTTCAGAGTTTCTATTTTAATATTTAGATCTTTAATCCATTTTGATTTTAGTTTAGTGCATGGTGAGAGATACAGGTCTAGTTTTAATATTTGGCAAGTTGAAACCCAATTTTTCCAGCACCATTTATTAAAGAGGCTATCTTTCCTCCAGTGAGCGTATTTGGCTCCTTTATCGAAGATGAGATGACTGAGTGTGTCTGGCGTTGTTTCTGCATCTTCCAATCTGTTCCACTGGTCCTCAGGTCTGTTTCTTTGCCAGTACCATGCTGTTTTTATCACATTAGCTTTGTAGTAGAGTTGCAGGTTGGTGATTGTGATACCCCCTGCCATGTCTCTGTTACCTAGAATTGCTTTTGGTTTTCTGGGTCTCTTCTTGTTCCAAATGAATTTTTGGATTGTTTTCTCAAGGTCCATGAAGTATGCTGTTGGGATCTCAATTGGAATTGCATTAAATCTATATAGCAGTTTTGGAAGTATGGCCATTGTCACTATATCAGACAAAAAAACTATAGATACTATGACTAGTTTTCACAATTTATTGTTTCATGTAATCTTTGTTGTATAAAAGAAGACAACAATTTTGTTCACTAATAGAAATCACCTGTTTTATTTTACTTACCATTTTTGTTGCTGACTAATGTCTATTACGGACTCATTTAAATTTATAGGTGAAACTAATCTTTTGTGGATCATTTAGGACCTTTACCAGTTCATATTGCATAACTTTGACATTAACCAGTCATATTTAAATGGTACATTGATACACATAAGTGGCATCATTTTTCCCTTAGAATAAATGATCTACTGGTATACTAAGAGTATATGTTTCTTTTATTTTTTTCTTCAAAAAATGGTTTTTGTTCTACTCTTTCTTCAGTGTGCTGTTATTTTAAAGTCTGTTAAAAGTCAGAAAACAGCATTATTATAGAGTTTTGCAATGATAATCCATAAGGAACCAACAGTGACTGCTTGCATCTGGGTTGATTGAGCACGTAGGTTCTAAAGTTAGAATGACTATGTTTGAGTCTGACTTCTACAGCTTATTAGATGCCTGACTTGTACAACCTTTCTATACTGCAGTTATTTGACCTATATTATGAAATAGAGACATAAATACCTTACAACACTTCTTCAGAAGTTGCTTGAAATAACACATTTTTTTATACTTACGACAGTGCCTTTTACACAGTAGCCACAAAACAAATGCTACCTCTTATCCTTTTTCTACAGATGAAATGACATTGCAGCTGATGGAGCAGTGTAAAAGTGCATCAAATCTCCAGAGAGCAGATTAGAACTTGGGAGTTGGCTATGAAAGTAAATCACAACCATTTTTACTTGGTGACAATTTGACTAATTGTTTGTATGCCCTGGTCAGTTCACTGAGCTACTGCATTTTCAGCAGCCCTCTCTGTGTTTTCTTTGATTTCTCTTCTCTTTTGTACTGCTCTATTAAAATTGCTTCCTGTCATCATCTGTCCCCACCCCTCCACTTACCTTTATTCCCTTGCTAGCTATTCAAACAATGCCTTCATCTTACATTAAACCAAATAAAAATACATTTTCAGTATCATCTTAGATGCTTTTTTCAATTCCTTTTTCCTTTTTTTATGACCAGACTTCTCAAAAGTCTTGCCTACCTGGCTGAACTCTGTCTCTGTCTCCCTCAACCACAGGTGCACACACACACACACACTCAAAAGATTATGGTGAAAAGCTTTAAGTTAGAATGGCAGAAAATATATGTGACTAAAGAATAGATAGGTATATATTTATAGAGCATCAATTTTTCTTAGTGGCATGTAGTAAAAACATTGATAGTACTAGCAAAACAAGGGCATATATTGAGGAGTAGTATGCACTAGTTCTGTGAACTTTTAAAGATAAATAGAAATGTCCTAAAATTGAATTTAAGGTGGTCACTTAAGTATTCTCTTGCAATTTTCAGAGGCACTTAGGGTCTGCATGTCTATCCTCCTTCTTCTTCATAGATACTGTGATTAAACCTTGGTTTCAGGCAGTGATGATTTTAGTTGGAGTTTTTGTTCTTTAGGAATTAAGAAATGGTGATTTACTAGTTCAGTTACTTGCTCTGCATTTGTTTGTCATAATTGTTCTGTAAAGACTAACTTTTGTGCCTTTTGTCATTTAACAATATATTTTGGCATTTACTTGGCATGCAAAGATATTCCTTTTCCTTTTCTGTAACTATCTAATATTTAATTGTGGGAATGTATCATAGTTTATCAAATCACTAATCTATTGAATCTCTGTTAAATCATGTGCCTTTTTGCTACTATAGATAACATCAGAGTAAATACCTTTCGCATAAGTCATTTAAAAATTGACAATAAACTTTTTGGAACAGATTCCTTGAAAAGATACCAGAAGGTCAATGGATTAATACATATTGCATGAGGTAAGAATTTGGCCCTCATATCTCCTCTCATACATTATGCTTCTCAAACATTTTGCCAATATTTATAAAATTATGACAATGCCAGTAATATTGACTGCTTAGCAAAATAATAAAAGATTATACTTTATATTCCTTCTTTTACTTTTTTTAAAAATAAAATTCCCTTTTCGTATTTTAAGTTCTGTTGTTTTTGCAAGGTTAAACTAGTTAAGTAATCAATTAGTTCTGTTTTCTTGCTGGATCCTCCTGCCCTTGTACTCAAATCTATGTACAACTATTGTCTTGAGTTTTTCCATCACTATTTCCTGGAAAAATCCCTTTGGCTTTCTGCTATGTAGGATCCTCTGTTCTTCAATCCTGAAACTTGTTCTTTGTTGGTAGACTACCTTTGCTAGATTCCCAAGAAAGGGTTTGTGGAAAGTAAAAATCTGAGAGTTTATATGTCTAAAAGATATTTTTAATTTACCCTTACAGGCTATAGAATTCTAGATCAGAAATCATCTCTCTTAGAATTTTAAAGTTTTGTTCCATTCTTTTTTCTTTCCAGTATTATTTTTAAGAAGTCTGATGCTATTCTGGTTCCCCTGCCTTTACTAGTTTGGAAAAGCATAGTCAGACCACCTGTCATCCTGGTGAGGAACATGACTGGGACATGTATGATTCTGGAACCACCAGACTTCTCTCTTGTGACTTTATGAATTATGGGTATCCAAAAGCTGATGAGGGCCTCTACTAGCCCATTGTTGTCCTGGCTGGGAGGATGCACATCTGAGCTCTTCTCACCTGGTTTTTTCTCACTCCACATGGCTTCTGTGGGCACATAACTCCCAGTGGACCTCTGTGACAAGACAGTGGAGTCATGTGGAGCCATGTGATTACTTGTATATATCTCTGCACTACTAAGAATTCATGCTCTTTAATTCTGGAAGACAGTCTTGTAGTCTGTACTTTGAATGTCTCTGGTCCTCTCTTTCTCCTTCTAGCCATGTTAGTCTTACTGATTGAGTTTCTAATTTATTCCTTTTTTTTTTTTTTTTTTAGTTTTTTTGAGATACAGTCACACCATGTAGTTTGGATTTGCCTTGAATTTACTATATAGCACAGGCCGGCCTCAAACTCACAGCAATCTTCCTGCCTCGGCCTCCCAAGTATTTCTTTTCTTATATATTGTCTACAGATATATTTTTTTTATTTTGTAGTTTGATCTCTTTGAATTTGTTTTCCAAACTTGCTATTGAATATTTTAGTTTGGATATCATATTTTTTAATGCCAAATGCATTGTTTCCACATTGTTCCTTGAATTTTTTTTTTTTATATTTTGGATGCAACATCATTTCCTACTTTGAAGTAATTATTTAGTGGATTTTCTAAAACATTTTCTTCTGTTGCCTACCTTGCTTTTGTTTTGCATAAGTACCTTTGTTCATTGGTTCTTTTTGTTTTATATTGTCGACATTCTTTAACTAGTCTGCTATTCCTAAGTGCAAGGCATCAAAAATCTTATTAGAAGCCTTGTGTATGTGGATTTGATGTGTTGCCTGGTGAGCTTTTAGTATTATGGTTTTGCAGAAACAAAATTTATTCCCAGACTCACAAATGTCAGCCTTTGTAGCCTTTTATCTGGAGCTGAATTGTTTCTCAAAAGTAGAGTGTTCCCATCTTTTGCCTGGTAGGTATTCTATTTATCCCATATCTGCCTGAACTCAGGGAGGTGAGTATAAGAAAGAGGAAAAAAGGCTCTGAAAATATCACGAGTACATTTTGACTCACTCACTCAGTCTTCCTATTATTAGTGCAGTGGTTCATCCTCGATTCCTACTGTGTCTGGTGTTTCAGTGTAGACTTTCTGGTTCAACTCTTCTAGATAATGCCTCTCTGATTTCAACAGAAGGTACAGAGAGGCTTGCTCATTGGGTAGTTTAATGTGCATGGAGTACAGAAGTGTTGTCTTGGTTATACAACTGTTTTTTAATATAGATTTTCAAATAATCCCACTGTTTTCATCCTTTCATTTCACCTTGTTTGTTGCCTCCAATACCTGAGACTTTCTTGATTTCTCTGAGTATAAGTTAATTTGTCTTTCTTTATATTCCTCTTACATAATATTTTGGGTGATAGCAATCCCTGTGGTGTGAAGACTGATTCTGATTAATCAGTTGACTTTCAACTCCCTATTAATTTGTTTGACCTCTTAGGCCTCTGCGGACTTGTATCCTGTTCTTTTTGTTCCTATGTTTTTTTACATTTTGATTGACAGCTTAATAAGAAATGGATCTTAACCAAATAATCTTACCTTTAAATTAAAAAAATGTCTCAATGGAAATGTATTTGTGGTATGGGCAGTTTTCTTAACAAGCTGATATCTGAATTAAGATCAGAAAAAAGGAGTAGAAGTAAATCAATTGAAAGTAAGGCAATGGAGGTAATAGAAAGCACTCCAGGTTAGGAATCAGTGATTGCAACAGTCTACAATGTAGGAAGGAGAATGGTAAATTTAAGAACTTGACCAAAAGCTTCATCTATGACAGTGAGCGAGAGTCTACTTTAAGATCAAGTTGAAGGACTAAACAGGGGTCAGGTCTTAAAAGATCCTGGCGACTTGTTAAGAAATATGGTCTTAATTCTGAAGCCCTTTGGAAGATTTTACGTATGGAAATTACATGATAATATCATACACTATAAGATTGAATTTACAAATATAATTCCACTTATAGTATGGGGAATTAACTAGAATAAGGCAAAAATTGATGCAGGAAAATAATGCATTGCAGTTGTCCATGTGAAAGGAATGGTAATGAGAGGCAATGCTTTGCCAGCTTACAGAGGAGAATTGGATAAATTTAAGAGATTTAAAAAATAAAGTTAGACAATTGGAAATGATTGTTGAATTGACTATGGCATGTAGTGAAAGTGGGTAGTCAAGATAATTCCTAGGTCTGATTTACATAACTAGATAGATATCACTGCCATTTTTTGAGACAGGAAACACAGGGGAAGGCTACGTTTTGGGGGCAAGATTTAGATGAATTCATTTTAGATGAATTCATTTTAGTTGAATTTGTATGCATACAAATTGCTGGATGAGATATCAAGTAGGCAACTGAAATATGTTTGTAACTCTGAGTTCAAAAGTGGAGATTCAAACTATGTGGATGGCAATAAAAAAGCAAGGATTCAGTTGCCTTCAAAAAAAGCATAGAGTGAGGAAAGATAATGTCTCCACTCTTCAAGAAGAAAGGCTCACCAGAGCAAAGCTTATAATTCAATAAAGAGATGGGATGATACTCTCTTAAAATTGGCAGCCCCTTCTATAGATAATGAAACAGCAAAACCACAAGTCTATGTGACTGAATTGAACAACAGAAGGATAATAAAATTTCACTGTAATTCTGTTTAAATACATTGTTTCCACTTGGTTTACAAATCATTATCATTATTATTCTTCTTTTCTTATCCAAATTCTATCCACCATTTGTGGTCATGAAAGAGCATAATTTTATGAAATTTTCCAATGTATCATTTCTAAGAAATTGTTATTGCCTTCTTGAAGCCATAACACTTTATTAGTATCTCTGTTGTAATATTCCCATATTCTCTTTATGTCAGTAATTTTTGTTTGAGCCCTATCTCCTTCTATACTATACATTTCTTATGGTCAAGAGCTATTTTATAGTCTTTATATTCTGGACAGCATCTGTCTAGCACAATAACTGACGTGTAGTAGATGGCCAATACATACTTATTTAATAAATGCATAAATGCATCATGCTGCTCAGACATTGGTCTCTATAACAAGCCATTTGCAAAATCCCAGGTCTCAGGATAATACTCTTTGTCATATTATCCTAGGACTTCTGAGAATCTCACACCCTTGAATCTCTGTAAGCACATTACATTTAGTTTATCATATTTCTTACCTATAAGAAAATAGGCTCATGCACTTGTATTTCAAAACAGATCTGGGCTGGGGATTTAGCTCAGTGGTTCCACCACCTGCCTCACAAGCACAAGGTCCTGAGTTCGATCCCCAGTACCAAAATAAAACAAAAACCAAAAAAAAGATCTATCTTTAAATAAATGCACAAGGAACCAAAATTAGATTTTTATATTTTTTACATTATTAAGCAACAGTAGAAGCGAAAGAGATATTTAAAGTTATTATTCATGTTTATAGTCTCCAGATACTCTAGGTTGATTTTTTTAAAAAATACTATTTTGAAGATATCCAAAGATGATAGTTTCATAGCTTCCTGCAGAATATTATCAAACACTAACCATCTCTGTGATTAGTAATTCCCTTATGTAAAAACTAATGCTTTTAATGTAATCATTGCCAAATCCATGGTGAATATTCAAAACTATTTGTCAGCACTTTTCTTATACTGCTGAATTATTTAAAGTTAATAACTTGTCTCTAGTTAACTTACCTGGAGGTTACACAGTTTCAAATTTTCTATTATGTGCACTTTATTTTCCATCTTATCATTTAATAAGTCCATTGTTGACCATTTCCAGGTTTAAGTATCTTTTAAAATTTCCTTTAGGAATATTTCATTACAGTGCATTAAATAATTATTTAACATCAGTATTTTCTTGTAACTTTCTTTTACGTTTTCCAGCAATACTCATTAATTAACACAATTAGCGTGTAAATTTTAAAAGGCAAAATTCCTTTGCCAGAATACTTTTTCATTCTCTTTACTTCTGTGATCCAAAACAAAATATTAGATAGGAGTATAATGCTGTCTTGCAAAAAATATTTTGAATTAAAGAAACAGCAATCCATAATGGAAGTTAATTAAAACTGTATTATTTTTCCCTTAGCTATCAACAACTAGTTTGGGCATAGATTATTGGATTTATAATTAGATGTAATTTGACTTAATTAGTTGGCTGTAGCTCTTAATTATGGTATACCTTTTTCCGTTATGACCACTGTAACAGTAGCGTAAGATAAACATTGCTGATCCCCCTTGCTAGTGGGACTAACTCTATCCCTTGGGTTATTTGTGTGATAATGAGAATGAGATTTCACAAGCGTGACAGACGGTCTAGCCATGAAATACTGTTTTGGCACAGCTCCCTTTGCTGCTCTTAAAAAATGGCAGCTAATTTTACCAAAACAAAGTTTTACATAGATTGTTATTGTTTTAGTATGGTTTTCCACTTGGAGGAATAAAATGGACATTTAGGCAAACATTAAAAAAATGAGAGTCAAGTTTTTATTAGAAGTTTCCCGAATCTCAAATATTAATATAAGAGTTACATTAATTTGCTTTGCTGAATAAATTAAGTCATACATATACTTTGAATCCCTTTGGAAATTCTGCAGCACTGTTTTAGCCTTACTCACAAAAATCTTTTCTTGAAATGGTTATTATGAAATAATGTAATACATCTTGAAGCTAAAGGAAAGCAATTTTCTGTAATGTTTCTTATGAGTAAAGTTGAAGTGGTGACAACTAAAAATTTTTGAGGGGCTGGGTAAGAATGGTCCTTTGCAGCTGAATACTCCCACATGTTAGATATGGGGTCAGAGACTCCATATATCAGAAAAATATTTTCATGTTGAAAATAAAAATATCCACAAAGATTATGTTATGCTAATTTGGTACTGCTTTTTAGTCCAAATCATTCTTAGTCCATTTCATAATAGCCAATTACAGGTTACTCAAGGGACATGGCTCATGCAAATCAGCTCATATTTCACTGAGCGACTCTTTCTCATGCGTTTTGTGCTATTATCTTCATTACAGTGCAGCACATGAATCCAACTCATCTGTACTGTAATTGCTATAAATCAAGCATTCGTTTTCCTTTATTTATTACCTACTATAAAGAGTTTTAATAATATTTAGAGGGCATTGCAATAAAAGCAATCATTTATTGTGTCTGCTTACAGGGTCACTCAAAGTTTTCAACAAAAGCCCATGTCATTTCCTAATCTTTTAATATTCATAAGGTAGCATGACTAGCAAATGGCACATTATGATTTATAAACGTTTTCTGGCCAGGAACAGAAAAGCATCATTGTAATTCTTTCTAGAAACAGCAGCTACATTCTGTGGGGCAAATAGCTACATGGGAGTACTGGAACCCTATGTTTCAAACCTAGTCTTGTTTCTCATTGTTTGTTACTCTTAATCATACCTCTTATCAGTTCTTAACTATAAGTTATCACAGGCTTGTCATAATCCTTCTTCAAGTAAGAATCTACATTACTATTTGAAAAGGTAGCTGTATTTTTCTTTCCTCATCTTCAGTAACAATAGCATGGAATTTTAGGGTAGATCATTTTGGACAAGAAGATACAAAAGCCTAAATTCAAATTCTATTTTCATCAATTACTACATTTATGACTTTTGACAAATGAGTTTTTTCATATAAAGATATATGGAGTGTATATGTATATGCATACACATACATGTATACACACATGTACACAAACACAAGCATACATACATTTTGGTATTGAGGATTAGAACAGGTAGGGTCTTCCAATGACCTACACCTCAGCCCTTTTTCTTTTCCATTCTGAAGCAAAACAGTTATTGGTACATTTTAGATATATATAATGATAATACTCATCATAGGGAATTTGCACCTGTACACGATACACCCTGCCTTTGCTTTTTTTCCCATTCCTCCCTCCCTTCGACCTCCTCCCCTTCCTATGTGGAAAAGCTTTGTTTCCATTTTTTCCTTCTGTTTTCACTTATTTTTCTTTTCCCTTCCTTCCTTTCCCCATCCCCTCCTTTGTTCCCCTTCCCATCTGAACATTTTCTTCCCATTTCTCAATTGTGAGGGACCACCTCATTGATTATACCCAAATCAGGCTGTAAGCAGTACAGGCTGTAAAGAATTAACCCCACAACCAACTTGTTTATAGAGTCTGGGCGAAGCCTACATGCTGAGATCAGAGTGACTCACCCTCAAATTCCATTTCCAAAGTTAAAAGCTTCTTTACTAAAATGACAAAGTTAATTATTAACTACAGCCTATATTTTGTCTGTTCTGTTCCTAATTCAAGAATGCTTTGTCTTCTCCTTTACAAGCCTTGCCTGCATCAGCATTGTATCCATAGCAACTCCAAGTAGCCCCTTTATCTCAATGTCACCAATAAATATCGACAGCTCTGGGTGTTCAGGGGCTTTGCTTTTTCAAGCCTCTGACTGCTCCAGCAATGGACATCCTGCCTCCCCGTATCTCTGTCTCTTTAACTCTGTCTTTTTGTCTTTCTTCTTGCCTTGCATTGTAGCACCAAGCAGGAGATCAGGATCTGCTGTGGGGGTTTCTGGTACCCAATATCTATTATATATTTTAGTCCTTATTTCTACTTTTGGTTTCTCATACCAGAGAAACAATGCAGTATTTAAGCATGTGTGTTTGAATTATTTCACTTAAGAGTATGTTCTCAATGTGCATTCATTTAGCTATACATGTCTCAATCTCATCCTTCCTTATGGCAGAGTAATACTTCACCGTATTAAAAAAAACTCCACATCTTCTTTATCCATTCATTGGTTGATGGGCATTTGGGCTGTTTCCAAGATTTCACTATTACAAACTGTGCTGCTGTAAACATGAGTGTAGATATATCACTGTGGTATGATGCTTTAATTCTTTTGGGAAGATACCAAGAAGGGGAATACCTGAGTCAAATGGAACCTCTAGTTTTAGTTCTTTGAAGAATCTCTACACTGATTTCCACAGTGGTTGTACCAGTCAACACTCCTACTAGCAGTGGAGAAGACTTCCTTTTTTCCCCACAACCCTGCTAGCATTTGTTATTGGTTGATTTATTGATAGCAGCCATTCTTGGTGGGATGAAGTGGAATCTCAGCGTTGTTTTCATTTGCATCTCTCGAATGACCAGTGATGTTGAACATTTTTTCATATGTTTATTTGCTATTTCTACTTCTTTGTCTGAGAAATGTCTGTTCATTTCAGATGCCCTTGTTTGGATTGGGTCTTTAAATTTGGCATAGGGATCTGATTTTTTTTGAGCTCTGTATATATTCTAGATAGTAGTTTTTTTTTCCAATACTGTGGTTTGTTTCTTTACTCTGTTGGTGGTTTCTTTTGCTGTGAAAAAGCTTTTAATAAGATGAGATCCCAATTGCTGATTCTTTGTGATATTTTCTGTGCAATTAGGATTTTGTTCATAAAGTCTTTGCCTACACCAATGTCTTCAAAAGTTCTACCTATTGTATCTTCCAGCAGATTAAATGTTTCTGTTTTAGTGTTTAGATCTTTGATCCATTTTGATTTTAGTCCAGTGCATGGTGAGAGATACAGGTCTAGTTTTAACCTTTGGCAAGTTGAAACCAGTTTTTCCAGCACCATTTATTAAAGAGGCTATCTTTCCTCCAGTGAAGGTGTTTGTCTCCTTTGTCAAAGATAATAAGGTAGCTGAATATGTCTGGAGTTTATTTGCATCTTCTAATCTATTCCACTGATCCTCAAGTCTGGTTGTTGTTTTTTTCACCAGTACCATTCTGTTTCCATCACAGTAGCTTTGTAGCATAATTTCAAGTCCTTGCCTTGCCTTGTTACCCCGCAATGCCTTTGCTATTCTAGGTCTCTTCTGGTTCCAAATGAATTTTGGGATTATTTTTTCTAATTCTGCAAGATATGCTGTTGGAATTTTTATTGGAATTGCACTAAATCTGAATAACAATTTTGGAAGTACAACCATTTTCACTGTATCAGTTCTTCCTACCCAAGAACAAGGGATATCTTTTCATTTTCTGATATCTTCTTCAATCCTTTTCAGACTGCTATAGTTTTCCATGTAGAAGTCTTTTACTTCTCTAGCATATTCCCTAGATTTTTCTTGGATGCTTCAGTGATGTGCAACTCATTGCTCTCTGACAGTGCCATAATATCTGATAATTTTCTCTAATTCAGTGCTAGACTGTGTTTTATCAGCACCAGAACCAATAATAAATACCAATGATATTTGAATACATGTGCTATGCTTTCTCCAAGTCTTATCTTTTTTGTAGGAAATATTTCTAATTCCTTCAACCATTCTTTATTAAACATGATTGCAATTTACTGGTATACCTGGGTCAATATATTCTAAATAAGAACTTAGTTTGATTAAACTTAATTCAAATCTATTAAAGATATTGAAAATATACTACATGCCAGACTTGTGCTAGGTGTCAGAGGTAAAGCTGAATAAAGTACAAGTGTTTTCAAGGAGCTCCTACTGCAGCCAAATCAACCTTCATATTTATAACTAATTTTATGAGTAATATAATGCAGTAATGCTGTCAAATAAAATGTACTAAATACATAGCCTACACCAAGCTCTTTTTCAGGGGCTAGAAATTCAGCACTGAGGTAGGAATGACCTCTGTCCTCACTACATTTTTATTTTGGGGAGAATAAAAGCCAAGGCTTAGTTCCCAGTTTGCTACTTTTGAGAGGGGATTGAAACTTTAAGAAGTGGGGCCTAGTATGAGGTTAGAGGTCCCTGAGGCTGTGCCCACAAAGGAGATTGTGGAACCTGAGGCTCTTTGTTTTTCCTCTTTGCATTTCACAGTCATGAAGTAAATGGTTTTGCTGTACCACGTGCTCCCCACCATGACAAGATACTTTGTCACTGAGCTAAAAGTAATGAATCCAACTAGTCATGGACTGGATGCTCCAAAACTGTGAGCCCAAATTCCCATTATAAGTTGAGTATCTCAAATATTTCTTATAGTAATGGAAAGATGACTAACATAGTGCTTTTATAAAGAGGCCTCAGAGAGCTGCCTGGGCCCTTCTGCCATGTGAGGTGGAAAATATTGTTGTCTGGGAAGTGGACCCTTACCAAATCTGCCAAAGCCTTGATGGTGGACTTCTCAGGCTCCAAAATGGTTAGAAATAGATTTCTTTTGTTTTTTAAGCCACCCAGGTTTTATGTTTTGTTACAGAACTCTGAATGGACTAAGGCAAAGAAGGAAGAAAGAGTAGAAAAGAAGAAAGGGCACTTTGTCCATGAATGCAAGGACCACAGTCACATCTCCAGTACTTAGCAAAGTACTCAGAACATAGTATACATTCATTAATACCCTCAGTAGTGAAAGGAATAGCAAAAATAAATCCTAGAGCATGTAGTCTAAGAATGAGTGCAGCTAGGGAAGTAAAAAGCAATCTTCAGCGGATGCAGATATAAGTCATTCTCATATTGTTTTAGTACACCTACGTCCCACCTCTAACTGCCACCATCTCTATTTATTTGTCTAATGACTTTTTCAGGCAAAGAGTGCTGAAGCCACCTTGCCTGCTTTTGAAATAGGCCAGAGATGCTGAGATATTAACACCTCTCTTTCAGAAGAGTCTTCAACCAAAGAGGGTCCCCTCTGAAGGGACAGTTCTGTAATGTATGTTAGACTATGGCACTTAGATTTTCCCTCAGTGGTCTACTCTTCAGTTACCTTCAGTGGAGACTGGCTTAATGAGACACCCCTTAGTGGCTGGCGACTATATCTCATTCTCCTGTATTCTTCACCAGTAAATTTTCCTCTATCAAATAAACTGTTCATGTCCTTATTCCAATTTCTTCTGGGAAGCACACTTGGAGTCTAGCCCTCTTAGGACCCCTACTGAATAGTCTTAAGTTTATTAAAATACTATATATAGGTGCTGTATAAGTAGTTTAATTAAAGTATTGAGAGAATCTTTTTTCATGGCATTTTGGGGAGTCATTTAACCAAGGCTGAAATCTGAATGGATCTCTGCTTCCACTGGTGTGAAATGCTAGAAATGGGAAAGGGGATAAAAATCCCACTTCTAGTATATTCCCTTGTATAGCAGTTACATTACCAATGGGGGAAATCAGTCTACATGCAGATCTCTGGAGTGGTATGGAACTAAAGCCAAGATAAGTGTGATAGTCTTGCTTCCTGGAGGGTTCTAACCCAGGGACTGAAGCACAATGAGCACTCAAGACACAATTTGAGCTTCTCTTTTGAATGGTTATGTGCACAGGAACCAATACTGAAATACTGGCCAATGGGACATGCAGGCTACTCTGGACACTGGTAGTCCCAAAGAAAGGCTGGTCTGGACTCAATACAGTGACTCCTATTTATACACTGACAGACTACGTCTGCCCTGGACATCCTTACAAGCTGGTCATACTCACAGCTGCCACATATGAACTCTTTGAGAGAGACGTATCATTCCAGAACTTCCCCCTGAATGGAAAACTGGCCACAGTGGACTGTGGTCATGAACTTCATAGATGAATACCAGTGTGTTAGGCACCCTAAGGAGGTCAGGATGAGATTATTTGCAAGACCTAAAGTACTATCTCTATCTGGCTGTATTGTATACATCTATCTTATAAAATACTGGCTCTACAAGGATCAACAGAATGTTATTTCCAAGTTATAACTCCAGCATTGACATGCAAGTGGGTAATGTGACCATTACCCACTCTTAGTTTATAAGAAATGGCCCATTAGATTGTGACTACTAATGAGAATTTTATGTGTTCCTTAGTATCCTTCACATTTTCTTTCTAAAGTTAATCTCAGCATTAAAACAAAGTATACCATTAAACAAAGTCCTCTATTTTTAACTTACCATACATAAATGTGTTTGAGAATTCTGAATGCTTCTGAAAGTGTCAAAAATAGACTTTTAAACAAAATTAGTTTTTACTTTCTGATATCTGTATTTAGTTGTTGTCTATTCTGCTATTCTTTCATGACTATGATATTTGGGGTTTTTTTCCCCTTTTTTTGGAATTGAACTCAGGGCCTTGCTCTTGCAGGCAGGCACTGTACTGCTGAGCTACATCAATAGTGTGATTGTTGGTTTTTAAGTACTATGTAAAAAAATGACACTTTTAATTGGCTTATACTGAAATATTTAAATGTGTATGACTAAAAATCCTAAATTACTAGGTACTAGGAGCTATACAATATCAACTACAGCTATGAGATATAATTTTCACCAAAAATTGACAAGTGTTTCCAATTTTATAACATACAGGCCTACACAGAATGTTAGTGAAAAACATTTTTTTCCAGTTATATGCTGACAAACCAAGTCCATATTTATAATGTATAGTAAAGATTACAAAAAGATATGTAATGATTTGGCTACGATGAAGTTTATAATATCCTTGGTTATTGTGTCAAAAATTTGGAAGGCTCCTTTGTCAAAGATGAGGTAGCTGAGTATGTCTGGAGTTGTGTCTGTATCTTCTAGTCTATTCCACTGATCCTCAGGTCTGTTTCTTTGCCAGTACCATGCTGTTTTGATCACAGTGCCTTTGTAGTATAGTTTCAAGTTGGGGATTGTGATATCCCCTGCCATGTCTCTATTGCCTAGAATTGCTTTTGCTATTCTAGGTCCCTTCTGGTTCCAAATGAATTTTTGGATTGTTTTCTCTAGATCTGAGAAATATACTGTTGGGATTTCAATTGGGATTACATTGAATCTATATAGCAGCTTTGAAAGTATAGCCATTTTCACTATATTGGTTCTTCCTACCCAGAAACAAGGGATATTTTTCCATTTTCTTATATCCTCTTTGATGCACATTGAGGCCATACTCTTAAGTGAAATAAATAGGAGACACATATGTAAATAACAAATAGTTTCTCTGATGTGAAAAACTAAAAGTGTAAATAAGGATCAAAATGAATAATTGATATTGTGAAATAAAGGTCTAAAAGAGTAGTGGAAGTGGGAGGAGTAGGGGACAGAGAAGAAGGGAAAAGAAAAAAATATGAGAAAAAGAAAAAAAATGGAAACAAAGTCTTAAATAGGGAAGGGTGGAGGGGGTGAAGGGAGGGTAGGGGAATGGGGAAAAAATAAGAACCAAGATACATCATGTAAAGGTACAAGATCCCAATGATGAAGATAACTGTATCGTATACCTAAAATGTACCAAAAAACTTAATGAAAAAAAATTCGAAAGGGTATAGATATTTAGTTACATAGAGCTCATAAAATGAATGCTGTTGGTGGTCTACATCAGCATTCTCTTCATCTATTAGTAATGATAGTATAGATGAATATTTGTTAATAGAGAACAATTTACTGTTCATTTAAAAATGTTTTAGGAAATCATATAAATAAGTTTCAAATTTTATAAAAATCAAACATACATACATAGAAAATTGTGAAAGTAGACATTAAAAGAATGATATGACCTTCTTTATGTAGTAGATATTATGAGAGTTTAATTTTTTTCTTATTGTTATTACCATTTGTTTTGCTATAATGAAGGTCATACTGTAAAAATAACTAAGACACAGATTAAAATCTATCTTTAATATCATATGAAGGAGTTAAGGTTTTATCCTACTGGTATTGGGAAAATTCTACAGGATTTTCAAGCAAGGAGGAAACATGCTCAAATGAATAGCTGGAAAGACATTATTTTAACAGTTTAAGATACTGTTTTAATAGTTTTAATATTTGTCATGTTGTCCTGAAGAAACAACCTGAACAAAGAAAAGTAAGAAAAATCGAAGCAAATCTTTCTTGCATAAGAAATTATCGGAAATACAGGTGAGTTCATAGAGACAGTGAGAGAGAGAGAGAGAGAGAGAGAGAGAAATAAAAAGAGAAAGCATATGGAAAATATGAAGATTCCCAATAACAATGGGAAGTAAAATAATTAAGTACAGGAATATCTAATGTTCCATTCTTAATTATTTTCAATGCTGTAATATAAACTTTGGCTGTTACCACATACCTTCAGTAGAGTCCAATTGCCATACAACTTGGTATGAAGATGTTTAAAGAATTAAATTTCGGAGCCATAAATAGAGGTGGGTCTAAGTCAGTAAAGTCTGAATCATTGTCCCATTTTTCAATTTCTATGAGACCTTGGGCAAATTACTTAGTGAGCTGCAATTTTCTGAGTTAACATTTAATAATTGCTTTAAAAACTGCTAGCAATTATTATTTATTAACTGCTAACTATGTGCCAGGCAGTAGTCTACAAGCTTTATGGGTGTTTACTTATTTAATCCTCATGATAACCCTGTGAAGCTATAAACTACTTTGTTTATAACTTTAATGTGCCTCAAGTGAGAAAATTGAGATGTGCTGGGGTTAGTTTGTTTGATGTCACAGCTGGAAATTAAGAGAGCTAGGATTTAAAACAGCCATTCTAGTTCCAGAACAAGTGGTTTACCCAACCTGTGGGACTGACGGCCGAGGCTGGTTCCGAGTTTGGGGAACTAAGCAAGATGATTTGTGGTGATCTGTGGCACACAGAGAGATGCTCGGCTCATATTATTTATCCTTTTCTCTTTTTTGATTCCACTTTATATTTATAAAACTTGTTCACAAAGTGATCCAAAGATATCTGTCCAACATCCTAAATCTTAGATATAATGCTCCTTTTTTGTTTTCCTGACCAGGCAATAGAAAAATACTATAAAATGAGGACATGGTATTAGACACATCTTAACTTTCTTTTGGAAAATTCTACTTTTTACCCCCTGTTCTATGGTTTATTTAAGATGGAGGCCAGTTTTAATCTGTTGACTTTTAATTTATTTAATTTTTAAAGAAGACTAATAGACCTTTCACTGCTATTGGTACTTTTGTATGTGTTGTTTGAAATTTTTTAAAGTAAAAGATTTTAAGTGGTTAAGAAAATACCCAGTGGAGAAAAAAGTGAAAATGAAGTAAAATAATAGAGCTTATTTCATTTGTTCTCTATAGTAACAGTAGTAAGAGAAATAGTCTTCAATTCATTTTTGTAAATAAGGAAACTGAGTCTCAGAGAAATAAATGTCTTGACTAAGACTATGTGTTTAAAGAAGCAAGAAGTTTTAGTAAAGGTCGGGATATCTGGTTCTAATTCAGGTCCTAACTGTTGGGATCTTTTTCTTACAATTTTTTGTGGATAGTTAATTATACATGTATAAAGAGACAGAGAAAAAATATAATAAGCAACCAAACTTTTTTTATTGTAGATAAAGCAGTAAATTTATAAAATTAATGAGCCAAATTTTCTAAATATAATATGCAGTGAAATACATGTCAAAGTTAAATATTTTTTATTGATGCCACTGCTCCCATTTGTTAGAATAAATAATTTAAAAGGTTTATATTTATGATTTCCCATATATAATTTCTACAGATAAAAGAACTGAATCCTAAAACAGAAGGGAAACCAAAAATTGTGAAAATTAGAAATCAAAGGCCTAGACAATTCATTAAATATACATTTGAATGACATTTATCTTTTCCCCCTAACCTCTCACACTTCTGTTCAGCTGAAATCTGAAAGTATTTAAAATTCTTACTTAAGTATAGTGAAAGCCATGAACAAATCTCGGAAGCAAATAGACTTTCCATGTCTGGAGAATCACTTAATAACTGACAAATAGGTTCTATTAGGCTCTATCTTAATTGGTACTTGAACTTTTTGCCTTGAGCTGATTTGGCTTCTATAATCCTTCTGTATTACCAAGTGAAATGGCCAACTTTCTTAAAATTTACTACAATATACCACTGACATGTTTCACATGTGGATACTTCAGCTGTCTGTACATTTCCTCCAACTGATTGAGACATTGATTGTACTATTTGTCACACACAAATTAGTTCTGAAATCTCCATGTACCAAGATGTTTAGTTTCTTCAATCTCAAAATCTTTTTAATTTCCTAAGATGCAGCCCATGCATTCTACAACCTGATAATCATCCAACCAATCAGACTGTGGTGCTTATGTATAAAATCATTTTTCTCATAGCAGATATGAATAGTTAGGGAACAGCCTTTCTTCAGCTCTTGAAAATTAACCATTCATCCTATTCAGGTTGCAAGATAACTGGTAATAAGTTAAAGAAAAAAAATAGGAGAAACTTTCATTCCTTTGCCTTCTCAAGCATTTTCAATGGGGAAATTGTTTATGTTTCCATACTAGGATGCCATAGAGCAGCCAGCCATTAGCTGCTTCCAGCATCACCCCGCCGTGCCTCCTTTCTTCAGCTAGAGCTAGGGCAGTCAGTGGGTCCTGCTTGTCCCTCCGTGGTCGGGCTAAAGGACAGCTCTGGTTTCCTGGCTGTGGCGGCATCCATCATGGCCGCCCTTATCTAGTCTGGCTTGCTTGTGCACTGTGTGTGCTCAGCTGATTGGGGGTTTGCTGATGGTTTACAAAGCTCCTGACCCTCAACCTGGAGCTGGATATTGTGAAATACCAGGCCGAGTGAGAAACACATGTTAGATGTGTTTAATGGCTACATACCTCTCTCTGTTCACACAAGAGTAAGCTGGATGCATGGGACACTGTAGACTTCTAGGTTGTGATTTCATGAACCATACACTCCTCAGAATTAGTCAGTTAGCCAATTCACCTCATCCTGGAAGGAAAACAACTCTCTGTAAATATATATACTGTATATAGTATGTATATACCTGTATATTATATAATATATTTGCTATCTATATAAATCTGTTCATCTGTGTGGAAGAAAAGTATTGAGTTGATTGAATCTAATTATTCAAATTATTCAGAAAATAATTATTCAAGAGATAGTTAATTTAGTGAAATAGTATTATTTTAAAATTTTTTATTTTAATGTAATACAAGTAGATATTGATAAAGAAACTATAAATGGCACTATTCTTACTTAGTTAATACACTGTGTATCATTATCTTAAAAGAGTGGGCAAAATGTTACTCAGAGTACAAATCATAGACAAAAACACTCTTAGAAAGACGAAACAAACAAAAAAATAACTTTCCTTTCAATGGACAAAAATAAACTACTAGCATAAATGAAACAAATTAGCACGTCTTAAAATATTTTTGAAACAAAGTAAATAATTTGAAGAATTATTTAAACTTCTCCCTACTTCTTATTTATCTGTCTTCTATAAGAGAGACCACGCAATATTTAAGCTTGTGTGTCTGACATTTCATTTCACATTATGTTCTCAAGTTGCATCAATTTTCCTACGAATCCCTCAGGTTTATCTTTTTGGCAGAGTAGTACTCCATTGTGTATAAATACCACATTTTCCTTATCCATTCATCTGTTTATGGACATATACACTATTTTCAAGATCTAACTATTATATGTTGTGCTGTTATAAGCATGGGTATGCATATACCCGTATTATATTTTATAGTCATTAAAAATCATCAGTAGAAAATACACAAGTTACATAAGCACAGACATATATACACATTATTATGTATTTTTTACAAATAGTGTTTAGAGTACTTATGATTTATAAGAATCATTGAGCTTTTTAAAAATGTTATTTTTCTGGTTATAATAATTCTAATATTCAAAATATTACATTTCAATTATGAGAATATAATCATTCTTTTCCTTAATTTTAGATTCAATAAGGAAAACTAAACTTTGATATACTTTGCTATTTATTTATTTATTTATTTTTAATTTTTTTGGTACCAGGGATTGAACTTGGGACCTTCCGCTTGCAAGGCAGACGGTGGAACCACTGAGCTAAATCCCAGCCTACTTTGCTTTTTAAATGTTTGAAACAATAACACTTCTCATTTTAATACTAAAGTTGAATCAGTCGATTTTTCTCAGACCCTCCAATGGTTTATTTTGTTTTTAAATTTCTTTTCCAATTTGTAATCTCTAATATAATAAAAACAAATAGAATGGATTTCCAAGCAATTCTGGTGCATCAAGCAGAAACCTACTTGAATGAGTTAAATAATCCAATGAAACCTGTACTGAGTCTACTGTATGAAGTGTATTTATTTTTCTCAAGTCCATTTTATATTCTGTACTCACTAACATTGGTAATACACTACTTCTCCATGCAACAATAATTTAATGATACCTTATTCTTTGCTTGAAAAGCAAAAGAAATATTATCAGGCAGTATTATAATAAGCCCAACCAATTACCATTTAAAATGATTTTAATGCAGGCAAAAAATACAAGCATCATCACCTTAGCATAGTGAGATTTATTAAAAGCACAATTCAAAGCAGTAAACCAGGCTTCTTATATGCTACATAACTTCCTATTGAGTTTCAATTAATATTTTGAAAGTTTTTACTTTATTCTATAAAATTTTAAAGCAAGACCCTAGCAGATTTTGTATAAAGAAACTAATAATATCTTATAAGTCATTTGGTTGTAGCTGTCATACATACACATTCAAATTCAAGGCATTCACTGCATGAACTACAACCACTAGTGCTGTGATTAACAGACCCACTAAGTACTTTTACAAATCATTCCCATGTCCATAATTCAGAAGTGAAGACAAACTTAAACTAATATGAATCTATACCTACTGATAAATCCTTAATCTCAAGTTGTTAATACGCTATGTGAAGTGTTAGATGACAATAGTCATTATTGTAAGCAGAGAATTGGGCAGTGTTAATCAGATACTCATTTCCCAAACCCTAAGGGGCAGCTCCTGTCCTTAAATTCCACACACAAGCAGCCACTGCAATAAAATGATTATTTTCTCTCACTGTGAGCTCTGTGGTAACATTAGGTGTGTTATTTTACTTGAGGAATAAAAGAGCTAAAGGATGCCTTTCTTCTTTAGTCACACTTCTTCGGTGGGGTTAGCATCTTTGATCTCTTACTGTAATTTTGAGATTGAGTATCACTTTGTCAGGAAAAGTTCAGTGAACCAGAAAAAAGATGTTATTCATTTCTAATATGCATGAGTGCTAATTTCTGTAGTTTCATAAATATGATCAGATACCTTTACACTGGTTAGATCATTATTCTTAGAAAAACATGTATCAACAAACATAGAAGTATAGATGCTAAGATATCAATATGATATGGAATGTGCTTTTGCAATTCCAAATGTAGGAATGTGAATTAAGCACTTTAGGAATAACTTTATTACCACCTCAAAGTTTCCTTTTAATTATGTGCATTTAATGTGCATTGTCTTGTTGATTTCCCAAAAGTATTTCATGAAATAATTGCTAATATTAATATATTTTAATGAAGAACCTGAGAAATTCATTTATAACTTAGGTGGAGTTATATATCCATAATTCCAAAGTGAGCAGTTCAAACTTTATTTTGCCTTTTCTTCCTCCCCATGGTATAATAAGCAAATCAGGACTTGTCTTGTAGGTAACTGCAAGGTAAACATATTCAGTAGTTATGATCACAGGTTGGTGAGCACACTGCCTAGTTTCATATGCTAGCTCTGCTACTTATATAACCATTAAGCAACTACTTTGCCTTGGCAGAATCTCTATTTCATAAGATTAAATGAGGTAGCAAGTGCAGAGTGCCTACACTCCTAGGGTTTTGGTTGTTCTCAATAACCAAATGTTATTACACATGCATTCATTCCCTAATCACTAATCAGCCTCTCACTATGTGCAAGGAACTTGGAGATGGGGGAAATGAATGAGAGTTTACGTTCTCAAAGATATTTGAATTTAGTAGAGAGACCTTCACATCACTAAGTAAATGTCAGCAATGGCTATAAATTGATTGCTGAAGGAGTGTAAAGCATGAAATAAAGGATGCTTCATGGATGAGGTGAGAATTAAATGTAACTTGGAAGAATGGATAGAGTTTGGAGAGACAGGAAAGGTAGAGCTAGAAGTAATTTTTGACCTGAGTAGCTGAAAGTAAAATACCATCTTAAAATTACTTCAAAAAAATTTAGAATCTCCCTCTTCTATTAGTAGGTTCATTGTCTTTTTTCTCGACAAACACACAGAACATCTTTGTAGATGCCAAAGACACACAAAAAAAACCCCCTCTTTTTTTGTAAAAAAGAAAATCGATGTCAGATTCTTATCACTCACAAGTAGCAGCTTGTACATTTAATTTTTTATGCAGCAGTGCAACTATGATTTCACTTTTTAATTAATAGAAAAAAAAAGTAATAGCTGCAATATGACATTGGCCTGGGTTGTCCCAAAGAGGAAGCCTCTGAACGTAATTCCTCTTGGTGTCTTACCGCCAACGCCACGGTCTATCGCTCCCCTTGAACCTCTTTCCACTTCAGCTCGTCTTTCTGTTCAGCAAACGAGAGGATAACGAATGGTCTGCCAGCCTGCGTTTGTCCAAAGCGCGTCATCCTCCTGCAAACCAGCTGCTTATTCACCCTCCTATTTCTCACTCCAGCCAGATTAGAAATTTGTGTCATCATCAACAGCATCCACTTGCTTGTCTCACAGAGCGAGGCCTTGAGATACCAAGGTATCACGAAGATAGGTGACTTCGACCCCTGTTACTTTGCCACTGGACTTAAAAATTGCTTTGCAGTTTATTCCCCTGCTACCTGCCCAAGTCCCATCCAATTCATCCTAAATGTTTTGCCAAAAAAAAGAAATTCTAAAGAATAATATTTTCTCTGCTGAAAAGTTTTCAGTCTTCCTATTTTCCACAGAACAGGTTTATATCCATTGTCGTTCAAGGCTTTCTTGAACCAGATCGGAGACTGCCTGCTTGCTTGTGCTCTTTCTGATCCCTCCCCTTTGTGAGGCTGCAACTTAAAAACAGAATGTAGTGAACAAATTCCTTCTCTCTAGTTCCTAGTCCTTCGGTGTTCTTCTTATTGCAATTCTCCACATTTGAGAACTATCCTCAAAAAACATAGCTCTGAATCTACGAATTCCCTTTTCTCTAAACTTCCATATCTCTTTGTATGTGTCCTGTTTTTTAGAGGGGGAGGGCATTCACCACATTCTAAATTGTGTTATAATAATGTGTATAACATTCTTGATTAGAAGCCACTTATATTTTTTAAATAGACTAATTTTTTTTGCTTCCCCATTTCTCTACAATGTCTAGCTTAGTGTCTTAAGTAAAAATCTCAATTGATATGTATCACATGAATAAACAAACAAATAAACCATAGAGAGTGCATGCGTGAAGATAAATCCAGAAACTTTCTAATTTGCCAGAAATATATTTCCAAATTGCTTTACTTATGTAGCACAGAACTGAATTCTCTTCTGGAAATTACTCACAAAGACAGCTGCACTGCATAATAGAAATAGAACAAGTAGGCAGACTTTTGTTAAAACAAGGAAATCCAGAAATGAACATTTTTAGGTTAGAGAACCGGCATTTGAGTGTCATTGAAACATAATCCAGCGTGATTATACCTATCAAAGTAAAATAGTATTGCCATGCTATTTCTAAATTTATAATGCAACATACATTGGTGTTAGGCTGCAAAAGACACAAAGTTGTAACAAGATGTAAAAACAGAAGTAAAGATCTTTTTAAGTGTTTACAGTTTATAATGAATGCCTTTTGCTACCTGAGGAGAGGAATATAAAATTGAGTGTAGCGATTAGTTGCCGTTTATTGTGAGAGTCAAAAGGTAAAATTTTAGTCACACTTGAGCTTGAATGTGCTGTATAAATTTGAAAGAAGACCCAAGAAGGAAACATTCCATTCTCCTACTGACAAACACTGTTGGAGGACCTGGTGCCACACATCAGTTGGATTTATGGTTACTGAGGGGGAGGAATGGGAAGCTTGGAATCAGATGATTTCATTCCATTTTAGCTGTTTTAAGAGATAAAATAATCACTTGAAATTTAAATTGAAACCAATGCTAATGAACTAAACTAAGTCTGAATGGAAATGCTTCCCTTCACATCAAATTTCAAAGTTGATTATGCACTTATGCTATCAGCAAAGATGGAATTTGGCTTACACTGAACACTGTGTTGTAAGTTGGTATTGCAACCACTTATATCCCAGATAACAGGAGGCTTTGGTTTGCTCTGATAAACAAAGCATGATGAAAAGATTCCTAACACAAACAACTTTTTGCTTACAAGATTTCAAAGTCACTTAGTTATTCATTATGTAGTCTTTGCATTCAAGACTCAGCCTTTGAAAGAGAAAGGGAGCTATATTTTAAAGTAACTGAGAAAAGAGTCCTGCCTTTTCCGAGGTAACTCACCTAAATCATGACCAAATATCTTGCGTGACCTGGCCTCTACCTCCTGTCACTCATCTTCACTTCTGCCCCCTCTTGTTCCCTCTGCTCTAGCCACTTGAAACGCAGAGTCCTGTCTCCATTCAACTTGTGTCCTGGCTTCTTTCAGAGGCTCATGCTGATACCGTGGGTCTGCTCTGGGCAAGACCTTGGTCACAGTCACATGTGTTATTGAGCCTTTAATGTGCCTAGTGTGAAACTGAACTATGCAAATATTCACTAGAAAATTTAGTGTATGTCTATGTGAAAATTAGTAATTTTTCCTGTTACCTGTTTCGTAAAATAATAATAGCTTGGGTTAAATAAAATGGAATATTTAAATTAATTTTACATTTTCCTTTTTACTTTTTGTAATTTGGACACAAGAAAATTTAAAACTTACCTGAGTAGCTTAGTGGCACACTTTGCATTTTAGTAGACAACGTTGCTCTATGTATTAACTCACATGTCACTTTAGGGAGTTACATTCAGAAGGTATTTGTTTATTTCTCTGTTTTATACTTTTATACTTTTATACATTTATACTTTGTTATATCTGCACCTAGCTAGATACATGGAAAGCATAAAATAAATAAATATTGGTGGAATGAATGAATGGGTGCATTATGTATACAGTGATTAAAGTTTGGACTCTGGAATCAAGCTGCCTGAATTTTAATCACAGTCCTGTTATTTATTAATTCTAAGAGCTGGGACAAGCTACTAATTCTCTTATAGAGCAGCTGTGAAGGTTAAATGAAGTCTTATATCTAATATACTTAGATCAGTGCCTGATACTTAGTAATAGTGCAACACATATTAGCTATGGATAAGAATTACTATTCCATTTGGTAGATAGGAATATAAGATGCACTAAGACTAATCATTTGGTTACAGAGATGCTCAAACACCAGACCTATGATTTACTTCCTGAGCTATGTAATTCTGACATCCATTTTCTGTTACCCAAAAGTAAAACAATTTTTGAAATAAATGAAAACCTGAAGCAAATTTTAAGTTACTTTAACAATACTAAAAGTAGGTATTTGTATTATATGCAGCATCCTGAATGATATCAGATTTTGGACTCTGAATGCTATGTATTAAAAATGTAATGTGATTATCATATTAGCTAACATTTGTTAGTTTGTTAGCAGCAAGCATTCTTCTTCCATCACATGTGTGAACATATTTAACTGTCACACTAGCTTTGAAAATAGACCTTATCCATCATCATCCCCATTTCCCAGATGAGGAAACCAAGGCTCAGGGAGGCCAAGGTGACTTAGCTAGGAGGAAAGTGGTGGGATTCCTACTCAGCTGGAGCTGCCCCAGCGCCTGTGCCCTCCCCCTTTTGCTGAACTGCCTTCTCTCTCTTTTTATGCCTTGGGAACAGTAAAAAGTGGGTGAGCACTCAGCCTTGTAGTTGCTATGATTAACTCAAAGATAGGAGCAGACTTCTGGTATTTATCAGTAACAGTTCATTTTCCAAGAAAAATTGTTTTTCTGACTCAAATAGTAGAATGGACCATCTCAAAGTAAATTTTCCTTCCAGGAGACCTCTTTGTAATCCATATAAACCCTGCTTGGGCCATCAAACCTCTGCTGTCTTGGGGATTGTTTTCCCTTAATTGGACTTAAAGTAAGAATAAATTACCCTTTGTGTCACACGGCATCAGGCCCAATGAAGCTCAGCAAGTGACTGTGCTTCTCTTCTCAGAAGCCCAGCACAATAGATCCTATGCTGATGACACTTGCAATATTTAAATAAAACCAGACCAAGTTTGTGACTGAAAAAGCCATCATCTTTCATTAGAATGAGAAAATAAATTTTCAGTACTAGGGTACTAACATGTTTGAATGGCTCAATTCATTTTCTAGCAGGTCACGGCCAATATCCACTACAGAGCAGCCTTGTTGAAAACGTCCTCTTAAAGAATCTACTTTGTCTTGATGACAAAGGGTTGTGTTCTCCCCTTGACAAGGAATAAAGGGTGATGGGAGGGGCAATTCTAAACTCTCTAATGTTTACATTTCAGTGAGTTGGTTCTGTAACAGTCTATCCTGTGAGGGGGAATAAAAGAAGCCAGGGCTAAGGAAAAGCATGGATCTTTATCAGTGAGCACTCGCTGGCATGTGGCAAAAGCAATCGAAACCTGGAGAAACCGGCAGCCAGAGGCAGCCTGAAATAGAAGGAGACATCAAATTAGAATCAGAAAGGCCAGATTTCTCTGTCAGGATCTCTGCATATTTGGGCACGTCACAGGACTTTTCTAACTATTATTTATAAGAGAAGATGGTTTGATTACTTCACAAGCAGCCCAAATTACTTCTATCAGAGCAAGATTGTTTTTAATGTGCACATATGGCAGAGAAATGGGGGAACTCGAATTATATCAGAATGTAGGAGTCACATGGAGGTGCTCTCTTTGACAGAACTTGGAGGTGAGACATATAGCTTAACCAGGTTGATGAAATAACAAAAGACACACAGTATGGTTGCAGCCAGTCATTGGGGAGCATTAACTGGAAGATGGATATGACTTTGTTTCAAAAGGGCCTAGGAACAGCCAAAACTCAGGCATGTAGAAATGGAATATGCAGACACCTAAATATCTTGAGATGTAAACATGTGTTATCCTGATTTATTTTAGAAAAGGTTGGTATATACAGAGGTTGTATTGTCAGCCTAGAACATAAACAGAGGAGATCCAGATAGGTTTATATTGCTTTCAATTCTTTCTCTCTCTCTCTCTCTCTCTCTCTCTCTCTCTCTCTCTCTCTCTATCTCTCTTTCTGTGTGTGTGTGTGTGTGTGTGTGTAAAGTTGTTGCCCTTGGGAGTTCCAATCATATAGTGGTCACTTGCCTTGTTCTAAGACACTTTTGCCCACAGAGAAGGAATACCTTGGGACAACTGACATCATGCCCAATTTGCCTATGATTTTATTTCTTTCATTGGAAATAGTATTCTGATGGGCTCTTATGAAAAACGGACTTCACAGAGTCTATGCGCTACTTGGTCAGCTCAGTATTGCAGGCCACCTTATACTTGCATTTCTCAGTCTACATAAATTATTTGATGTTGTGTTTGAAATATACCTATTTCAGTTATCTTCATTCATATGACTCTGTCCCTAGGAAACTAAGGCTACTAGCAAGATGAGGTTTAAAATCACATATCCCAAAGTATTCCAGATTTTTGATTCATTCTTCCTCTCAAAATTGAAATAGCAGTTGTTCCAGTCTTCATCCTTCTTGAATAGTAACAAATCTTGTCTTCCCACTCTGAATACTCTTCTTAGATTCTGTGGTTTAGATGTGTATGATCCCTCCAATATTCATGCAGAAACTCAAACTTTATGAGACAATACTAAAAGGTGAGGACTCAAAAGGAGGTGAAATCATGAGAGTAGAACCCTCATGAATGGAATAAATTACTTTATAAAAGGACAAGAGGCACCTAGCTAAGTCTTGAAGGCACCTAGCTCCTGAAGACTTATCCAGGTTGCCATTCATCATCTCTGTCAGTCATCTTTCTTCCTGCCAATAGATTTTGTTTCTGGTTGATTTTTCTGTTTCCTAGCCAGCATTACCAAGTTTCTTTTTAGGGTTTCCTAAACAAGACCAGCACAGGTTGAGAACAAACCCAGTTCACTTCATTAAGGATATGGGATTATAGAAAAGAATAGCAACTCAAACAATTCTTAAAATTGGGCAACAGTATTGTTAGGAGTTGAATTGTGTCTCTCCCAAATTCATATGCCGATCTCCTAACATCTCAGGATGTCAGGATGTTGAATAGTTATAAATGGGTTTGTTATAGGTATATTATTAGTTAAGATGCAGTCATACAGGAATAGGGCAAGGCATAACTCAGTATGAACCATGTCTTTATAAAACTAAGAAATTTGAACACAGAAGCATATGCACCCCTCCTCACCAAGGCCCCCATGACCAATCTTCTTGCATACTCTATGACAGTCTAAAAGAGTCAGAATATTCTTACTCTACAGCTGGTAGAGGACTCCATTGGAGTTAGCCATCACTAGATGCACTAGATGAGGTGCTACAAGAAGACAGGAGGGAGACCTGGAACAGTTCCTTCCTAGCATTTTAAGCAGATGGACCTACTGATACCTTGATCTTAGATTTAGATTTCCAAACCTGTGACACAATAAATTTTTATATTTAAGCCATCACATATCATTTGTGATATTTTTATGGCATCTCCAGCAAACCAAAATAGTTATTATACTCCTTATGTCTTCAGAGTAGGCCTCACCTTAGGGCTTGTTTTAGCGCAGGCCCTAGACCACTGCCGCACTGTAAGGACCAGGCCACCTGTAGATAAACATATAATCTTTGATAGCAGGGACATTGGGACCTCCCCATAACCAATCTTCTTAATACTCTGTGACAGTTTAAAAGATCAAAATATTCCTCCTCTACAGCTAGTATGAGGTCTGTTTCATCATAAAGATTAAAAGGAGCTCTCCTGGGATGCAATTCTGATCATAATAAGGAAAGTTATCTCAAATATTACCAGCACAGGATAATATTTGGCTTTCCCTTTATGTAACCAAAGAGGCTCATGAAATAATCTTGCTATTGCTTCAGAGAAGAGTTGTAAAATAATAGCTTGCCTCCTCTTTCAGGATTTGGGTTTCAGAGCTATTAATTTAAGGTACTTATATCACAGATTAGCAGATATGCAGTTGATAAGTTCATGTGGACAGAGTGTGAATTCTTAGGTAAATGTCACTTCTAGAGGCCTGTTGGTTGGTGTTTTCATGGACAGTGAATGGTGTCCACACACCACCCACATCTCCATTTTCCTCAGCACTCTGTTCTCATTCATGCTAAAGACTTTGTACAGCAAGCTATACTTGGGACTTGGCATGCTTGGCCCAGTCACCAGGCAGGCTGGATTATAGAAGAGATAGCAGTCATAAGAATAGCTCTCAACCAATGCAGAAATGAGGAGGAGATATTACATAAATACCTCTAAGGGTCAGTGTTACGGATTGAATTGCATTCCCCCATAAGATATGATGGAGTCCTACCCCTGGTACCTGTGGCTGTGAAATTATTTGGAAATGGGCTCTTTGAAGATATGATCACTGTAAGACAAGATCACACTAGAGTAGGATGAACTTTAGTTCAACATGACTGGTGTCTTTATAAAAAGAGAAAAAATTTGGACACAGGCAGACATGGAGGAAAACAGACATGCGAAGAAAAAGGCAGACAGTTGAGTATTGCTCCCACAAACCAAGGATGCTCAAGGCCACCAGGAACTGGAGGAGTCATGAAGAAGTCTTTCCTAAAAGCTGTAAAGGGAGCACAGCCATGCAACATCTCGATTTTAAGGTTCTATCCTCCAAAACCATGAATGTTTAAAGCCATCCAGTTTGTGGTACTTTACTACAGCAGCCCTAGGAAATGAATCATTTTATGTGTGAGCTTGGTTCAGCTACAGGATCAGTTACTGAAACACTAATCAAACAGGAAGTGTTGCTATGAAGGCATTTTGTAGATGTGGTTAACTTTAATTAAAGGAAATTACCTTCAATGATATGATAAGCCTCAACCATCAGTTCAAAGCCTTAAGAGTAAAAAGTGAAGTTTCCCAGAGAAAAGAAGAAATTACAGTTCAAAACCACAGCATCAACTCTTGCATGAGCTTCCAGCCTGCCAGCTTGACGTCAGACTTGCTGACCCCGATAGCACAAGCCAATCCACCCTCCACCGCCTTTCTGAAGTTTCCTGGATGATACCATACTTATTTTGCCCCTTCAATGGCCAGTTCTGAGGTGCGTTTGGCACTGTTTCGCAGGTCTCAGCAGGGTTGATGTCCCCAGTCGTATCCTAGTCATTAACCTCTCTGATGTCTCTTTTCCTGTTGTGGGAAACAAACTCTCAGGTGATCCCATGATCCCTGCCTCCTGCTCTTCTCACCTTCATGGCATCTTCTCTTCTTGAGTGTGGACAAGACCCCAGAGACTTGCTTGTAGGCAACAGAGGTGATGGAGCTGTCATTACGTGCACGTAACTTCATTATATAAGATTATATAGATCATAGAGGTCTATTATATAGACCCTTATGAGAGGGTCTCTCCCTTGCTGGCCTTGAGGAAGCAAATGGCCACGTGGAGAAGATTCACTTGGCCAGGAGTTGAGGGCAGCACATTGGTTAGTGTGCTCTCCACAGTATGTGAAGAATTCTTCACATCTCATCATAAGATTATATCAACATTACAAAGCTATCATTCTCAGGTTTTCTGGTACTGTTTAACTGATGTCTCCTAGGGTGACACACTAAATGGAAAAAATGAAACCAGAGATCCTGAGTCATCAGAGTCCTAGTTCAAAGACCTTTCTGTTCTACTTCAGTGTATTTCTCTGGTGATTACAAGAATCTAAATGCTGCATACAAGTTTCCAGGGGTGGAGAAAGGACCTTCTCTAGAAGCGAAAGCATGTGAATCTGAGTGCGGGTGGGTGCACGTCTGTCTTTTGTATTTCGTAAGAATTTGATTTATACATCAGCCCTTGCATCCACCAGCACACAACCCTTTTTCCAATTCAAAGCAACATGGCAGTAACCAGCATCAAAGGTAATCATTTCATATGAGGAAATCGAGGGTTATTAAGCTATTAGCACTCAAGAAAATTTGCCCTCTCGGCCTTCAGCTTCCTGACTGGCATTGATTCAATTGGAAAACTGCAGTGCTGTGACTGTTTCATCTCCATTTAAAATAATTAGAGTTAGTGAGGGAATGTCTCATTGCTATACCTATTGCTGGTTTTCACAATTACCATAAACTTCTGGGAAGGGATAAAGGGGAAACTCATATTGACCTCTGGCAGGCCAAAAGACTAGCAATCAACCACATGAGCTTATAAAATACCCCATTTCATTAAATTTTTCTCATTTATATTTCCATAAAATTATGATCTGATTCATTACCTTGGCCTTAATCTATAACTTTAGTGTTGAACGTGTAAAAGCTCTGAAGTCAGAAAACCACTCAGAAGGATCCTCAGCAGCATGTACCTAGCAACTTACCCTGAAGTGGAAAGAAACCCTGAAAGCTGGGCATAGTCCTCTTCCAAGAGAAAGGTCACTATCACTGCACATAGCAAACTGCAGTGGTCAATTTTAACAAGATTCCAAAAGGAAAACAGATGAATGTACTCTGTGCAACAGCCTTTGTCCCCACTAGCAGCATAGGATACTATAGGGGAAACTCTTCTAGTAAAAGAAAATTATTCTCAAATTAGATAAAGACTAACATTCAACTAATTTTTATGAACAAAATTTGAGAGCAAAATTACAAAATTTGAGAGCAAAATATGAGCAAAGATATACCTGACAAATAGTAATAAAAACCAAAGCAAACATGTACAACACAATGCAGAAGACTTCAATCAATATTGGACCAGGTTGAATTCAGAGCAAAGAAAAATTAAAAGATACAAAGAAAACTATATTATGATACAATTATAAAAGATACAATGAATAGCATAATTATATGTAAATTATCATCAGTTAGTATTTATTAAAGAATATAGCTTCACTTATTTGTAAAACAAACCAGGAAATACAGAAAGAAAAAAATAGAAATGTCACAAATAGAAACATTTCACTTATATTATTTACTCTATGAAAAAAAAGTATAAAAACATTATTTGATGGATTAATCCAGGATAGGAGACAGAATATTTCAAGAATCATCACAAATTCCTGCCATTTTTAGGCTATCGAGTATCCTTCTGTTATGTGACACGTGAAAAAGTAGGAACATTTGTATAAATAACCTGTTAGCTCAAAGTGAAAGCAAAAATGTATCATAGCTAGAAAATAACAAAACACTGGCCATTGAGCCCTGTGATATTTTGGCTAGAATTGAAAAGATAAGATGAAAAAAACAGCTCTAAAAAATTCAAATTACTAAACATTTTAAATTTATATCACAAAGGAACATACTACCCATTATAGACAGTGGTTTGGGGATATGTAAATACTGAAATGTAAGAAAAAGGTATGAGTTGATAAAAGCTGTTTGCCAAGCATTATCTATCAAAATGAAAACGAATACACCCTCAGGACTAGCAATTTTATGTGTAGGAGAAGTGTGAAAACAGCTTAAATGTTTTCCAGTGGGCTATTGGAAAATAATGATTACCTACTGAAACATATGGAATCCTTTGCTGCTACAAACCCTTTAAAATGAAACAGCTAAATACAATGATAAATCAAGGGACAAGACAGTGTGGTTCTTCTTGCAAAATTTTGCCCAAAGTCTACTAGATTTCAAAAGATTTAAATATAGGACTCTTCATTGCAGAAATGCTTAGAAAATTGGAAATAGTATAAAGATTTAGAAGGAGAAAAAAGGCAAGTTTGGTACAAATATAGAATTGAAATACAGAGATGTATTTGGAAATGATATTAGAAGAGAATATTTTTAAGGAAAAATGATGTGAGCAGTAAACTATCAGATTTATAAAAGTCAGGCTACATAGTACATAGCCCAGTGGAGAATCATTCTTTGTCTGATATCAGCTGAGGCTGTATGTCCTCAGAGGAGTTCAAAGAGCTTAAATAGTTTTTAACCTACTGCCTGCTATCTCAAGATTTCATTAATGTTTTGTATCTTTCAGTTTAGGCCACTTTACCCAACTGGGTTATTCTGTAAGTTTTAATCACTATCATGTTGGTGTACATATGCAGTAGCCATGAAATGGAGTTGGGATATGGGAATATGAGAGAATAGATTGACATGTGAATATTATTTGTGTTTTGTGTCCAAGTGAGGAGATTATAGGTAATTTTTACCTTCTTTGTGTTTATTTTTATTTTATGAATTTTACAAAATTGATACATAGTCCTGGAGTAATTTTGAAGTTCTTGAAAAGGCAACTTCAAAACAATGTAGACAGATGGACTCTAATTTTGATCAGGTATATATGGATACCCAATCTAGTTGTTAATGTCTATAGGTGGTCAAATTATGATTTTTTTGCTTCTGTTGTATTTTTAAAATTTATAATCAGAATAATGCCAATAATTAAATTTTTGAGTGTTCTCATAGTTGAAAATATTGGGACCTTAGTCCCTCAAAGTGTGGGCCACAGACCAGCAAGGTTGATGTCACCAGAAAGCACAGGGGTACAGGCTCTACCTCAGATTTGCTCCCTTCGTGTCTGTCTTCTAGGAAGATATCAAGTGATCTGTATGAACTTGAGAGTTTCACAAGTACTTGTGTGGATGAAATTTCACTTCTCAGAGGGTTTTTTCCATCTATATTGTTGAGGCTCATTTGCTCCTTTAGATAAACATTCTGATTGGTACTAGTTGCTAGTATAAGTAGAAGTGACTAAAATCCGATGATGAATGTCTATTTCTAACATTGGGTCACACCAGGGTACTTTGTATAGGATATAATTTATGAAATATTATAATTAAAATGCATATTTTAGAAACCTATGAATGGAAATAAAATGGCCTATTTGGAGGATGGGAAGAAAGCAGGGAGAGGCAGGTGTGAGGAGGCAAAGCTTTGGTTATAATTAACACTTAAGACAGGTACAGATGGGCGTTGCTCAGGCATAGAAGTCATGATGGGCTTTAAGTAGATGTAGTTTTCTTAATCACATTAATTTTGTTCAACACTGACTATCTGCTTTTAGATGCATTTA
This sequence comes from Heterocephalus glaber, assembly GCF_000247695.1. The sequence goes on along the minus strand of NW_004624844.1, from coordinate 2,431,155 downwards.
TTACTAACTTACATCTATATATAGCTTTAGATTTTATAAAGAATTTTCCATAATTCCATAATTCCATAAAATTCCATAATTTTACCTTTATCAATACCCAATACGATGGGCACCTTAAATAGAATGCTCTCATTGGCCGATGTTCACATTTGGTTAAAGATTTGAGAGTGAATCTGGTGGGACTATTCATCAAAGTTTCTTTCCTCATCGTTAGCCACGGTTAAGCAAGAAGAGTTTGTAAGACAGTTCCTCTTCACAGTGTTTCTGTCTCAGACCACCATGCCCTTCACTTTACCATGTGTCATTCTCACCTACCTAAAACCAGGTTGTACTGGGCACACGGCAGAAAGGAAAGAAACGTGACATAGGACCCATAAGGAGATCGCAATCTCCTGAAGACAGATGCCCCGCCTCATATTTTATATTTATTTAATTGAATATGTCACATACTCGTGTTATCCCCCTAAGAAACAGGACATATCCCAAAGTGCTCATTCTGAGAATCACTTTTTCTTAACCTCTAGCTCAAAAACCTTACTTTGTGACAGTCCAAGGGACTTGCCCTCGATATAACCTAGTATGTTCATATTCAAAAAGTGAGTTCATTTTTATCCAAACCCTTTCCCCTTTTCACTGTGATATTAATATTTACCCACAGGAAGTAGAAACAGTATTTTCTAAGAAAATGCCAGAGTGTTTCTAATGGAAATCCTTTCTGACAGTGCCACTGTCTACTCTGAAGACTTGCACCCCAGAGAGCAGAGAAAGGCATTCGCTGCCAGTGCTACTGTTCTTGGTTGGAAAGGACTGCAATGTAGGCCACCAAGGTCGGTTTTACTGCTCTGCCTAATAGGCTACTAGACTCATTATATCAAAGGAAGATTTAGATTTGAAAAAAAATTACCTTCAATAAGAAATGCTTTAATGAAAACAGCATCTTCATTTTTTTCATAAATGCTAACTGGAAAATGTTAAAATTTTGTTGAGCATTTTAGGCACACAGAAGTTGTTTCCCACCCCTTCTGTACATTTACACTGTCTGGTTGGTGGTCCCAGGTATGAGCCAGCAAAGCAGCATGGTAAACCATGGAGTATGGAGCTACATCTTCTGAGTTCAAACTGAGGTTTTTGCCTACTATTAGCTGTGAGTACTTCCCTAACTGTGACTTGGCTCACTCCTTTGTACAATGGGATATTAAGGACATCCCATGGCACTGTTAAGGTGAAATGAGATTCTATGCACGAAGACCCCTGGTACATGCCACAGTGCCTTGCATATCCTCAGCACCATGTATGTACTAGCTACGGCTAAACTGGACCTTTTCTCAAACTGAAGTGTCTGAAACATTTTTTTCTCAGTAAGAGTAAAAAGATTTCCACTCATTCTGTGTGATAGTACAAGGATTTACTCCTGTAGAAGGAAAGGCATTGAAGCGATTTCAAAATTAGCTACTCTAACCTTCTCTTTAATCAATGAGGAACCCTGTTTTAGAAAGACTAAGGAATATCCTGAGGATTTCCAACCTAATTTAGAGAAGAATTAGAAATACTAACACATACCTCTTAATTTTTTATTCAGTCCTAAGTAGCAATGATTTTGAGTTTTTGTTCAGGGTTCATTTAGTATGAGAGAAGAAAGGTTGGCATGACAGTTAATAATTGCATGCATGATATAATAATTCATATTTCAATCTGAAATAAAAAGCTTCTTAAACTTCTTTAGCTAATAGGTAAGAGATATTCTTTATCAGAGTCTGTGCCCATTATCTGGTGCTTATATCACTGGTCTCAGAGTCTACTGCATTAGAACTAATTGGATCCCTTCTAAACCACACTCTAGGGAGTGAAGAATCTGTGATGAAACACACTTCTAGGAAAGTGTCTGAAATAACCCCAGGAGACTGACTTGGAAATGATAGTGCCATTGCTACAATTTCATGCCCAAGGTTCCAGGGAAAGCCATAGCAGTCCATCCATGGGAGGCTGAATCTTGGCCAGTAGCTCATTACGCTGCCAGAGGAAGGAGGCTTCAACTAAGATGATTTACTGCTCAGGAGCCTTTGAAGACCTAGTGAGCCACTACATGGCATGTTCAGCAGGTGCTTTAGTTCCTGTGGTAATGAGTTATGTATGTGAATAAAATAAAATCACTAATAAAATAAAATTTAATAAAAATCACTCCTGATTCATATTAGGACTGGAAGTCTTAAAACTCTGCCATCCATTGCTTTAAATAAGCTGTAAGTTGAATAGACATATCCACACTAAATATGCACTATAAGAGGTTGCGTTTGTGACACTGATGTGGCTTCTGTCCCTCATGGTGCATGCGTCCTGGGAGACCTGCCCATGAGGTTGGCACAGGAGAGAGTTCATTCACATTTGAGCAAAAGACTACCGTGGTTTAAATCCTCACACTGCCAACCTCCCTCTAACCTCCCTCTAACTCTCTAACCCCACATAATCCTACATAAAAATAGGCAAAGTAACAAATCCCTCTTAAGATTGATGCTAAGTGATCAGTATTGCAAAATATGACAAATTAGACTGTTGGATGTTCTTGAGCAGGCAAACCATGAATACTGAGTGTCCTTCATTTCATTTCTTTAGCAGAAAGGATTTTGCTAGGAAAAATTATGAGAATAGTTGTGAGAAAGTCTGTAGATTGGTTCTCTCCAATAAAAATTTCTGCAAAAATAACAGAGCTCTAGATCTGTGTACTTTTCAATGTGGTAGATGCTATGCAAATATGAATATTGAACATTTGAAATACGGAAAGAGTGATTGAGAAACTGAGTTTACATTTCCTTTCATTTTAATTAATTTTTAAAATACAGCTAATGGTTACCATTTTGTATAAGTATTGATCCTACCAGTCAGAAAACCTGAGTTATTAAAAATACATCCTCTTTGGGACTTGGAACCAAGTCACCTGGGAAACAAGCACTTGATAATTTTTTTTTTAAATGAGATCTCCAGGAATTGGGAAGGAGCTGACAGGAAAACTAGAAACTACAGAGACCCTCTAGAAACAGAGCGCAACCCAGCAGAAGGAAAGAAGCAGTCAGGAAAGGAACCCTGGCTCCCAGGGAGGCTGACCTGTCTCTGCTGACACATGTTAAGCCCAGAGAGGGTCAGCTGCCTAGGGAGAAACAATGGACCAAGCTGGCAGCATTAGCCCCAAGAAAAGTTGATGGATATTGGAGACTTCAAAAACAGTGTGGGTTTTATTCTGAAAGTGACCTCTGCATGGCAAGCTAGAGTTGGAGAAGAAATTCAGTGCAGCAGTGCCATATTTGAGAGAATTTAATCAGGAGCCATTTTGGGAAGACGGAGCTACAGAACAACTACAGAACAACTATACTTCAAGGTTTCTGGTGTGACCCTATCACAGTGACTGGGGGAGAGTTGGCCCCAGAGACAGTTGCAGAAAGGGTAAAGCAAGACATAGACCCCTGGAGAGTTTCAGTTTAGGCTGGGAAGGTCAGAGGGTTCAGAAGCCAGGCTGGTCACGTGTGGCTTTTGGAGAGGGCTGGGTGTGCAATTGTGGACATTATGTGCAGCAGACTGCTGGCTCACTCACCCTACTGTCTGTGACCAGAACAAAGCTCAGTGACCTATTTGATTTTCTTATCAGCCAATGTGATCAGAGATACACTTTGGTCTAGAAGGTTGCCACAGCCTGGGGTGCACAGACAGAGGGTTCTCTGGGAAAAAAGAGGGAACCCCACAAATCCACAGGCCACAAAGCTAGGCAGAGAAAGCCACGACTTTGAGCACACAGAGGGACCCAGGAACTGGGAGCAGCTGGAGTGACTGTAGGCCTAGGGTGGATACCATTGACTAACCACTCTCCCAGGAAAGGTGGGGCAGGATTCAGCACTGACACAAACAAAAGTCAGGGTGGAAACAAAACAGGTCTTAGTGATGACTCATTATGCCTCCTTCGTATCTGGTGGATTCTAAAACTGCAGACCCTGGGAAGAAATGTTACCATTTAATAAATAACTCTAACACAAGCGTCCTGTTATTATTTCTACTGGTTTTCTTCAAAACCACTTGGAAAACAATTTACATTCTGATTTCCAAATTTAGTATTGAGCAAGTCCAACTCTAATAAAAATTATAAAATGACTCTGGTTTTTCCCTGTGGCTTTTCCTGCCATCACTTTCTCTTTTGTTGCTATTAACTTCTTACCTTTTCTAACCATCAAGCAGTGTCCTGAGTCAAATCCTCCTACACTTTGTTCTACTGCTTATAAACTAAGTTATTAGCTTGTAATGTTCTCCTAGGGGCATTTGCACTCCAATATGTTAATACTGGACACTAAAACCAATGTCTTTGAACCCCAATGCTAATGCTTTTCAAAGTATGGACTGAGAACTCTGGCATTAGAGCTATTCATGCTCTAGGGGCAGTGCATTTTGAAAATTTGAATTCCAGGGGCTCCATCCAAGACATTCTGATTTCTTTTAATCATTGAGTAGTATGTTATTTATTATGAGTTTGTCATATATGGCCTTATTATGTTGAGGTATATTTTTCCTAGACCCAATTTGTTGAGAGTTTAATCCTGAAAAAAATGTTTAATTTTGTGAAGTGCTTTTTCTACATCGATTAAGATCGCTGTATGGATTTATATTTTATTCTGTGAATGTATATGTGTTAATCCATATCACATATATGGATTTGCATATGTTGAACCATCCTTTTATCCATTTCATGATAAATCCCACATTATCATGGTGAGAGATTCTTTTAGTGTGATGTTGAATTCCATTTGTTAGTATTTTGTGGAAGGTTTTTGTGTCTATGTTCAAAAGCCAGCAACCCTGATGAACATAGACACAAGACATTCTGATTTTTAAAAAAATATCTCTGGAAGACAGAACAAAGAAGGCTCTAAGCAACCACCTGAATGAGCATAGACTGAAATCAGGCTGCCTTTGTATGAATTTTAGTTTTAGCCTTTACTAAGTGTTAAAAAGCCTTAAGTGATTAACAAAACCTCTTTGTACTTTCACTTCCTTTCCTGTGAAATAGGATAATCACGTTCTTTAACACATGGTATTATGAGGAAAAACTCCATTGATATACGTGAGGTGCTTTAAAAAGGGACTAGTGCATAATAAGCACAATAGTAACTCTCACTTGGACTAGTTTTTGCAAACAACTTAAATGATTTTTATACATACTTAAGTTTGAGAACTGCACTTGAAGGAGAGTAGTGAAAACCAGGAGAAAAATGGAGACTCCAGACTGTATAGCGATAGCTCCTATCTTGTGTCTCTCTGTCCTCAGCTATACAATAAGATGGTGATATTTACTCAGAGATGAATGGATAGAGAAAACAAATGTCAAAGCCTTTACATTTCATGCACTAAGCTGTACTATGGTTTACACGTGAGACTATTAGATCACAGTTACAAATGGAAAGAGATGCTAAGGGGCCAGCAAATAGAGAGGGTATCACACTGGCGAAGAAGAGAAAACCAAACCCATGTATGTTGAAGGAGCAGTGGTGTCCTTTTGGGAGTGTCATTTACAAACAGTTGTGCTTGTAACACAGGAAGACTTTCAGTGAAACCCTTGTGCATGCCAGGTTATAAAGACTCCCATTTCTTAAATCACATACACCTGCCAATTGAGACGGAGCATTTTCCTTGTCAGCATGCTGGAATGAAAGCTTTGCTGATCATCATCCTGCCAACTAGAAAATGGATCTGACCGTCAATTTATTCTGGAAGTGAGAAGTTCTCTGCCTCTAGGAGAGATTATAAGATGGAATCATTTTACTCCTGACACCTTTAGAGTCAGTTACTCCTTATGGGACAACTCAAGATCCACGTTCCATGCCGTTGACAAGAAAACATTTTCTACAAGCTACTGGCTAACACCTCACAGAGGAGTTTTATTTAAGGTCCTTGTGGGACCAGAAACCAAAACCAATAAATTGACACTTTCTCGAGAACACAAAATATCTCCAGGCTGAAGCTGGCAGATTCCTTTGCTTTTCTTTCAGTATTATAAATCACTACTGTTTTCAATGGATGATTGAATTCTGAAAATGGTATATGATAAGGTTTGACATTTTCGTTCCTCTCAATGTCTAAAACAGATATGTGAACTAAGTCACCTTTCACTTAACTTAGCACGCTGTACTCCATTCCATTAGAGAAACCATGTATGCTGCCTCCCTTTGATCATTTTGAAGAGTCCTCTATGACTATCATTTCAGTATTTTTCTGTGAAATATGACTGTGCTGTAGAGCTTACTTTAGAAGACCAAAGGTCAGTCTAATTGCCTGGAATAATTATCTGTTTCCAGAAGCCAGTTTGCTTCCAGGTTTCCTTGGGCATGCATCATCTAGCTGCTCTGCAAAGGGTGGTAGGAAAGTTGAACTGAGGGGACCCATGGTACACAGGAACCCAGAGAGCTGGGGTCAGCTCTGAAACAGTCACACTGAGCCTCTGACACTTGGGAGAGATCATTCGCTAAGCCTTATAAGGAAATGTTCCATTAACAGGAGAGAATTTTTGAAAGTTTCCCAAAAGGTTTCATCTTCTGGAGGCCTGAGAACCTCTGAATGGAAAAGCTACCCGATTCTAGCTACAGTTAACAGAGTCAGGTAAACACTCAAGAAGGCCACATTGACAACTTTGGGGGCTAGTATGTGACTGAAAAGGTGCTAGAGCATGCAGAGTCAGCCACTGGGAAGATGTCTATTTCTCTGTATTTTATAGAGTATAAAAATGAATCTTAAAAGACTTTTCCCCTCATAATAAGCAGTTAACTTCCACCATGTGACAACATTGAAATAAATGGAAACAATTGGGCAAGTTTATCGAGAGAACCTCCTGTTTTTTTCCATCCTCATCATATTTTCAAAATAGTCGTCCTCCCCTGCTCAGGAAAAGAAATAGCAGCACCTAAAAACAAAAAGGAAAAAATTTTAAAAAGCAGTTCTTGGCTTGTGAGCTTTCAGTGACCCAGTCTTGGCAGCAAGAAGGTTATTTGGGAATGTTTCAGAGGTAAGTGACAGCACACCATTTTTTCCATTACCACCTGACTGTAGTGGCAAAGCCTCTGTGTGAACTTTACTTCACTTAACCTAAACTGACTTTTCACCCTGTGGACAACCCAAGAATCTAATGAAACATTTGAATTCAATCTCTACTTTAAAAACATCCTGTATGTACACAGTTTTGCATATAGTTTTAGGTTATTGGACATTTTGATATTTATTTTTACAGATGTCCATAAAGAACCAAATTAAAACTAAAACACTGAGTTACAATATAGCCTGGACAAAATAGACTTTAGAACATGATCTGACAGCTTAAACTTGCATCTTGCCTCTGTTACTGGTGATGTGAATGAAATGCCTTATCTTGACTTCATTTCCTTCATCTGTGAGATGAAGATGATAAAAGCACCTAGAAGTCTCACAAGGATTAGATGATAAAATGCACATAAAAACACTTACCATAGAACTAGCATATAAATAATGTTTGATTGAAGCTGACACTGTTGTGACATCAATCATTTAAATGCAAATATTGATGCGATTCAGCAAAATTTAGAATTATCTTAGATGTTGGCATCCTCTGCTGTTTCATCCTAGATGATGTCCTAAAGGTTAAGTAAAAAGAACTTGAAGTTTGAGAGAAGTGCTTGAAAATGGAGCAGACGTGACTGGAGCAAAGTACTATAGTGGAGGAAAAAGATAGGGTAGACTTTTAATCTGTGTCCTTTAAAGTTTTCCTGGCCACATGATAGGTCAAGGGACAGAAGAATAGCACTGTCTACCCAGTGCTGGGCCAGCAAACACTCAAGTCCCAATACAGCCTGATGGGCTCTCTGTGAAGGACAATCACCTCCCTCAACCTTCAACTCCACCTTCAACACTCCAGATCTGGGGAAGAGCCTGGGCCAGCTGTTCACAAAAGTAATAAGAGAAAACCAAGTTTAAAAGCAAAACTAACTGGACAGCTGAAGAGCATAATGGCTGCACAACAAAGGCAACTATAAATACAAGCCAATGATAAATACTCAGTGATCCAGTATTAACACAGCTCCTAATAATTCTAACCTACCTCACTAAATAGAACTAACACACGTTTACAAAGATTTAGTATGGTTGGAATAGGAAGTAGAAACAATCTTTTATAAGTAAGAATCAAGTAGGCATACTTGGTGTAAAAATATATTAGTTTAAATAAATTATTAATATATTGGATAAATAACTAACAAGATATAGCCTAAGAAGGAAACAGAGTACTTTACTGGAAAGTAGATTAGAAAAGTCTCCTAAAATGTACTTATAAAAAAAGAAAGGGAAAGGGGAAATTTTCAGACATTTAGAATCAGCAAAAGAGATACAAAAGTATTTTTTTTAAATTTCAATAAGAAACAAAGAAATGAACATGCACACAAAAAAAAGAAAATATTTCAGGAAATAACATCCCAAAATCTTCCCAATTAAAAGTTAATTTTGTCTTAAGAAATTACTTACTGACTTTTCTTCTCATCAAAGACATTCAAATCTATTAAAATTAAGTTTTCTCCTCTGGTTTCTTTCACTTTTTATACCTAGTCCCCATGGTCTTATTTGCTTTTTTACACCTTAAAGATCTATGTGTTTCTTTTCATGTTTAAGTTGATTGGAAGCGGAGAAGTGCGCTAATACTATCCTTAGCTTCTTACAGATTGTCTAATGGACAACAGACATACAATGGATAGACACATGATATTTGTAAACCAATAAGAAAAAGCAAGAATCTCAAAAGAAAAGTTGACAAAATAGATGAACAAGCAGCTTATAGAATGAGAAGACACTATGGCTAAGAAGAACATATATGAGAAGATGAGCAATCCCACTATTATTCAGATAAGGGAAAAATGATATCATTTTATAGCAATTAGAGTGGGAAAAATTGTTAGTGATAGCAGAAAGCTTGAAACAACCTGGGTTGTTATTGAATGAGGGTATGTAAGAGAATGGACCACGGAGACAATGGAAAAGCATTTATAAAGGAAAAGAAGGAAGATAGGGCGTAGGGAGAAAGGGAGGAGGAAAGGAAAGAAAGATGAAAAGGAAAATAAGGCAAGCTAGGTATGGAAATACTACTGCAGAGGGAAGAGATTTCAAACATGCTAAGTAGGAAATATACAAGCTTAATAGCAAAATACCTTATTTGTAATTTTAAAAACAATTTCCCACAAAATAGATACAGGGATATATGTATACAGGTATGATCAAAATATAAGGTTAATGTTTCCTTTTTTTTTGGTACCAGGGATCAAACTCTGGTCCTTGCACTTATGCAGCAGGTGGCAAAACCACTGAGCTAAACTTAAATCCCTGGCCCCGAATGTTGACATTTTTAACATGTGTTACAGTAAGAGACCCATTGCTATTAATTCTCCTCAGGATAGTACTTTCCCTCAGTCTGAACACTTACCCCATCGTTCTTGCCACTCTCTGGAGCAACTCTGGAAGTCCTCTTTCGTGAGTGTCTTTGGTTTCCTTGTTGTGGCTGCTTCAATGCCTGAATCCATTGAAAACATTTATCTTTCATGGTCATTTTGACTTTGAGGGAGAGCTAGAAGTTGCACAGCACTGTAAATGGTGAGTAAGGCAGATGAGGACACATTGCAATATTTTTATTTGGCAGAAACTGCTGTAAATGTTTGATAAATGCAGGATGATTATAAAATATGATGAACATTTAAATTAATCCATTAAAATTAAATCCAGTAAAAGAGATATGGGCACTAATCCCCCTCAAAATACTCAAAATGCTCTCTTCTCCCTTTGCAAACACTTATCCCATCATTCTTGGCAATGTATCTTTTACTGTAATGAGATTGTTACAATTTATACATTTATGATAGCATTCCATCACTGCTTGTATTAAAGACCAATATCACAAAACAGGACAATACTCACACATAGGATGGGAGTGGATGCAGGTGCTGGGAAAAAGGAGTGAATTAATAATAGATAAATGTGAACCTTTGAACTTACGATGACAACGCCTAAGGAGCTGAGGTGCTGACTCTGTGCTAAGATCAACTTAGACATAAAAGCAAGCACAGAAATCTTTAAGGTATAACATATCTCAACAGCATGAGTGCTAAATAGAAAATATTAAGGAGAAATCTGAGTTAAAAATGGAGATTTGTGTAGATTTAAATATCTTTGTATGAAAAGTAGGAAGTAATTTCTTTAAAAACCTCTGATAATACAATCCAGTATGCTGCTTTAGAGACATTTCCTTGAATGTATTTTGCTTATTCTTCCTTATTTTCAAAGGATCATATACCTATTATGGTTTTCAGATTGTAAGTCAGAGATAACAAAACTATTCAAATGTAAGAGGCTCAAAGTATGAAAAAGAGAGTTGAAGAGTCACCTAATGTTTAGTAGTGATTATATGGATCATAATATCACTGATGTCTGGAATCACTACATCCCCTTTCTTGTGAGGTGCATGAAGAACTGTGACTGTAGCTCACCAAATATTGATCTGAATATGACACCAGCATGCTTTTCCATCGGTTATTACCTTGATCCCTCCCAATGAAACCTCACAGAGCTTCCTCCCATCTTCTCTGTCAGCATCAGGATTTGTGGTCACATTTTCGCAACTAGAAGAAAGGAAGGTCTGTTAGAAGTAGCCGAGGGCAGGAATTCCTATAATGGAGATGAATTATAATACAATGAAGGGAGGGAGGAATGAAACTAAAAAAAATAAATAAATTTTTAAAAGGTGACAAATACTTTGAGGAAATTGAAGAAAATGCTATTGGAGTCACTATATTCATGATTCAGTGGTAGATTTTTTGTGGCCTCCATGTGCTTCTATGCACTAGTCACCTACATTCAGTGCTCCCTGGTCTGTCTTCACCACACTGACTTCCATTATACAGAACCTCTGTCCTTTTCTAATCATCTGGTCACCTCACTTTTATTCTCCACCTAAGAAAAGCTTAAACTATGAAATATTGATATTTTAATGGTCCTCTCTAGACACTCATTCTATCATATTAATCCTTCACTCCATACTTTTAAAAAAATTTTAACCTATGAATTTACACACTTTTATATTTTTTTCTCTCTGTATCTGAAAAAGAGTTGACAAAGCAGCTATTTCTTGACTTTTTTTCAAATTAATGCACCCTCTTTGTTCCTTAAAGAAAGCTGTCCATTTAGTCTTTGTAAATAGGGAGGGGTGGAGGGCTTGAAGAAAAGGCAGAGAAATGGGAAAAAAAATAAGAACCAAGATACATCATGTAAAGGTACAAATTCCCAATGATGAATGTCATCGTATTGTGTACCTGAAAGGTACCAATAAACTTAATGAATTAAAAAAAGAAAGAAAGAAAGCTGTCCACATGTCTTAATTGCTAAATTTTAAACTCTTTAGTGGTGCTCTGAATAGTTCTTCTCCCTGTTTAAAATGAGTTTTATATTGTAATGTCTGTGCCTCGAATATGTCAAGCATGGTTACAATTCCTCAGCGAATCATATATGCAGAATTCCTTAGAGGATTATGAAAAACTAAGACTGTTACATAACTGCTGAATCATGCTGACCATCATATGAGCAGCAATTAAAATTTCATGGATACAATGATTCACTACTTAGATTTTTCTTCTAAAAGAAAATTTATCCAGGACAAATTTGAAAGAGTTTGAGCACTGTAACTAAGCCCATTATCATTGTGACAAAATTTTCCATGAAATAATCAAAATTCCAATGTAGCAATTACACAGAAAGCTGTATGCCAACTCTTACCAAATGAGAAATAAGACAGGAAACTCTAGCAGTTTGGTGGCATGGTTACTGATTACACATGGTTTAGATGCTAAGGACCGGAGGAAAAAGCCTCAGAGTTTATGCATAGTTTATATTGTTGAAAGAGTGCTATTTTCGCTAGATAAAAACATACGAGGTCTTTGAAACAGTAAATGAAAAGAAAGTATCCTTTATACCCAACAGAATATTTAAAAAATTCTTCTCTGAGGAAAAATAATAAAATACTCTATTATGTTATTATCAACAAATGTAACCTTTTGGTTCTCAGGCAATTTATCTAGTTCTAGAAAATACATGCCATTATTAGTGTATTACCTACTGCCTCATGATTTTTGCTTAATAATAAAATACATATCTTCACAAGCCACAGATGTTTATGTAGAGTTTTACTACATTTCTTCATACAAAGCTTAAATGTATTTGCCAAATGTCTTTTCATTGCCTCTGTCATTTTTGTAATTAACAATTTCAGCATCCACAAGCTGGGTTGCATTTGCTTTGTAGTTGAAAGATCAAATACTAATTTTAACCAAATGAATCAGTAAGAAAACAGAGCACCACAGAAGTGCTCAGTGCCCTGTTGCAGCTTCTCAGCAGGGACATTTACTTTGTTTCAGAAACATCTCTTATGAATATGTAATCAAACAGAAAAAGAAGTAGGGAAGGAGGGAGGGAGGGAACAGAAGGCTCTGGTATAAACAGGTCCTTCCCAGATATTTACACTCTTCCCAGATATTTAATTTAAAAATTACTAAGAATTATTTTGTTGCTATGAATAGTCTTCAGAATTACAGAACTTCTCCTTTATTTTATAATTTCGCCTTATTATAGATAGTCCTTTATTGGGAAGCCTTTGAGCAGAGTTACAAACGTCATAGACACAAACACAAAGAAATCAATGCTCTTGGTCATTTCAGGAGCTGATGCTTGAGATATCCAAATTTACAAACAGTATAACTTCTTATTGAGATGTAATTAACATAGCATAATATTAACTCTTTAAAAGGGTAAAATTCAGTTATTTTTAGTGTACTGACAAAGTTGTGTAACCTTCATTTCTATCTTACTCCAGAATATTTTCAATTCTCCCAAAAGAAAACCTATACCCATAAGCAGTATTGACTATTTGCATTCTCTTTTGTTTTCAGCCCCTGGCAATGACTGGTGTATTTCCTATCCATGTAGATCTGCCTACTCTGGATAACTCATATAGGAAATAATAATTTGTCCTTTTGTGTCTGGTTTCTTTCACTTGCCATGATGTTTTTAAGGCTTATCTTTGCATAAGTATCAATCTTCAGTCTTATTTGTGGTTGAATAACATTCCATTGTACAGATATAGCGCATTTTGTTCATACATCCCTCAGTTCATGGACGTTTTTGTTAGTTCTACTCTTTGGCTATTATGAACATGTTTTGAATGCTATGAATATTTATGTACAAGCACTTGTGTGGGTATACCTTTCTAATTCTCTTCAGCATTATTTAAGATAGAACTCCTGTGTCATATGCTGACTGTGCTTGAGAAATTGACAAACTATTTTGCATAGAAGTGGGATTATTTTATATTCCCATGAAAATGTATGAGGCCCAGTTTCTCCACGTCTTCATAACATTTGTTCAGTGTCTGAGTAGTAGCCATCACAGTGCATACAAAGTGGTACAGAAGATGAGTTTTAAAGAAATTCACAGTAACGAAATCTTTTACCATAGGAAAAGGTCCAAGGGTTTGGGGATGGTGGGAGGGGAAGGGGAAAAGGAAGAAGAGAAAGGAAAAATTATGAGAAAGATAAAAAAATGGAATCAAACTCTGTGTAAATAGGGATTTAAAAAAAGAAATCTTTTACCACAGGATTTCCTTAAACAGTGACATCCCTCGTTCATTTCATTTATGCTAATCTGTTAGAAAACCAATTTTAACAAAACTGATTTCTTACCTACGAGGAAGTGATCCTTAAATTCACTAGTTAGTTCTTTGAAATGACATAGTAACTCAGAAAAGTCTTCAAGCACAAGGGCACAGTTAAAATTACTTGTAATATTTGCAGTGAGAAAGCAGTAACTACTTGGCATCTTTGGAAAAGATGGTCTCTTTGATGGGGTGGTAGGGCATATCACCTTTTTGCTTTCTAATATGTGGAGTCATACTTGGTGGCATCCTTTCTATACCATGTTTTAGACAGAAACTGGAAAAGTGATTTAGTCATTCTTTTTTTTAAATTTTTTTATTGGTACATTTTAGGTATACAATACATTTACATTTATCGTTGGGTGCTCATATGTGTACATGATGCATCTTGGTTCTTATTTTTTCCCCATTACCTGTGTGCCCTTCACCCCCTCCACCCTTCCCTATTTACATAGACTTAGTTTCCATTTTTTCTTTACTCATAATTTTTCCTTTCCCTTCTTTCCTTTCCCCTTCCCCTCCACCACCCCTACACCTTTGGACCTTTTCCTATTTCAAATTATCAATTATTCATTTTAATCATCTTAATCCTTGTTTACACTTTCAGTTTCTCACACTAGAGAAACTATTCAGTATTTACACATGTGTCCTATTTATTTCACTTTTTGAATATGGCCTTTATATGCATTCATTTAGCTATAAATGACTCTAGTTTCTCATTCTTTATGGCTGAGTAGTACTCCATTTTATAAAAAAAAACAAAACCACATCTTCTTTATCCAGTTTCCAGTCGATGGGCACTTGGGCTGTTTCCAAGCTTTAGCTATTACGAACTGTGCCGCTATAAACATGGGTGCACATATATCACTGTGGTATGAGTCTTTTAATTCTTTTGGGAAGATATCCAGCAGGGGAATAGCTGGGTCAAATGGGATCTCTTAATAACTCAGGGAATGTGCTTTGAAAATATAATAAAAACTTTAAAAAGATACACTTACAATGTATCTCAAAAAATACTCTGTTAAAATCCAATTAAACAGTCATGGCTTCTCTCCTGAGATGCATAGAGCTATTTGCCACTGCATTAAATTCACAGCATTTTGAAATCTTGTCATTCTTTTATGTATTTTTTTCTCCTTTATGCACTCGTCTGTTGGTAATAGGCTACACTTCTTGATAATGTTAGTAAGGTCGCTTTTGAATACTCCTCATAAATACTCTTTTTCTAGATTTTAACTTTTAAGCTAGAAGTAAACAACTAATTTTAGAGTATCCCTAAATCCCCCGAATGTGTACACATTTTAAAATCAGAAATCAAGGAAAGAATCTGTCTTTCTAAAGGTACTAAAATCTGGTATAGGTAAAATATAACATCACTACTTGTTAAAATAGACCACTGGTAATCTCTCGATGAATAGGTAACAAATGAAACTGTACATTGTCAATATTTTTGAACAATATACTTTCATGTTTTGAAGTCTATGGGTAGAAGTTGGGTAAATCCTTTTCCTCCACATCACCTCAATTTTGAGATGATTCAAATTGAGTGTGATGGCAGATGTTTCAGTGTTTTGACTAACACTAAAAAAGAACTTTAGGTCTTATGTAGGTTATGCCTCAAAAATGCATCCACTTAGTCTCCCTTAACATTTCATCTCATTTTAAATTTAATTCTTTCAAAACTAATTTCCAGGCCAACTATTTTAAAGGCCAGAAAAATTTAACTCTACATACATACTTATTACAAAGTAGACAAAATATTTTATTTGGAGAATGTTTCCCAACAGTATATAGCAGTCAGTAAATTAGAAGAAGAGACTGTTTTTTAGTGTAGTGTCATAAAATCCTATACAATAGAGCATGAAGATAGATGAGATCAACCATATCAACTGCTGCTTTGAGAATTGTTATTAGATTTATTGGAGTGGGGGATTAAAGCCTTATTACCTAATAATTATATATATAAATAATATATAAATTATACATAATCAGTAAATAATATACATTATTACCTATCTAGGAGAGAAGACAGAATTGAGTATAGGCACATAGACAGTGAGTATAGAGAGTTAATATGTACAATGAGTATAGGGCATAGTTGGAGGCAGACCTAGCATCTTGGGGAAGTTTTGAGACATCTTTATATCCTGATGAGTCATGCTCATGTGTCATGAAGAGGCATAAGAATAAGAAATCAGTGCAGGAGATAATGGGAAAAATTGTAAGAGCAAAACTTAGAGAAAAATAAAAATAGTTAACATTTGCAAAGTGCTTATTATGCCCAGATCTGATGATGAAATCAGTTTGCACATATTAATTCATTGCTCCTTGTTCACTTGAACAAGGAAGGGTTATTATTGTGATGCTATGGGTGAGAAAACTAAGGCATGCAGAGCTCACAAAACTTTTAATGACTACACGGTACTACTTCAGAGAACAAAGTCAAAAAGACAAGAGACATGTTTTCTATTTCAGTGGAATGGGGTGGGAATGGCGGAGTGTGATTGGTGAATTTGATTGTGGGGAAAGGAAGTAGTTTTTATCTGAAAGAATCAATTTTCTTTCTAAGTATGAGGCAGAATCATTGACTGAGATGGGGTTAGGGACAAGTGTTAGAAACTCTAAGAGCAAATAAGCAGATTAAGTATGAATGCATCATCTGGCAGTGTATGAGTAGCCTTAGGTGTAGGTACAGAGTAAAGGAATATTTTGATTTATAGTGGTAAAAGTATTGAGGGAAGAAAGTGTTTATTGTTATAGATCTAGAGTCTAAGTCGGTTAAGGAAGACCATAGGAACACGGAGGTGTTCCCAGAATCAGCAGAGTAAAAAGATGGAAGGTCAGAGAGTTGTTGGAATGCAGTTGCTAAAGAAACAGGATTGAAGATCACAGAGAAAGTTGTTTGAAAGTTTTTTCCAAGGTAGTGTGGCCAGTGAGAGGAAGATATGTATAGGGGGCCATACCAAGGGACTGAGATGCCAGGTATTGGGTGAGCCATTGTTGTAGGTAATAAATCACTAGACTAGCAAATGCAGTGACCCAGGTATTACAGTAAATAATTTCTTTGGGATCTAGATGAGGAAGATAAGAGTTGGTAGCTGATAACAAAAAGGAAGGAGAAAGGCTAATAAAATATATTTCACTGGAAAAGGAATTGTTGAAGGAGAATTGACTAAGAAGAAGTATGAAGGAAAAGAAGGATAGCTATTCTATGTAATTAAAAATAATTCTATCTCCTATAAATAGGAGTTTAAGTTTGCTGACATATATGCACTTGTTTCAGTGAAAGAAAGTATGAACCTATAGTCTGTGTTTTTCAAAGTGAGAACATATAAAGTTAGCTCTGATAATACTAAAGTGGAAATGATTGTCTGAATATATGGTTATCAAGTATAATAACATCTTAAATATTTCACATATAGTTCCTAGGAATGACTATTCCTGCAAAAAAATGAAGATGTGAGAGAATTTGATTGACCAATGTGCTTCCACATAGGAACACATCTAATATGAAATTGGCAAAATAATAGGAAATAAAATGAAGGCATTCAATTTTATGTAACTAATATTTATTCTAAGCATCTTTGTTTTTGCATTTATATTTACACTGGAAATAAACGTAATGAACAGTCACATAGGTTGGGTAGTATTTAAATGGTAAATCATCTAATTAACTCGTCACTTGAAAGCAAAAAGGGAAATTTGGATATGTTGCTTAATTGCCACATTTCAAGAGCACAGTTTTTAGCTGGCTGCATCTAAAAAGAAATAATAATAAGAGATCATGAAAGCATTTCATAGTAATAAGCAGGCTCTGTTTCTGTTTGTTGCGTATACAAAGACTACTGACAACAGTTTTGGAAAAATGAATAAAGCTCTGAGAACAACAGGCAGAGAAGTGAAACACGGGTGTTGGGGAGATCGATTCTAACAGTATCTCCTGGGAAGAGGACAGATTTTTTAAAAACTATCACAAAAGGAATGTGGGTCTCTGAACTATACAGTTTTAAATAGTTCCTTAAAATTCTAGCTCTAGCCATATACATTTACAGGAGGATAAACTACGGGCTCATCTGTCATCACCTCCCATCACTGGATTCGTATTCTAGCATCCCCTCAGAAGGATCTTCCTTATATGCGATGGGAGGCGTTTGCAATTCTCAGATTCTTTCTTCGCAATTTCCCTTTGCATTAATTTCCCTTTCCATTAAACATTGTCCCTTTCACATTCAAAATAAACAGGAAAAAAGAAAAAAAAGATCAAGTCCCAAATAATTTCAGGTATATAAATATTAGAACAGTTTTATAGTAATGAGAATGGGAAAGGGTACATGGAAATAAATACTGAAAAAGGACAGGGTTTCCACAAATAGAATCTATATGGTTTGTACCTTTCCAGTTTTCTTTTTTTCGTAGAAGGTTGATTATTCTCCATTGGTCAGATTACCAGTGCTTACAGAATTATTTTCTGTCTGTCACTCCATATATGTGGTGCAGAAGAGGATGCAATGATATGGAAATGCTTTTGATATGACTGTAAGGGAAAAAAATAGTCATCAGGAACATAAGATAATTCACACACCAAGAGCCAAAAGCCTTAGAGTGGCCGGCAAAGGCTTTCCTTGAGGCTCTGTCACCTCCCCAGTTCATGTCCATGCTTCCCAGTGGCTCTCTGCAGCCCAAAGAGTCCCCACCAGGCATTTATCTCCCTAGGAAACTCAGCCTGGCTCTTACCCTTGTGTGGAGCTCAATTTTCCTAGTTCTCTACATGGCTAATGGCTTCATTTCTTAAGCATTTTTTCCTTCATGAAAAACCTATTCTCTTGATGGTTTTTAAATGACAATGTCCCATCCCCTTCTGATAGCAATACAATATACTTATTTTTTTATCATCTGTGCTCAACCACCCACCCTCCTGAATCTAATCTTCCCAAAAGCAGAAGTTGTAGCATCTGATATATGCTAAGGTTACAAGATAATGTTGGCACTCAATATTTGTTGAATAAATGAATAGGTGAAAAATGGTGTTTTCATATCTGCTACAATTTTTTATTTTTTATTTTTTTTTTGTTTGGTACTGGGGATCGAACTCAGGTACTTGTGCTTGTGAGGCAGGTGACAGAACCACTGAGCTAAATTCCCAGCCCGCTGCTATGATTTTTTAAAATGTATGCATATTGTTATGCTTTCAAAGGAATTTGAAAAATTAAAAAGTTAGATTTTTTGAAGTGATGGGATTGTGAAGAAATGTGCTGTACTTTCATTTAGTGTTAAATTATGATTTCTAAAATATTTGTACAATAAATAATAAAAATAAATGGAAATCTGTAGAGAGAGTTTTTTTTTACTTTCATATAAGACAGTAACAGTACGAACAGTTATAGTAGTCAAATCAGCACCATACTGTGTATTAAGTAATAGAAAGAGGACCTAATTGACTTGCTAATATCAAATGTATTTACCTGCATTTGAGCAGATTACAATTTATCTCAACCAAAATGTAGCGTAGAGAGCCCCAGGCATGAGAACACAGACATTCTCTTAGAAATGCATTTTAACTTAATTCATGTAGTGATTTCTTGTTCCTAGAAGAAAATTCTATATAGTATTTAGCTTCATTTCCGAAAATGTTCCTTTATTTATCTCATTGTGCAGTATTACCAAGGATGTCTTGTTTCAGTCAAAGCTGGATGATGAATAAGTCACAAGGCAACTCATTAAGATAATGCTAAAAATTATAGTTTTAGTACTTGAAGGATAAACTCATACTTCTTGCTTTTTTCTAATTCATGGTAATGAGTTTTATAATATATTGAGTAGAGGTTATAATGTGAGATAATTGATTTATCAATAATCAATGCCCTCCAGAAGGGGAAGTGAGAGGGGTAGGGGAAAGGAAAGAAGGGAATGGAATTAATATGAGAAAATGAAAAAACTGAAATAAAGTCTTTGTAAATAGGGAGGGATGGAGGGGTGGAAGGGAGGGCAGGGGAAGGTGGAAAAATAAGACCCAAGAGAGATGATGTAAAGGTGCAAATTTCCAGTGAAGAATGTCATTATATTGTTTACCTATATCATTACACTCTTAGTGCTCCTCATTCACATACTGATTTTCATTTATATTTGCAAATTGAAACAAAATGAAGAATTAGATTCTATTTATGCCTAAGATTACCCAGGCTGGGTAAGATTGAGGAGGGGAGGAAGTCTCTAAAAAATAATAATAACAATCAATATACTTCAACTCCCTGCGTCATTTTCAATACTCTTTTACTCCTACTTCACTTTCCATAGGGTGGCATGCTAACTGCCAAAACTATTGTATAGGAAATGTTTTGTCTATTCTGATGTTAAAATAAGGAATTTTCCTGAGCAAGAATAAGAATAGTAACATCATTCTCTTCAATATGAAGTTTTGGAGTGATTCTTGAAACAACATGTTATAATTTATGTTCATAATTTTACTGACTTATTTATAGTGGGTATGAAAAGAAGGGAATTCAGGAAAAGATAGATACTCAGGATAATTCAGGATAAGATAAGATAGAAATAAATTTCTTAAAATGACACAAACTAGTCCTGTAAGGTAATATTTTATGTTAATTTAAAAGTTTAATGGAAACAATCATTGTCATTTATAGCACATTACAACTATTGTGTTATAAGATTATACATATAAATATGGATACACATATATGTACACACATATGTATATATGTGTGTATAAGTGTTTGTGTGTGTATATGTGTTTGTGTGTGTATATACATACATATATAAATTTTTTAAATGAAAAGAAGGTGCATCAATATAGTAGATCTTAAACAGACTCACACAGTAAACATTGAATAGCTTTTGGGCAAATAAATTTGTTCTTCATTTATTTCACATGTACATGATAACATTTTAAGATCGTATTCACTGACATAAAATTTACATGAGGTGTCATTCAGCTTTTTTAACATATAGATTTTTGTGTTCTGATAGATGTGACAGTTGTGACAGAATTGCATTATTACTATGCTAGTAAGGTTATTTGATAGTCTCATTCCTACCAAAAATTCTCACAGATGCCTTTGTAGTCAGCTCTTCTCCCAAGCTCCAGCCTATGCTAACAGCCACTGATCTGCTTTTTACCATTATAGACTTATCTTTTTGACTCATTTTAAAATGTTGAGGGGCCAGGGATTTAGCTCAGTGGTTCTGATGCCTGCCTCACAAGCACAAGGTCCCAAGTTTGATCCCCAGTATGAAAAAAAAAAAAAAAAAAAAGTTGAGCCAGTCTTGCTTTCCTGGGATAAATCTCATTTGGACCTAATGTACATTATAGTATATATCTGTATTTGATTTGCCAATAACTTGTTGAGAAGTTTTGTATATGTGTGTATATGCAAATCTATGAGGTTATTGTTTTATATTTTTCTTTACTTGTACTATCTCTATCTGGTGTTGATATGAAGGTAATATTGGCTTATTACACAAGACAAAAGTATTTTATAACTTTTATTCCCTCCAAAAATTTTGTAGCACTGTGAAAATTTGTTAATTAAATACATGATAAATTTTACAAATGAGGATAACTTGGTCTGGAGGGATTTTTTTTAAGAAATGACTACAAATATAATTTTTTAATAAATAACTATTAAGATTATTTGTGTCTTTTTCAGTATGTTTTGGTAGTTTGTGTCTTTTAAGGAATTTGTCAAATTTTACAACATAAAATGATTGCTTTACTTTTAATATTTCTAGGTTCTTTAGTGGTGTTCCTAATCTTTGTGGCAAGTATTGTTTATTTCTGTTGTCTCTACTTTTTTTTTTTTGATTAGTTGGGTTAGAATTTTTAACATTTTACTTGATCTATTAAAAACAGTTTTGAACTTCATTCTATTGAGGTTATTTGGTTTTGATTAATTTCTTCTTTTTATTTTGTAATTTTCTTCATTTCTGTTGAGTTTAGTTTGCTTTTCTTTTTGTGGTTTCTTAAGGTAGAAACCTAGATAATAAACTTAAGATCTTTATTCATTCTTAATATAAATATTTGACATATAATTTTTGCTCTAAAATGACTTAATATTTCACAAATGTTGATAGGATTTATTTTTAATCAATTCAAAGCATTTTAAAAATATTTCCCTTGTGTCTTCCTTGTCTCATGGACAGTTCAGAAGAATGTTATCTAATTTCCAAATGTAAAGACATTTTTCAAATGTTCATTTATGATTAATTTCTGGCTTGCTTCTGCTGTGGTCTGTTAAGAACATATTAATTTAAAATTTTAAAAAATTAATAATGCTTACTTTATGCATCAGAATATGGCCTATACAGTAGAATGTTCTCTATGCATTTGAAAAATATACATTATACTATTGCTAAGTGAAGTGTTCTAAAAATGTTAATTAGATGAAACTGGTTCATAGTATTTTTCAAGTTTTCTATATTTTTACCAGAGTTTTCCTACATGTTTTATTGATTTTTGAGAGATGAGAATTCAAGCCTACAAAATTAACATCTATTATGGATTTTTCTATTTCTTTATTTATTTCTATGAATTTTGGCTTTATGTTATTTGTTGTTCAATACCAACATATTTAGGAATGTTATGTCTTATTGATTAATTGCACCTTTTATCATTATGTAATGTTTCTCTTTTTCTTAGGTAGCATTCATTGTCCTGAAGTCTATTTAGTCTGATATTAATATAATTATGCCAGCTTGCTTTTAATTAGTATTGGCCTAGTATATTTTATTGCATCCTTTCACTTTCAAACTACAGTGATCATTGAAGTAGATTAATTTAGACAAAGCAAAGTTGTTTTTATCCAATCTTGCAATCACTGTCTTCTAATTAGTGGATTTAAACATTTTTATAAACTATAAATATTTATATAGTTGAATTAAAATCTACCATCTTGCTATTTGATTTCCGTTTGTTCCATCTGTTCTTTGTTCCTTTTTTGGCTTCATTATGATTGAATAATTTACACAACTATATTTTATCTCCATGCTTAGTTTATTACATATATCTCTTTTTAAAAAATAGTAGTTGCCACAGGCTTTCCAGTGCACATTGTTAATTAATAACTGTACATTTTCAGATATTATATTGCTTTGTTTACAATGTAATTTTTAAAACTTACTGACAACTCTTCCCTCCCATCTTTTGTGTGGCTGATGTCATCGACCTTATATTTACATATAACATAACCCCCTACTGCATTGCTACTAGTTTTTCATGAGATATTCAGTTTTTTCCCAGAGGGATAAAGATGAGAAAAATGTCTTATATACTCATCATAATTTTAATTATTTCTAAAATTCTTCATTTGCATGTGGGTGTGAATCCAGATTTTTGTTTATTATCATATTCTTTTTCTTAAAGACCTATTTTCCTTTCATTTTTTAAATATTTCATACAGTGCAAGCCTTCTGATACTAAATTCTTCTATATATGTATTTATTCTTAGTCTCAAAAATTTGATTTCATCTTCATTTTTGAAAGATACATCTGATATTTCTATTCAGCCCTTTTATTTTTTTATTTTTATCTCTACTAAATTCTACATCTATGTGGAATATGCATGTTCATCATGTTTCCTACTAAAATTATAATTTATTAATAAGTATTTAAAATTGTCTGATATTTCCTGTTTGGATAAATTTTGAATCTGGTTCTGTTAATTGCTTTGTCTTTTCACTGTGGGTTCTTTTTCTTATTTGTGTTTCTCATATTTTTTATTGCATATCAGTAATTAAGAGTTACTCAAGGAACAAGTAATACCTGTGCCTAGAAAAGTTTTTCTCTTTTGTTTGACCAACAGTGCTGGAGGTGAACTCAATCTACCCAGTGTCTGGGTTTCTAGTATTTCCTTCAATCCAAATCATTGTACTGTACACAATATTGAACTGTAATTTGATTTTTACATCTTATTTATCTATGACTATTTCAGCTTTTTGGTCCAAATGTTTAATACTTTTTAATTTATAATTAATTCAAAAAATCCTCCTCTACAAGAAAATAATTATCAATTATGCTATTTTGTTTTCTATTTTTTTTTAAATTTATTGATTCCTTTATCCTGCTGTGCTGAAGTGTGATCATTAGTGGTTTTTTGCATCTTATTGAATTGTTAATCTGCATTAATTTCTTTTCAGTTTTTAGTGGTTAGTAAAAGCATTTAGATTGTTATTCTAAATACAACTTTGATTATAAATTTCAATACATGGTACTGTTTATAGTTGTATATTTATAGTATCAGTTTTCTCTATTCATTGTAAAATTATTTAGCAGTTAGTTTTAATACTTACATATTTGTTGACCCTGTGTTTTCTATTGATATCAATTCTAGTCTTACTGGATGTTATGTTAACCCAAATTATGAAAGAAAACAGGAAGGAAACTGGCCAAACTGGGGAGCCATCATATGGCAATGCAAAGGTGACCATGGGTGGGGGTGGGTGGGGGAGTTTGCAGGAAGCATCCAAGACTACAGTGCAGATTAAGAGAGTTTTCACCATGCTGTTGTGGCGACCTGGAACCATGTTATGGTTTGAATCTGGAGTGTCCTACAAAGCCTCATGTGTTTGGAGGTGGGGATTTTGAAAGGTGATTGGATTATGGGGTGCTATATTCATGAGTGGATTAATCCACTGATGCATTCTTGCTATGATGCATGACTTGCTATGAGCAGGTGGGTCCTGACTGAAGGCCGGTCGCTGGGAGCATGATCTGGAAGGCTGTATCTCCCTCTTCAGTTCCTCTCTCCCTCTCTGTCTCCTGGCCACCATGACGTCAGCAGCTTGCATGTTAGGCCCTTTCATTGCGCCATTTCTGCATTTGAGGCTGCCAAGGATGGACTGAAGCTATGAGCCAAAATAAACATCTATTTCTTTAAGTGGTGGGTGTGGGGCACTTTGTCCCAGCAAGGAGAAAATAACTAAGACAAACTAGTTAGCTGAATATGCAGCCTCACTAATCCTCAAGCTGCCTAATGATAAGCACTGCATTCAGTCTTTGTTGGAGAAGGGCTCATGGGACACATCGTGGTATTGACGCACAGGTGATAGATCTAAAAATTTAGCATTAATTTTACTGGCAACCCAGTCTCCCTTTAGCCTGAGAACTTTTGGTCACTGCAGCCCTCCAGTTTGTTCTGTCTTCACATCTATGGTTTGTTATTACACTGTGTACTGTAACTCTCTTAGGCTTTTTCCATTATTTTATACTTTTCTTTCTTTATTCCCTTTTTCTGAATTTAGAAAAAATTTATACTTTAAAAAGAATAACTGTACATAGCATCCAATGTATTGCTCATTATCTTCAAAATATATGAATTATGTGCACTATTAGAGTATTTCTGTCTCAGTGGCTTACCACAGTATCAGTGTGTTATTTCCATGGAGTCCCTATCAGCGCATGAGTTAGGGAAAAGCTTGTGTCGTCAGGATGATTCTTCTCTACTATCAACCCTCATATTGGGGTTCTTCCCTTGCTAGGGCCTCCAACTTTTCAAAGAAGCCAGCAGGCAAATAAAGTGTGAAGAATGATATGGTAGTTTTTAAATGGGCCAGGTCTAAAGTTGATGTATATTCTTTGATCAATATTCCATAGGCTGACACTTGTCCCATAGTCGAGACCAACAGAGAATGCCATCTAACTACATGCTTGCGAAGATTAAGGATCAGACTTTGTTGAGCACACTGCAGTCATTGCCACATCATTCTCAGCTGAAACCAAGCTTCCCTGATCTAAGACAATTCTTTTGTGTGAACACCAATGTTTAAAAATATTTTTTCATTATTTTATACATATGCTTATATATTAGAGGATTTAAAAAAAATATCAGAATGGTTTCTGTACATTTTTTTTGCAAGGCTGAGTCTTCATAGTTGTAATATTTCTTACAATTTAAAAGGGAGCTCTATCTTTGAACTTTTTGAATGTTATTGTCTTTTGGTACTTGAGTCATCCCACTCTTTTATACTCCCCTCATATCACTAGACTAGCAGTCTATAAACTACATAACTGACACTCACTTTCCCACAGGAAATCTAGAGCAGACTGCACCTTGATTTTGTATATCAATTTTTCCAGTAGCTGATTTTGTACTACATAGTTGAGTCAAGTATTTGCTATAGGGATTGTATAGCCTGAAAGGCAAATATCCACTTTCCTGCTCTTCACAGAAAATATTTGCTAGCTCCTGATCTAGAAATGATAGAGTATAGGAATTGTAGGAATGGCAGGCCCTCAGATCTAGAAAGGTAGAGACTGAAGTGGCAAATGGGCATATTTGGTCAGAGGGAAGCAGAGAGTAGTTCTACTTTATGCTATTCTTATACTTCTCTTTTCAAATAAAACATTGCCTATTCAATCAGTTATTTTTTATATGTTTCCTGCTACCTCAATTGCTATTGCCTAGAGTTCATTCTTAAAATATGATTTCAAATTTAATAGTTCCAGTTGCAATCTTTATTAAAATATACGTAATGGTTTTAAAGTCTTGCTAGTATGTTTTATGTGACTACTTGAAAAATGCAGAAGCATGGGTATAGTCTGATGAAATTTGGAATTTGAAAATAATCTCACAAATTTTTCCCTATGTATATTGGAAGGAAAGAAGCAAATAGAGTTCTAATTTTTGCTTAATATTCCTTGATCCAATTTATTTATTTGCTTTCCAGACAACTTGCAGGAATGGCTGGGCTGTGAATTTTCTATTAATAATCCAACATCCAAAAAAAAATCAACAGATTTAGGTTACAAATAATTTCCTTCAACAGACACAAGTGCACACTACTTTTTCAAACTGGATTGGAAATATCTACTGCAATCTCATTTTTATTTCATCAGTTAAAAAGAATTCAGAGTTTTAGCCAAAGCAATTTTTTAGGCAGAACTTATATGTATGTTCCTCTTTAGTTCCACCCTTTGAGTAATAACATGTGCAAAAAATCACTTCAAGTAACAGTTTCTCTGAGCTGAAGACTTATTTATACCTTAATAACTTGTACACACAAGTATATGCAAATGTATAAATATGTATATATATATTTTTTATCAGTATACATACTTTTTTCGATGATTTTAAATTACAAAAACATGGCTTAATTATTTCAGTGTAGACCAAACCAATTGCAAAATTTAGAAATCATCTTGTGTTTATATTAGTGTGTATTTACCCTCTCCATAATTCAATTTTAGGCTCTCCTGAATTTCCTTACCTTCACTCTTCTTTGTAGATACTAACCCGTGTCTTCTTTCTTTCACCTAACCACCTAAGGGTGGCCAGTGGATGTAATGATAGGCATTTTAATTTTCTTTCTATCTCCAAGTTGCATGTCAAAGTGGGATTATATATAATGTCTCCCAGACATCTATCCTTTTCTGACCCCACTCAGAAGACACTGAAATTAGTATCAAGTTTCAACAGCCAAACACAGCAGTTTAGAAAACACTGTTTGCAAAAATCAAGAACAAGATCATTGAAGGCTAGAGTCAAAAGAACTATTTGAACAAAATAATCCTGAAATTTTTAATAGAAAAAATGTTAATTCTTACAATTGTATAAGGATAGATTTGCTGCTTATATCATTTTATCAACATGTGTTGGGTAGGCAGAAAATGTTTTTCCCTGCCAAAGATTGTCCATGATGTAATCTTCTCACCTTACATGGCAAAAGGAACTTTTAGATGTGATCAGATTTAGGACCTTGAATGGGGGAATTACCTTGTTTTACCCAATAGATAATGAGTTCAGGCCAATCACCAGAGTCTTTAAACGAGAGGAAAGCAGAAGAGTCAGGCAGAAATATGATGATGGAAATCTAATCAGGGAAATGCAATGCTGCTGGCTTTGAAATGGAACAAGAGAGCCATGAGCTAAGAAATGTCAACAGCCTTTAGAAGGCAAGGGAACGGTTCTTCCCTGGAGCCCCCGGAAGGAACACAGTGCTGTCAGCACCTGGATATTAGCCCAGTGAGACCATTGCAGATTTTTGACCCAAAATTGTAGATAATACATTGTTATTATTTTAAGCCACTAATATGTGGGAAATTTATTATTTAATAAAAATTAAGGTATCATAGGTATTGAAATTGTTTAAGTTCCACGGTTTTATTGTTCCCCAATGGTTTTTTTTTTTTTTAATACATTCTTTTTGTATTTTCTACTTTGGTTAAAATCTTGTTGTAAAGGACTAATTAACTGAAATATTTTTCCACTTATTCTTAGCCAAAAGGCTGAGAAGCGATACCTGAAATATTTTTTAAGGAAAAACACATATGTGGGCTTTTCCAGCTCCTTCCATGTGTGAGAATAATTTTCAGTTAATCTTGTCCTTAAGCATCAAAATTGACAGCATGAGATTTTTTGGTGACAACCTTTTAACTTTTACCGTCTGTATTTTAATCCATGGTCTTCTCCTTCAATTCCCTCTCTCATTTTTTCTTTTTCTTTAATAGGCTGCACTGAGGTAGCTTGCCTTCCTTCCTTCCTCCTTCATTCCTTCCTTCCTTTCTCCCTTCCTCCCTTCCTTCTTGCTCTCCTTTCTCCCTCCCTTCTTCCCTTTCCTCCCTTCCTTCCTTCCTTCCTTCCTTCCTTCCTTCCTTCCTTCCTTCCTTACCCTTCCTTCCTTATTTATTTTCTTTCTCCCTTTTTGCTGGGAAATCTTTGCTATTTATAACTTTTCTTGTACATGTACAGTGACTCACACCTTAATTTCCCCCACATGCTTGCTAGTGGATGGCCACAGACATACACAAACTCTGCCAGACTTGATTTCCATCAAGGATACATGTATGAAGGTGAGGGAGTTAGTCTCGCCCCAGTTTCTCCCAGCCAATGTGAACACAGTCACATGGGCCACACCAGGCACCCAGACTTTGTCCCTAAAGTTCAGGAGTATTTGGGTGCTTGGCAGGCAGGGAATGAGGGTGGGGAGATACAGGAGTTGCTTGCATTTTCTTTCCCCGCAAGCCATGATGTTACAGGGGAAGGTTTAGAAGCTGATTTTTTCTTCCTTAGATATATTCCTATATATACTTTCTTGGCAGAAATTTCTCAATATTTTTGGATGTGAATATCTCATTTTCCTAATTTCCACTAGATTAGCATTCCTTTTTCCCCATTTTTATATTCTAATTTCCATTCCACTAGTAAACTTGCAAACAGAGAGTTAGATATTAATGCAACCGAAAATCAATATCAATCTTGAAATAAATTTTTTTCCTCAAGCTCTTCTTATGTGCTCAATGAGGGATTTATTGTTAAAAATTTATGATCAGTTTAAGTTCCTCTAATGCTTTCACATTATGACAAACTTGTAACTGAATCTTACCATTTTCTTAAAGTTCTCAAATCTTATTTCTATTGCTTCAGAACCTATTTAAGGTCCAGTAATTTCTAAAAGAATTTTGCTCTATTAACCTGAAATCATCTAGCATTGCTCCATCACAATAACAATGAAAACAAATCCAGGTTTTTGTATCTATTGAAATATTTTTCTTTTTTAATATTTTCAACTGCAGCCCAATCCCTTGTAATGCTGTTCAGCACTTCAAATGGGTAGTTATATATAGTAGAAATGGAGTCACTTGATAATATAAAGCAATCTAAAAAGCATAAAATGCACTTTCAAGGGGATCTCCTTCCAATTGAGGTTAAACAGACGTTGAATGTTTTCTATTTTAAACACTGTCACTGTGGTGTGTTCATTTTTTTTAACACTGAGCAAGAATAAAATAACCAGATGTTTAAATTTTCCTTTTTAACTCATTGGAAGTAATTTTCTTGTTGTCTGGAATTTTTATTTTAGCTCATACATTATTTTATAAGATTCAATTAATTGTTCACAATTTCTACCTGATGCTAAAATACTCTGAAATGAACTTTACTGTCAATTCTTTGTTAAAATCAATTATGTTTAGAATATCCTAAAACATTACAAAGCTATTTACAATTGCAAATACAAGGACTAAAGAAGCTTACGAAGAGATGGAGGCATTGTATTTGTGGCTTTAATAATAGCTGGAAAATTCTCTAAGCTTTACTTGTAAAAGTCAGGAAAGCTTGTAGTTCGATTTCTTCTGGAAAGATAGGGTTTGTATATAGAAATAAAGTGGCAGTTGCCTAAGGTTTTTAAGCCTTCCTGGACAGGGATTTTTCCACTCACTACAACAAAAATCTCTCCTATTGACCAACTGATGAGTGTCTAAATACTAGCATTAACTGTTCACTCATTTGTCCTATGTCCAGGATGTCTTTCCTTCTTTTCCTCTCTCCTGCCTTCCTTTCTTTTTAAAAATCCATTCTTCCTTACCGTTCCTCTCTACATCGATAAAATCTGGACGAGCAGACAGCATTTAGCAAGGTGTAAATATACTAAATAAACATACCTTGAGTTAATTACTTTGTTTTCTGTTCCTTTCTTAAAATCCCCTTGAAAGAGTTGAAATTTTATATCTCTGTCACGGTGTTTAGCAAGGTTTACTGGGCATAAAAATCATCTTGGATTCTTGTTAAAAATGCAAATTCCTTTCCTACCCATTTGAGATTTTCCAGCAGGTGACCCTGGCTCCACATTGTCTGAATGCCATTGTCTGATGCCACATTGTAGCATCTTTGTGAAACTTGTTTTATTTATTGTCTTATGAGAAAAGTCGAGAGATCTTTGACGGAATCATGGAAGAACAGATTAGGTAAGAATGGAAATTTAACCGCTGCCCTCTCCTCCCAGTCTAATTATTAATTGCTGTGGCTTAGGAGTAAATTTCGGAGTGGATGCTAGAACAATGTCCTTACAACATTAGTAAGACTGCCTTCTTCACTCTCTCGTATCCAGATAATCAACAGATTGTTCAGTGTCTCTTACTCAGTGATTCTACAGTCTTCTCTCTATCTCTATGTTTCCACCACTGCCTTAGTTTACAGTCTGTGTTGGCAGTGGATGGCTGTCAACTTGACTCAATGGAGAGACAGTGGAAATTGGAAAAGCACATATTGAGAGTGTTTGTAAAAGTGTTTCTACAGACAACTGGCACATGGGTCAGGGAATGGAGAAAAGAGACCCACCTTGAGTGTAGGTGGCACCATACAATAGGATAGGTGGTGGGATGGAACTGAAAAGAGAAGAGGAGGCTTGATCCTGTACACCAGCTCCATTCTTCTTGAGTGGGTGCATTTTTTTGCTGCTGCTGTCACCTTCAGACAATAGATTCCAGGTCTTCAGCCTTTGAAATTGGACTTGCACCAACAACTCACCAGGGACTTCCAGGCTTTCAGTCTCTGACTGGAGTTGCATCATTAGTCACTCTCATTCTGGGGTGTCCAGCTTTTTGTATTGAGCAGTTACCGTCTCCATAGATCTCCAGCCTACACATGACCATTATGGGATTATCTGTCCTGTGACTATGTAAGCCAATTTAATAACTATCCCCTTATAAGTATATGCAGATTTTATTCGTTGTTCCTCTAGTGAATCTTGGATAACATGTAGTCTTAACATCACTATTAGACTATTAGATTGTAGTAACCTGTTTGTTGTCTTACTCTACCCTCTATCTTCAAATTCTTTCTTAAATTTCTGAGAAATGAGACTTAGAAAAGAGTATATAATTAGCTCACTCTGCTGATTTGATTCCCTGTAAGGATATTCACTAATTTCAAGGACAAAATTCAAATGTCTGAGCTCTTTGTCATGCACCACTTGCATACAAAGTGTATGCAAAGAAACTGTCATTGCCATTTCTACACTGACCTCTGGCCAAGTTGAACTATGTCCACATCCTGGGAAAACTTACTCTTGTATAACACAGTCTTTGGGCTTCTTACATTCTTTTTGCATGGAGCATCAAATAGTCACCAAAAGAAGACTCATCTTCAACAAATGTAATTTTGCCTCTAGATAGCAAGGAAATTTCTGTATAAGTAAGAAGTAATGAATTTATCTCTTAAGCTTCATATGATCTGAGCAGCAAAGTATTTTTGCCTTTAGAAAAATTTTAATGATTGCACAAAAGTGTAAACTATGTACTCTGTACTCTACAAATAAGAAAGAACTTATTATTTCTATTTTATGCTGTTCTGTGTATTCAAAGTTTTATGGTCTAGGCATTTAGTAATTTTATAATGGGAACAATAGTTCTTTTAATTTCTTTGATGAATAACTAATAGCCCAAGAACCTGCCATTTCTATATAATTTCTTTCAAGAAGTTACAAGAGCTTCATGCATATTCACTCATTTGTAATTTGACATCCTTCTCAGCTATATTGGGAGCTGACTTTGTCTCACTTCACAGGCACAAAGAGTAACTTGCATATAAATTCTCAGGGAGCCTGCAGCAGAATCATCTTAGGAATGTTTTCCCATCATTCTTTTATCAGGATTCACTGGGAAGGTTTCTAGGATCTTAATCAATTATGAAGTTGTCACTATTGTTAAGCATCTACGTGGTGCAGGTGTCCTGTGCCAGGATATTGAGAGTTAATGAGCCCTTCTTACCCAGCTGATTCAGTCCCTGCCCATCCCCCCCATCCCTACATCATTCAGCAGGGACCCTACAACACCACCCATAAGATGATACAACACGATAAAATAAGCTAGCCATTATGATCGATAAGACTTATGTGATCTCCACAGAGTTGCAAGGGTTACACCAGGGCCAGTGCAGATTTTTCTGGACATCCAATCTAATTTTGAGAAAAGCCATGTCTATCTTGGGATTGGCAGAGAGAGAGAGAGATAGAGAGAGAGACAGAGAGATAGAGAGAGACAGAGAGATGGTTGTCATTTAGAAACTGACAAATCATATCCCTGGTGAGGGAGTGAACAATGAAAGCCACTAAATAACTCCCCCCTACTCCAGGCCTTGTGCTAAGCACAGCTTCATTTCCTCTCTCAGCATCCCCATAGGGCAGCATAACTGATGCCTCCTTTCCACCTGACTAAACTGAAGTGCAGAGAGGTCAGGTGCTGTCCAAGGCACGAACATTTGTTGAGCCTCTGTGTATTAGACGCAACATCCAATACCTGTTACTGAGACCCAACATCCAATACCTACAACTTAAAGGAGGAGAGGTTTGACTTGGCTCATGGTCTCGGAGGTTTCAATCCATGATCACAAGTTCCAAGGCAGGAATGTCATCACAAAAGGGCATGGTGGAGAGAGGCTGCTTAGTTCTTGGCAGCTGGAAAACAGAGTAGGGGAACAGCATCCGAGACCAAGAGGCCCAGGACTAGATATGGTACTCAAGGTCACACCTTCACCTAGACACACCCCAAAGTGCGTTCCACTAATCCTAGGGCCCGAGTGGTTCCCAAATCAGTCAAATTGACACTGTCAAACTTGAGTGTTGTACTTTGTGATATGGTAGACATATAATTGGAGCTTTATATTGCTTTATCTCTGTCATGTTTACATGTGGAACTGTCTCTTTTATTTTATATGCAAGAGGCATAGAGTTAAAAAGGTCACACGCTTCTTTTTAACATCCTTTGAGAAGTGGATTCACACACAGTTTTTTCCATTCAAAGCCTGTATTTCTTCCACTGCTTTGTAGACTACCAACAATCACTTTTCACCTGAAAGGTTACCAGCAAAGAAAGAGGAAGAATTAATGTAAGGTGATGATGTGGGAAGTGGGGAGAACAAGGAATAAATTTTGGGGGGGGTTCTTTTGCTTTTGCCTTTGGCTAGATAAGAGATAAGATGGTTTGCTGTTGAAGGCCTCAGGATTCATGGAAATTTATTATAAACAGAGATCTGAGGAGTGCTATAAGTTTCCAGAGGAAGGTTTGCATAATGATGGTAAAGCATGTGTCTCTGTATCTGTGTTAAAGTGTTGTTATATATAACATATATAATTACCTGTGTCCTGTGTGCATGTAATTATTGTTTAAATGAATATTAAGGGAACCATTCATAATATTGCTTTACAGAGGGAATTTAGGCAGCCAAATTATAACAAAGGAATAACGATAATAATAGAACAAGTTTTATAATCACAAATACAAAGGTTTGTAAAATGTACCATAAGTTTTTTATTATTACAACAATGTTTGTGAATTTTTTTCTCTTCAATCAGAACAGATGCAAAATAGTGCCCATAATACCAGCTTCTCTGATTGGGCCATTCTGAGTTTGGTCAGGAAACAGAGCCCCTGCATCTATTCTAGGACGACAGTATTCAATAGAGAAATTAGTTTGTCCAACTGCTGCAGGAGCTGGATGTTCTGCAGGCCGCTAGACTGAAGAAACAGTCACGAATGACTTCAATGGGAAGCACTGAAATGGCCGGGAGAGCTCAGCTTGTGGGGAGGTCTAAGATTACGTCGTGCCTGGACACTCAGCTGCAGAGTGGGAGCTGGGGAAGCCTCTGACACTACCTCTGGTGGCCTCTCAGGAATCTCTGCTTTCTCTTTGCTTTGCCTTCCATATTTTCCATGAGTGGCTCTCTTTGGCCAACTGTCCTGGAACCAGACAGAAGAGGGGGTTCTGGGGAAGAAGTCCCCAGCCTCAGAGGGGAGCAGTGAGGATAATGAGTTCATAGCTCACCTTGGCTCTGGTAACATATTCTTAAAGGGGAAATAAGGGTGAAGTTAAAACTGAAACACCAAGAATTCCTGTGAGAGTGTGCTACCCATGTGAACGTGTTCTTATAATAAAAGGAAAAGAAAAGAGAGAGAGCTTGAGATATCTGTGATAGAATGTATGCCCGAGTGGCCTATGACTGCTGAAGACTGATGTAAAGCCATTTGAAAAAATCACATGATAATCCTTTTCAATGGTGTGAGATCACCTTTTTTATTTTTATTTTTTCATACTGGATACCATGGAGCGAGGAAAGAAAGGAGGTCAAGTCTACCCATACATTTTTCAACAATATCTATTTCAACCCCAGGGGAGAAATAAGCAGCAATCATACCGTGCTCTGCAGTAGGATAGCAGACTGCCGTTCTGGGACCCCTCTTCCCTGACACCTTCCCTCACCACATGGATTGGAGCAGAGGCAGGGCTGCTTTTCCACCATAGCATTCGTGTGACACTGAAAACCAGGGCAATTAACTAATTTAGGAAACTAGCACCAGAAAGTAAATCATTTTAAAATAGCACTATAAATTCAGGGTATGGTCCTTTACACACATGAAAAATTAAGACCTTTTAAAATAAGGCAATATTTACTTTTAAGTGAGGTAGCATGCACATTATTATTATTTAATATTTAATGAAGGCCAGAAGTGTGCTAGGTATTGTATATCACCCTAAACAAGCAGTTGTGTATGTGTGTGTGAGTGTGTGTGTGTGTGCCTGGAATGTTATAACGATAAGGTCATAAGGCATATGGGGGAAAGGACCACATCCCAGAAAAGGTACATGAACACCATTAATCATAACTTGTTTATATAGTTCATTTCCACCAACTGAGATTTCATCTTCCTTAATACATTAACATTGATATTACACTTCACTGCCTCTATGGGATTTATTGAAAATTATGACCACCTGAAAAAGAGTTAAGATTTTATTGTCCAATTGTAATTTGCCCTAAATTGGAACTTCCTCTTTTTTTATTGGTATGTGAAATGCTCTATTTCTATTGGGTTTGTGAGTTGTTGATATTGAGGAATCTACTTTTAAGCAAGACAGGAGCTACAACAGACCTGATATTTGTCAAAAATTTAAAAAAAAATTCTAGATTAAAAAGAATTCTAAAAATAAAAGGAACTAGCAAACTATATGTGAAGAGTAGTGCACCTCCTTAGACAGTTACAAAGACTCTATAAAGACTAGTTTATTCCATCTTAGCAACACCATACTAAAGAAAATGATCATAGTTCTGAACATTGCGAATCAGGTCTTGGAATGAGAGAAATAATATTGGGGACAATGGATTAAAAGTGATCGTGCAAATGCACCAGAAAGCTCTTTGTAAATCAAGAAGAGTCCCTTCAACAGCTGTTCTAGCCCATTTCACGAAAAGATTAATTTGGTGGGGAAAAAATAGATAGTAACAAAGTCTCAGTTCATTAGTTCTGATGCCTAACTTTTAGTTCTTAGAAATGAAGCTAATCTGCAGTAAGGATGGTTGAATTTCTATAATTTAAGATACAGAGGAGATAAACATTCTCAAGTTCAGGTGCTTGTAAATTTTTTCTAGTACCAGTTTCCCTATGTATTAATTAATTCACATGACATTTCTATTACTTCCACATCTGGGGCTAGATATAATCAAGAAGAACTACCAGCACCCAGAAATAAACAAAAGTTAATGGAACTTTTGCTAAACCACAAAGAGAGTATTTCCAGTGTTTGGCTAAAGGTTCAATTTCACACTTGAGAACTTTCTAGTCTGTCCTCTTTTTCCCTGGTCTGTACATTTCACACTTCAAGGAGGGATGGAAAAATCTGAGTCAAGCTGACAGGAGCAATGCCTTTCAGGTAAGAAATACAGCTGCCAGAGAAGGCAAATGAGGACTTTATACAAGTGTAAAGCCAGTGGGATACCTGGGGACGTCACATTTCATTGCTCTTTTCTGTTTACTACAAGATATAAAAATAGTCATTTGCCACTTGGGGGGATGTTTTTCATGAACTGAATGTTATAATTCTGTAATCAGATACTGTGGCTTTATGGGACTAAATGAACTTTTCAAGAAGATTAATTTTTCATAGCGTATTCCTAGAACAGGTTCTATTAGTTCTTCCATGGGTAAATGTTAATTGTCCAGGCAGCTACTGTTGGTCCTTTTCTGACCTGAGCGAAGAAGTTTAGTTTCTTCTTTTCTTTATGAAAGTGTATTTACAATTTAGTGATTGCAAACTATTTTTAAAGTAAAAATTCAATTGGTCAAATGCTCTCTCTCTCTCTCTCGTTATTTCTTTCTCTATTATATCATAGCTTCCAAGTTATCAATTCTTCATTTTGGTTATTTTTTCAATTGTCTGGAAATACAAGACGCGGGTACTTTTAGAAAGGATGCTCAAATTGTGTATTTCATGGATTATTGTGTATTTAAAATCTTTTTGTTGTCATCACTTGTGAACTTAATCTTATGAATGAAAATTTGATTGAGTATAGAAGTTATTGAATCATACTTCTTTCTCCTTCCAAACAATATACACAATGCTTCATTTATTTTGATGCCTTACATTCTAGGATTATTATACCTTTCCTTCCTCCTTATATATATATTTTTATTGATGCTTGTAAACTCTTTTCTTAAGTAAAATATTTAAACACAAAGAGATCATCATCAGATTATATCTTAATGTAGATTTTTCCTTTACAAGGAAAATAAAGGTGAAAAACATTATGACCTTCAAAACAGGAAATGAACCAAATATTGATATGTAGCACAATTAAGTTTCAATTGTTTTATCAGCTCACTCTGAACTACAGGCTGCACAAAGGGATGACAGTGTGAACTAAGAACAGGCCACACAACTCATGTACTCTGAAGATTTGACCATCCAGCAACATGCCTAGTTCACACATTTTGACCATTCTTTGTGCAGATTTTGCTTACTATTTTTTCCCCCAAATTACCTGATGACTAACCCTAGTCCCCATGTAAACCATGTAAGTGCCTTTTCCTAACCTTTTACACTTGAGTCTCTGTTGCAGCTGTGCCTTCTCTTGCTCAAGCTCTTAAGGAGCTCAGCCCTGCGTGATCAGTAGATTTTCTCCGTGGCTTTGGGTAAGGGCTTCAGCATGAGTCATCTTAGCAGCTTTCCCTTTGTATCTGAAGACCCAAGATTGCCCTGATTGCACAAGGTTTGAGTGTCCTACTTGTGCCAAAAGAATGGGAATGGAAACCCTTTGACTCTATCACATCTTTATTTGATCTTTTATAAAGTTTCCCCTTAAAATTGAGTCAAATATTTCAATGTTGAGCTTTTCTATTCTCTGTCAGGCCTTTGGATGTTGGAACCTGGGGCTGCCATGACTGTCCATCCTGAAGCTTTGTACTTGTGTTCTGCTCACTTATATCTATAATCCCTAGTCCTTATAAATCAGCAGTACATTCTATCCTACAATGGGAATGGGGACCCTCTGAGACTTTTTACCTGTTTTTGTGCCCTGGCTCAAGCAGCACAAATTAAAAAGGAGCAAAAGTTTTATATCCACAGAATTTGCCTTTGGTAATTCAACACATTTTGGTTTTTTAAGGTGACATTGGTTTTCTATAATTACAAAACTGGATGAGTACATTGTTTCATAGGCTTTTGCTTTTCACTAGCTTTACTTTCAGCATGTGCTTAGATGCTGGAAAGCTGGGTCAGTGGAAATGTCACTGATTGGACTGTTTCTGCTTCAGTCTGGCTGTCATTCCTGATTAGCAGTACAGGAAGACAGCATAGATATAGTGTTTTCTATTTCCAGGTCCATTTGCTTCAAGTTGAGGATCTTTAAAGAAATAAGAAATTTGGGAATATCTCCTTTTTCCTTTTCTGTTCTCTCTCTCTCTCTCTCTCTCTCTCTCTCTCTCTCTCTATATATATATATATATATATATATATAAAATCATGATGAGAGAAGATGTGGTCCAATTACAAATATCCTTCTGCATTAATTTTGACACTGTCTTATATGTAGCAGGTGTCTTTGGAGTCTGTGGTTTGACGATGAACTCTTCATTTTAATAGAGGTTAAACTTTACTGATTTTGTTAATTTTGGTGGATTTGAGAAAGCAAGGATATAGGGACTTTCCCACAGGTCTTACTGACCACTTTATCTGTAGCATTATATAGTTGATAGTCCTCTTATTTATCACTAAACACTGAGAAAACCTACCTTACACCATCAAGTCTCAAATGTCTTCCTTTCATTTCCTTGTATACAGCCAGACATAAAAATATACAAAGAAGGAGATAATGTGTCTTACTGGATATCAAATTATTTATATCACCATTAAAATGAAAAGCTTGAAAATCTGTAATCGTGTATATATGTTGTATAGCCTTAAAGCTTTTCTGTCCCTTCTTATTCTGAGAAGTAGATAAAGGTATCTACATCCATATGGATGTCTATCTACACCTATTTGCAGGAACACATATCTTTTGATTTCATTTCATTTTCATTTTTCCCAGATCCTTTTTTGTTGCCAGTTCAGAGAGTCCAGGTGGTTGAGTATCAGAGTGTTCCATCTCGTTTCCCTTTGGGGTTGCTGGAGGTGATCTGGAAGTCTGTTTTTGAGGCTTGTTTATGTGTCTTCTCATTTCCACGGGGTGGGGGTGGTTCTGGCACCCACGGGGCTCACCTTCTCTGCCCTAGAAGCTTGGGATGGCGGTGGAGGAGCTTCCTTCCGGGTGCTGGGACTGGCTGAGCTTCACTGCCCTAGGAGCCTGGGATGGAGGTGGGGGAGCTTCCTTCCGGGTGCTGGAACCAGTCACCTTCTTGGCCCTAGGAGCCTGGGATGGCAGCGAGGGAGCTTCCTAGGAACACATATCTTTTGGATCTTCTCTGTTAGGATAATGATGAGTCCTTAAACAATGCTCTGAGTAACATAGTCTCTAGATATGACCAATAAGGTCCGGGCATAAGTTTTTGCAGCACTTTGGACTTAGTTACTTTTCTCTTTGCTGAGACAAAATACCTGACACCCACAAGTTAAAGGAGGAAAGGTTTATCTGGCTTTACAGTTCGTAGATGTTTAAATCCATAATGGGCTGGCTCCAAGGTAGCGTGGCATGGCAGACAGGTGTTGCAGAGGAGAAAGCATCATGATGTGCTTAAGATATCAAAAGCAGCAAGGAACCATAACCATATCTTTCTGTCCTTTTTATCTTATCCAGACTACTTAGGGCAGTTAGTACTCAGGCCATTAAACCTAGCACCCTTGAGCCTAGCAATGCACCATGAATCAATTCCAGAGATATACACTCTGGATCCTGCCACCTCTGTAAAAGCCCCCTCTATGACTGCATGATGTTTTGGGGGGACATCTCGACACAAACCATAACAACCTTCAAAGAATAAATTTGTTTTACCTATTTCAGTACAAAATGATCATTCTTATTTTCTATCTCTAGTTACTTTCAGTAGCTACATGTGGAAAATATAATCAGCTTAGCACTGTTGCATATTGCTGCCACATGGTACTGCTGTTCCCATCGATTGTTGCCAGCTCTGTGGACTTTGTCCATTCTACAGCGATCCTTTTGCTGACTCAGGTTCTCGCAAGGATTCCCTCCAGGGATTGTCTGTTGGTTTAGATTACAGCAAGTGCTCATATTTTTCTTCCTAAATACCACCATGTCAAACTAGTTAAATCTTGAAGGATATACTGGAACAAGTCTTCCTTATTAACCTTAGGGTCCTTTTACCTCAGTGGTTATGTTGCCTTTCCCTGTTACTAGGTCTGATGAGACCACTTTATTGTATCTGAGCATGCCTTCCTACAGGTTCTCTTTCCTCCAGAATCTCTATTTGTAGGCTATTTATGCAAGCTGATCTACCCTCCGTTGAACAGTGATATACTTTGTATATGGATCTCAAGAAATGGCAACTTGATAAAGTTATAAAAATTCCCATTTCATCCTTCCTCTACATACACTATGTATGTCATCAAAGAACACAACGCACAATGATGGCTGAGTGTTGGTTTGTTCAGAGAACAGCAGGAAGGTCAATGTGGCCGGGCACAAGTAATCACCATGCAGTGGGCATGGGGTTAATATCAGTGACAGGAAAGAAGATATGGGGGATTACAGATGACTGAGGGAAGAGCTTCTCCTGGCCCATATGATAACTCTGTGAGACTTAGAATGAGAGGCAGATTAGTCATAGAACATGTGGAGGATTTCAGCCTCCATGAGCTGATTCACCCTGGCATGAATATGTAGTACAGAAACCATCAACTAGATAGAGCATCCTTGGATTTACATATCATTGTAAAGACACTGGGTTTTAGTCTGAGACAAATGGGAAGCCACTGAGTAAATAGTGACATAACCTGACCTACATGGTTTATTTTTTTAAAGGATCATTTGGGCAGCTGTATTGAGAAGGAGGAACAGTGGCAGAGGCAAGTACGGATGGGAGGCTTAGAAATAATTTGAATGGCAATGATGGTAATTTGGATTAAGGTGTTAACAGTGGAGTCCTAAGAAAGTTCAAGTTCTGCCAATATTTTGGTGGTAGATCTTTTCAGATTATAAAACAAAGAAAATATTGAAAGATGACTAAAAGAAGAGATAGCAAGATACTTCTAGTCTTCACAGAAGCAGTCACCAAGTAGGTAAATTTGGGACTATAGCTTCATTTGTTACATGAAGATAATAATAGCATTTTCCTAATTACTACATGGGGCTTAAGTGAGAATCACATGAAATTGCATGTCAAAATATTTTAGATGGAAAAATATAATGACGTCTAACTATGGGGGGCTTTTAAGAGTACCTGGAACAAATCTTGCCCAGCATCTAATTATATACCCTACTGTGTATCAGAGGTCCATAAACACAAGATTAGAGACTTATCTATTTGGGTTTTGATTTTTTTAAGCATTAAAGAGTCCTTGCAGTTGAACACAGATGTGTAAAACAACAGTTCTATGATTATCAGTTAACAGCTCAGTGGGGATTAGCTGATAACAGCACAAGAAGGTGATGCTGTAAGGATAATGCAAAGTTCAGGCTTCAGGGAAAAACACAAGGAGGGGCTGATAGGGAAAAGAGGAATCCTGAATCGGAATTTTTTGTACTTCACAATTTTCTCTATAAGCAATAAATTTCCATGTATTGTGTTCTAAAGGCAGATTTTTTTAGTCAGAGGGAAATGATAATTTTGTATTTCATGGTCTTTAGGTAGAGGTCCCAATAATACTCCTTAGAGAGGCTAGATTGAGATGCAAATATTTTATATGAATTAAAGTAAAACCCACAAGAAAGAGAAATTCATAACTTTTATGGGGGAATTTCCCTAAATTATAACTCAATTCAACAATCTGTAAGGTTATTGGCCTATAATTAGCATATATGCGGAAAAACATCCATTTTATTGAACTGAAGATTTTTTTCTCAATGAATACCTTCCCAAACTTTTCCTTTTGTGTGTTTAGGATATTGATTATATGGAGAATTCCAATAATGTGCTGTTTTCTATAATTTGCCTTTAATAATCGGAATTATATAAGAAAAAAATGACCAAATTTCTAAAGGTCAGACTTAAGTCCAATATACGGCATTAATGTCTTCTTAGTAATATAATTGAAAGTAATAATATCAATATTTATTTAATGCTCCTTATGTAGCAAACATTTAAAGAACCATTTAAAGCTGTTCAATTATATGATCAATAATTTTACAACCCTGCAGTATTACTATCCTATTATGTAAATGAGGAGGCTGAGAGAACTATCAGATGACAGCTTAGTGGAGTTAGTTGACAGGGGTAGAAGGTTAGTAGCTGGGAAGGCTGAAAATCAGAGAAACTACAAAAAGCACAAAGTGACAAAACAGATTTGAACCACAATCATTTTCATCTTATTTACTGTCAACTACTTTGCAAGACTGTCTTCAGTGTCACTTCTTTTGAGAATAATACTTATTAATGTGCTAACCATAAATCAATAACTTTTTAAAAATGCCTCTGTGAATGCTCTCACAAAGCTTTAAGAAGAAAGACAATGGTAACTACTTCTCCAATAAGGTAATCTACGTTTTTAGCATCAACATTAAAATAGTCCAGTCAATACAAACTTTCTCACTTTTATACTATTAGCAATTCAGCCTCTTTTCTTCTTAATAAAAACAAAGGAAGATAATAAAATATTTGGCAATTTATCAAGCGTCTTCTGTATGTCAGACACCATTCTAGATGTTAAAGATACAATGAAAAATAAATAGCCAGAATCCCTGCCTCACTAAGTGCCATTAACAACACAATTTTAAACATACCAAGAAAAT
The DNA here is from genome assembly GCF_000247695.1 of Heterocephalus glaber. The sequence goes on along the minus strand of NW_004624844.1, from coordinate 2,388,515 downwards.
ACTAATTTCTTGGTGATATTGGGGAGAGTAAAAAAAAGCTCAAGGTTTAAAAAAGTATTACTGTGGTTAATTAGCCTCTAGAAGCTCAAATCCCAGTCACCTTTGATTTCAAAAATTGTTTTAAAAGGAATGATTGCTCAGCTTCCTAGTGGCAAGCTTGGGAATTGAGAGAAAATGGTGTCATACAGGCTTAGAGAAATAATTGGTCTAAATTGACTGAAAGATTTGAAAGTTTTCACAGGAAGATATAAAAAACTCCAGGGAAGTTTCTGTAGTCTTGTGGAGGCTATGATACTATGCTTGTGTGAAGCCATAAGCTACATAGGTGTGTGCAAATGCTCATGGGTCCCTTTGGCTTCCCCTTCCCTTCAAGTCTGTGCCTTAACAACTATGTTCAGCTGTCTCTTTCATTTCTTTATACATCAGAAAAGCATACAGAAAATAAGTATCCCTCTTACAGGGGGATTTAGACTAGTAAACACAGTTAGTGATACCATAGTGAACATTGTCCAAATATTTAATATTTAACAAGAGAAAAAGTTTCTACATCTATACAATATGGAAGATTTAAAATGCTGAATTAGCTTTTAGGGTTACTATGAAAATTCATTAATGGAGAGCTTTGAGGAAAAGTGTTTATAATGCTCTTGGAAAGAATAATTACAATGAAAGGCACATTTAGCAGGCATATAGAATATGTTGTAATTTCTTTTGGTTATAAAGTTCATCATAGTACATTTAAAAACCTAGCTTTTTCATGAATGGATAAGCCAGTTGGAAGAATTCTTGGTAGTCAGTTCTGCAATATATTACACTCAGTAATTAATTTTATAATAACTGGTTCACACATATAAAGTAGTCCATTTGCATAAAAAATTACTGCTTAAATGACAAATCAATTATTGCACACAAAGTCAATTATTATACACTTGTTTAAAACTGAATATCATAATTAAAATTTGAGTAATTTGCTGTTTTTCCTATTGCAACACAGTACAGTAATTAGTATTCTAGCTCTGTAAGATTAAGTATCTCTATAAAGTCATTAAAATAAAAGTCCCTCAATTTAATGCATAATTATAATGTTTCAAACATTTTTTTCTTTTCTTTTTCCTTTTTTATAGAACTGATCATTGAGTCACTATCTCCATCTTAACTCTCATGACAGAGTCCACAGGACAATTGGTCAGCACTCATTTTTTTTTCTGAAACAGAGTTGGGAAATAAACAAATGCAACTATAAACTTGGGGAGCAAGCTTTCTGCTTAAATAAAATTTGCCCACACTCTATAAAAGCAATGATAATTCTTAAACCAAACTTCAAAGAAGTTGCTGAGCTTTCTAATTAGACATTAACTCTCAGTGAAGGTAAGCATTTAGCTAGTGTATTTCAATTCCACTAGAATTATTCTGCAAGGGAAAAACTTTTGCAATTGTAGCAGTAATGTGGGGTGGAGGGCAGAAGATGAGTCATGAAGAATGATGGAATAAGCCTTTACTTAAAAGAGGCCCGTAGGCCCATATGGCCACGTGGATTAGACAACTCACAATTTTACCCAGAATCTTATACTTTTGGATTACTTTAATACTATTCAGCCCAATTCCTATCTTTCTAAGGATAACTTTCTCTCTCCAGGTTCAACAAAAGTGAAGTCACTCCTCTGCCCAAACCTCATTCACAGTTCATTGTCAACTCATTCATAATCTATGTTTATGTTTTCACCATGACCTACCAAACACTAATGACCCAGCCTACCACCTCTGAATCCATCTCCTACCAACAGCTCACTCTCTACACACCAGCCCTACTGGCCTCCTTGCTCCTTTTCTGGCCTTTTGTTTGTCCCCTCACCTGGAAAGCTCTACTTAGAACACAGGTTACCAGTTTAGCTCCTTCAGGCAGGCCTCTGCTCAAATGCCCCTTATCTGTAAGGCCTTCCCTTTAACCATTCCAGAACTCTGTGTCTTGCTATTTTTTCCCCTTTTGAATTATCACTTAATAGTTTGTTCATTTTACTTTTATGCCTCCATTCTCCTACAAGAATATAAATTTTGCTAGGGCAGAGACTTTTTTGTTCATTGCTATATCTCTACCCTGCAGAAAAGTGCTTGGAATCTTGTAGGAACTCAGTAATATTTTGTTGATTGAACAGAATAATGAATATATTAATAATATATCCTGAACAAACACCATCTTTCATTGTGTTCAATTGACTACTTTAATGATCCTGATGAATCCATAACTTTCAGAAAGACCACTATTGTTCATTTATTTCACGAATTATTATTTATTACCTACAATGTGTCAAAGACATTTACAAATACTGGAAATAGCAGTGAATAAAACATATATTTCAAATTTATACCACAAAGTATGTATTTCAGTGGGGAAAACAGCCATTAAAGAATATATAATGTATTGCCTGATAGTGATAAGAGATAGGAAGAAAAATGAAGATAGGTAAGGGATTGCATAGTGTTCCAGGAGACCACCCCAGGAGAGTTGATGGGGGGTAGCCCTCTCTGAGGAGGAAGACTTTGACTGGGCCTGACTGGAGTGTGGGATGTGCTTACAGAGAGGGAAATTGGTACATTGGAAAAAAGGAGGCTGATGTGTTAAGAGTTAGGAAGGGTAAAGATAGAGTGGTAGCCAATGAAGCTGGAGAAATATCCAGGGACAGTTTCTAAGGTCATTGGTAATATTCTCCACATGCTGGGAAACTTACATTTTACATAAAAGGTTACTGGCTGTTTTGTGGAAAACAGACTGAAAGGAGGTAAATGTAGAAGCTGGTGCAGCACAGAGACTTACAAGAGATAATTAGTCTTTGCAAAGAGCTTCTCAGTAATATTTGAGATCTGAGATATAAGGCACAGGTGCCAGTTACCCTGGTAAATGTGAGAATTGGCATGGTGAGTGAGTCCTCCAAGCCTCATCATCATAGCCATTTAGGAAGTTCAAAGAAGAAGTACAGCATTCAATACATGCAGGACATAACACCTCCTCATACTGGAAAAGAAAAAAACATCTACAGCAAGAAGTACAGTATTTTTCAGTCCTTCAACCGGAAAGAGAGAAAAATAGAACCAGCAGAAATAACACTTGAACTTAACCACCCAAGTCTACCCATTCCCCTAGGAAATGTGTGGCCAGATCAGCCCCATTAGTCATTTATGATGACATAAAAAAGACATTCATGGAGGAAGTCACCCTTAACCCCAAAGGAACAGTTACATGAATAACAGCATTGGTCACCGCAGAAATTCATTTTTTCTTCTCCCTTCCTAATGTACAGTTTTCTTCTTTCTTCCTACTGTTTCATCTGTTACACATAACTGACTCAGTTTGTTTTTAATTTAAAAAATTTCAGTGACATTCTGCTTCAACTATACTAATTATTTGAATTACAATTAAGCACCTGGTAATTCAAATTTATAGATTGCCTACCAGTGGGATAATCCCATTGACAGAGACCCAGAAAACAACTGATGAGTAAAGGAAAAGTCCCATGACTCACCAGACTTTGACTGCGGAAGGGAGAGTATTCATGTTTTTGCTCAAATTATGACTTAAAGCCTCCAACTAGCTGAAATTCCATGCTGTGCCTTCTCTCCAAGTTTTCCTTGTTATTTCTAGTTGTCTTGTGTTCTCATATGACTGGGATGTTTGTTTTGCTAAATAGGACTCTCTTAACCCTATTTCCTGTGGACTGGGGGCGGTGGCATAACAATCACAATCTCAGGTTAGGAATTCAGACTAACTGGATTTGAATTCTACTTTTTCCACTTACTACATGATATTGGGCAAATTACTTCCTCTCTGAATGGCTCAGTTCCTGGATTGGTAAAACAGTGGTAATACTGCCTCCTCAATTCAGAGGAATTACCACCTCAAATTAGTATTATAAAGAATAAATTAGATTCTGTAAAACATTTAGAACAGCTTCTGACATCAGATAAATTGTTAGCAACTGTTATTAGTCATTATTATGCCTCAGAGAGGGGAGTTGTTTTCAGCCTAATCACTGCTGTCTAGCCCAGACATCCTATTTCCAGGCATTTCCAAAGCAACCTTGCTATAGTGCTAAATTCTGGACAGAGGCAGAATATTCTCTTGAAAACTTCTGGTCAGGCCTTGTTCCTTGAGCCCCACACAGAATGGGGGTCCATTATCTTGTCAAGGTTCTGGCATAGGGCACACTGTTCCATTAGTTTCTGATCCTCTTTGCTCTGTTTTTGAGGGCTCAAATTCATGCCCTCCATGCATGCAGGGAACAAACCTCATTCCATCACTTTTTGGCTCCTACTTACAGGCAAACCTCTTTCCCATCCCTTAATTATCAAATAAATGCTCCCTTACAGCTCATCATAGCATGTGAAAGAAATGGAGGAGAGGAGTTTTCTATTCTGTGTCTTGATCTGGTTAGCCAGCCAACATGGCTTTTACATGTTAGAGATTTATCTATATATTGGGGTCAAATTTGGATGGCCCATAGTATCTGGTTGAATGCACATACTATATTAATTAGAGAAGGATATATATAGATTTTAAAACGCAGAGACCAAGTATGCATGGGTCAAATTCAATACAATTTTATTTCCTACATAGGAGTCAGAGGTGGGTATGACTGTTGGTCAGCTTATCTTGACTCTGCCATTCAGTGAGTGACTTAGACTCCTTTCCTTCTGAGGCTCTGGACCTTGTTATCATTTGGATCTATCTTCTGAAGCAGAAAAGAAAACTTTGCAAAGATATGGCTGCTTCCCTGAGCACAGAGAGTGTAAATCTTCTACCTACAGTACATTGTGATCTCGTCGCATGCCCACAACTACTTGCAAGATTTATCTTGGAATTCCTGGGCCAAGATGTCACCTCCTAGCTACACTAATACATGGAAGGGAAGAACATCTTTCAGTGATCAACTAGCCATCACTAATCTGAGAGAAAACAATGTTCACATTTTATCAGAATCAATCAAAATATGTAAAGTTTGTGTTCAGCTTCAAAACTGGTTTAATCCAGATCAAAATCAAAGCCAATTGTTAATTACTGTCAGAGAGAACTAAATATTTTTAAAAGATATAACTTTAAACATAATATTTATTCCTCCTGTCATGAGAAATGATATTTAAGTAACAGAAAATACTTGCTAATAAAGGCTATTAATTCTTCATTCTAAAATCTTGTCTAAATCATAAATATATATGCACCAAATGTGAATGCCCCCAACTATACAAAACAAATATTAATGGACATGAAAAACCAAATAAGCACTAATACAATTGTAGTGGGGGATCTCAATACCCCACTATCACAAATAGACAGATCATCTAGACAAAAAATTAAGAACGAAATTCTGGAACTGAACCAAGCTATTGAACAAATGGGCTTAATAGATGTTTACAGAGTGTTCCACCTAAAAAAATAGGAATACACATTCTTTTTGGCTGCACACCGGTCATTCTCCAAAATAGACCACATGCTAGCTCATAGGACGTGTCCAAATAAGTATAAAAGAATTGAAGTTACCCTCTGTATATTATCAGACCATAGTGTAATAAAATTGGAGGCCAATAACGTAAGAAATTGCAAAACCCCCACAAACACATGGAAATTGAATAACACCCTCCTAAACAACCAATGGGTCTCAGAGGAAATTAAAGAAGAAATTAGACAGTTTCTACAAGTAAATGATAATGCCAGTAGACCATACAGGAATCTATGGGACACAATGAAAGCAGTTCTATGTGGGAAATTCATAGCAGTCAATGCCCATATTAGGAAAACAGTGAGAACTCAAATAAACAGTCTAATGCAGAACCTCAAGCTCCTAGAAAAAGAAGAGCATAACAAACCCAAGGCTCCTATAAGAGAGGAAATTATAAAGATCAGAGCAGAAATCAATGCAATGGAGCCTAAGAGAACAATACAAAAAAATCAATGAATCAAAGAGTTGGTTTTCTGAAAGAATAAATAAAATCAATAAACCTTTAGCCAATCTTATCAGAAAAAGGAAAGAAAAGGCTCAAATCCATGCAATTAAGAATGAAAAAGGTGAAGTCACAATAGATCTGCAGAAATCCAGAGGATCATCAATACCTACTTTGAGAACCTGTACTCAAATAAAAGGAAAAACACAAAAGGAATGGACAGATTCCTTGATACATACAAATTGCCAAGGTTAAATGAAGAAGATACAGAAATTCTAAACATCCCAATTACAATGCGTGAAATTGAAAATGTAATAAAAAAACTTAACAACAAAGAAAAGCCCAGGTCCTGATGGCTTCACTGCTGAATTATGCAAGACATTTAAAGAAGAATTATGGCCATTACTCTTTAAACTCATCAAGGAAATTGAAAGGGAAGCAAGGCTTCCAAATTCATTCCTGGAAGCAAGTGTTACTTTGATTCCAAAA